>CM046791.1:6396762-6799262 GCA_025617405.1 Perca schrenkii | reverse complement strand
GCTGTGTTAATACAGCAGTCATTATTTAGACCTGATTGATCGGCTTTTCTGTTTGAGAATCTCAGTTATCAGAATGGTGTCCTGGATATTAAAATACAACAGCATTAAGAAGAACATATACAGTATTAATTCTTCTGTAGGCAGTTGTCAGCACTCAGGGTGGAGGGTTGACACATTTGGGCGTCTTCTTTATTTGGAGAAATGCATAATTTCCTCTGTGCCAGGAAAGAGCAGCAGTTGTTAATGAAAAGCGATTATTTCCTATGAATTCCTTCTTTATTGTATAAATCAGAATTAGAAACATATTTACGTCAGTCTTCTTCCAAATTAGACTATTTTAATTAAAAATAAATATGTTTTTGTCGTAGTGGTAGATTATAGGCATTGACTGAGTTTAGTCTAGTAAAGAAAGCAACCAAAACATAATCCAAAAGTTTTTCCACTAACCTCAAAATAAACTCATTTACCTAAAATCATTTACCTACAAAAAATGAACTAACGCTGAAAATGGTCGTGACAGCATTTTTATCCCAAGACAAATACAATATAATGTTACCAAAAGTCAAGCCATCACACTGAGCCAATATGTTGTTCGAACTTCTATATGTATTTACATAATATTAATCAAAATTAATTTATGATTTACATTGTCCCCTCAGGTGTCCGAGAGTCTGGTCGTAAATCCCGGTGACTTCCTCGTCAGAGACTCTCAGTCAAGCCAGGGCGACTTTGTCCTCACCAGCCACTGGGAGCAGAAAACACTTCACTTTGTCATCAGGAAGACGATGGTTCAGTCCGGTGAGACATACACTCGGGTCCAGTACAGCCTGGAGGACGAGGCCTTCGACTCTTTACCGGCTCTTGTTCATTTCTACGTGGGGAGCAAGGCGGCTCTGACCCGCTGGAGCAAAGCTCAGATTCACCGGCCTGTGAACAGGACGCTGCCTCTCAGCTACCTGGAGACATCCTTCTGCACAGCCGTCAGCCCCCCGTCCTGTCACAAAGGGCTAAAAAATGGCAGCGTGAGCGGAGAGGAGAGGGTCTGTCCCAGAAGGTAAGGTTTCACTGAGAATATACAAAAAAATTCCAATTTCCATTTGTTTTGTGTTATTCAGATGAGCACAAACTACGAGAAATAATTTTTTTAGTAACACAGCGTGGGGTCACAGGAGATTCCTAATGACGTGTATTGATATTTGCCTGATATTTTATTTTTTAGACAGTTTTCCTTTATTCGAAAGTTCATTGTAGAGACTGACAGGAAACAAAGGATTTCAGACAGAATGAGACAGATGTTACCATTAGGGTTTTGACTTTTGTCCAAAAATCATATTCGAAGTTCGTTTGTTTATTAATATTAATATTTGAATAGAGAAAGAGAAAGACGCCGCTGAGTTGGCCTGTCCCTGGGCAAGAAATGAAAATGCTTAACAGTCCAACCCCCCCAAAATATACAATTTCTAATTGTATAAAACAGAGAAAAACAACAAATCCTCCTAACTTTGGAGTGTTATTTAGCCTGACAAGCCAGTGATATGGTTGGTATGCACAGATTCCTTAGGTCTTCTAGTCATATAAGACTAATACTTTCAGATTTAAAACAAAGCCGAGATTGAAAATATTTGTCACAGTTAGGGGGGCCAGAGGTAGCCTGGCTCCGCCCTTCTACGTGCTTCCGCTCAATTTTCATTTTCCTTCAGTACACCGTCTGGGTTTGCGGTATATTCTTGGGTTTTCTCCGGCCAAATATTTGGCGGTCCAATCAGCGAACAGAGGGAGTGCCTGAGAACGTTGACGTTGAGGTTGTGCGCTTGTTTGAGTTGTAGTTCCGTAATGGCGGCGGAGAAAGATGCGAGCGAAGCCATCCGGTCCGTTGTGGCAATGCTGCCGAATATCCAGAAGTTAAAGCCCGAGCAAGAACAGTCTTTGCTGAGTTTTATTGGTGGCCATGATGTTGTAGCCCTCCTCTATGGAGTTATATTCCTATCTTTATTCAAGTGCACATTCTTTCAATTTGAGAGCATTTCTCACTGATATTACGTTCAGATTTTGTAATAATTTCCCTCAAAACCTTGCTCTCACACTCAATAGTCACTGCTCGCACTTGGATTTGCTCTGCTTGTGCTCAAACTTTGTGCTTGGACTCAGATATGTTGTTGTTTGGACAGATTTCCTGCTCTCAGCTTTGGCCCTTCTCCTCACACTCCGGTTGAGTGTGTACGCTTACAAATCTTCTCCTCACGGATTTCTCATGCATGCTCAGATTTTTTTATGTTACAATGACACAAAAAAATCGGAGCGTGCATAACTCCATACTGCTCCCCACAGGGTTCGGGAAAAGTTTGATTTTCCAGCTCGCTCCGTTAGTGGTGAAGGAGTTGGCTAAGGCGAACGCTAGCAATGCTAAGCCGACATCACAGCCAAACATTAGCGATTGGTTATGGTGGATCTGGGCAGATCCAATAGTTTTAAACTAGAGTACCCACCTTCAAGGAAGTTAACACTTGTCAATGGAGAGTGGACAGACTCTCTGTACAAATGAAATGTACGAGAGTCTGGTAGGACCAGGCTAAGCCAGAGGGGGGTCCAGGCTTAATATTAAAGGGGGACTGGCCCCCCTCTAGAACCGTCAGAGTTCAAATCTTAGAAACAACTTGATTCCTTAGTTGTTTGTTCCATTTGTTGCACAAGTCTTTAATTAGTGCATGTTTAGGTCAATTACCCTAATGCGGATATATTTAAGAGAATATAACAAGATTAAATACTGTAATTAATCCAGCACCAGAGCACCGCCTGGAATCAAACTGAGGGCATCGAGGTTACAAACACCCCCAACACGCTGTTTTCGTATTTTTCTGGCTGGTGGAGTGGAGGTCTAAAATAGACAGCTTTTATTGCATCTTCTCCTATTCAATATGCTGTTTTTTCACCATGGTCAAGTTGAAACTTGCAACATTCCAGCTTTTTTTCTCCTAACATTTTAACTCAGGTATTTCTATGCACAAATTGTAGATAAGTGCTGAAACAGATGGCTGGAAACATGCCTAATATAATCAACCATCATGCAATCCACTGTAAAAAAAACTATGATAGAAGGCTTTTTTATGGACTGTCTGACTGATGACTGTCTCTTTCTTCAAGCCTGCATGTAAAAAAAGGCCAAAAAGAAAATTAAAAAAACACACTTAAACTTACACTTACACTAAAAGTAAACCAGGAATTAAGTATAAAGAATTAATTTCCTTTGTGTGACTGTACTCCCTAACTGAATTTAGTTTGGGCAAATACATAACGTATGTGTCTTAGCTTTTTTTGGGGTTAAAGGCTGATAACTTGTATTCATTCCAAGCTCAACTCTTCTGTGACAGAACTTTTTTTAGCAGCAACATGAAACACAGACATATCTCCCTTTTTATATAATTTTCTTAGTCTGAGAAAGTAAACAAATTCAAAATAAGATACTGTTTCCTGTATGGTCATCTGTCTCGCTCTCTCTGTGTCTCCATGCAGTCCTTCATTTCTGCACCATAGGGAGGCAGATGTACACAGGGAGCAGGATGAGCGGCCTCTGATGACTGCTGGAGAATCCTCTCTCTCTTCTCTGTACAACAGTAAGTTTAATACTAAACTCTTTCACCTCTTTCTCTGTCCTACCCTTAAAACAGTTAAATCATTAACCCTCCTGTTATGTTTATTTGCCAGTAACACCAGAAATGTTCCTTGGTCAATGTGACCCAGTGCATGTTTACTGTAATCATCCACAAGTTGTCAGAAACCAAAAAATTCTAACAAACATTGTTTGTACTTCATGACTAACACCAATACTAATGCTTACACACCTTCGGTTTAGGGTCAAATTTCCCCTTTTACTTAAAGTCAAGTCAAATTAATAATAAGGATTTGTATTGAAAGTAAACTTTATTTATGTTCAGAATTGAACAAAAATCATCAGAGACCATCTTGTGATTGGATCACACCAACCGAATCTTAAAACTTTAAATAAAAAATTTTAAACAGGGTCAATTTGACCTGCACCATAACAGGAGCATTAATGACCAATATCACTGTAAAATAATTCCCCAGAACTAACAGGATACAGGAGTCAAATTCGAAATGTGCCATTTTTCCCAAGTCAGTTGATTTGAGAGTTTTGTTACGTTTACTTACCGCAAATGCCAT
This sequence comes from Perca schrenkii, assembly GCA_025617405.1. NCBI lineage: Eukaryota > Metazoa > Chordata > Actinopteri > Perciformes > Percidae > Perca > Perca schrenkii. The sequence continues at coordinate 6,795,083 of CM046791.1, read as the reverse complement.
AACAGCAACATCCACGGTTCGATTTTGGCTGGGGACCTTTGTTGCACCTCTCTGTTTCTCAACACGGCTCTCAGCTCTCAAATATAGGCCACTTGCCAAAAAATTCTATATATATATATATATATATATATATATATATATATACTGTATATATATAAAACATGACAACAACACATCACTAAAATACATAGTAATATTGAATCTTCACCCAGCCCTATAGACAATCACAAGATTCATGTGCCAGTTTTTTTTAATCAAATTTCTTCGATTTTATTTCAAGAAAAAGAAAGGAATACTTCAAAACATTCCTGGATATGGACTAAAACTGATAACTTGACTCAAGGTGTAACTTTTCATAAAACTCTATTGTCAATTATCTAAAGATTTTTTAGATATCTTTCTTACTCACAAACACACAAATCACGGTTGCTGAACAGGCGGTTGGATTATAACCAAATGTTTTGGATGTTTTGATTCTACCTTTGTCAAACAGAGCTTGACTGACTCAATGTCTGATGATTTTAGTTAATCAATAATCACAGTTGTTCCGGTGTACATATTTGTTGCGTGATAATTAACAAGATACAGCAGTACAGAAATGTCAAAATATATAATAAGATAATAACATAATGTTCATAACAATGATGTGCTAACAGGGTTACAAAGTGCTTCACAAATACATACAAATACAAATGTATACAAATACAAAATAATATACCTCTCCCATAACACATCAAATATACAAAAAAGACAAGTTATTACTACAAAGCAGGTTTAGAAAAATGAGTTATTAAGTAGCAATCTAAAAGAAATCAGTAAGGTTGCAAGTTTTTTGTGTAACGTTAGCTTCGGTATGGCGACCTGGCTAAAATATCTGCAGAGGGCATGTTGTACCGCTTATCCAGTGTATTTATCAAAGCCGTTAGCCCGGGGTTGGTCACAGTACTGAGGAGCATCCTTTCTTTCACGATAAACTTACTGCTTGAGTTATTTCCACGTTCCGTTACTGAAGTATGTTCATATGGAGTTATGCGGTCAGTGATCCCTGTCAGGTGGTATTTTGCTTACTTGACAGTTGACACTCTGGTGTTAGGCTTTTTAGCCATGCAACTATCGTACATGGCTTTGTGGTGTGGTTTTTAAGTGGTGATACAGGTTAGTGGCGTTACCCCGTGAGGTAGCAACATTAGCAAGGCACGTTTTGCACAATACGTGATGGTTTGCAGAAATTTCCTCTGCAGACTGTTTTACTCTCGTGTGTCACGTGACCAGGGTGTAATTGCAACCTCTGAAAAACAATTACATAACATCATATTATTACTAAAGTCATATGTAATATTGAATAATGGCCCAGCCCTAGTGATAGAGATCTTATTTCATTGCATTCAAATAAGTGCAGTAGTTTGAGAATAAATAAATACCGCTACGAACAGAACAGAAACACTAACAGAACAGTTTACTGTTTAATTTTAGTGTTATTCTTTTGTTGTTATTATTTTACAATAAATCAGGATCCAGAGAATGTGACACCAGTATCCCGCTGAGCATTGATCATTCTTTTTTGACTTTGTTTTTAGAAAACACTTTTCCCAAATAAAACTTTACTGCAGAAACAAAAACAGTAAATACTAGCAAAATAACTGCCAGCAGAAACACCACCACATCAACTGAGTAGAACTGGATCGTTGACAGCTTGTAAGACTCCGTCCTTAGATGTGCCGCTTCTTTGTGCCTCATGACAAACTCAATCCAGAACATGGCCCGGTCCAGTGGTTTCATGGGCTGGTCTCTCTGCAGGTTGGACAGCGCCTTCATCTTCTCTCTGTAGCTTGGGTCATAGAGTACCTCCTTCAGTGCCTCCAGGAAGTTATCTTTGTTCACAGTTGCAATGTCCAGGTTTTTGGCCACACCTCTTGCTTTCATCCTGAAGAAGTTGTCAGGCTGGTCGAACATGAGGGGAAGGCCGACCAGGGGGGACACCGTGGTAGATGGCCTCCTGTATTCCATTGGTGCCTCCGTGGGCCACAAACACTCTGGTCTTGGGGTGGCCCAGGAGGTCATTTTGAGGCAGCCAGTCCAAGAGTAAGGTGTTGTTGCCGAGGGTGGATGGTCTTTTGCCTTTGTGCCTCCAGATCACCTTTTGAGGAAGTTGGGCGAAAGCAGCTGCAATGTCCTCAGTGATGTCCTCTGGAAGTTTTGCTACCAGGGTTCCCAATGTCATAATGATGACCCCATGTTCACCAGAGCTCTGGACAAAGTCCTCTAGTTCTTTAGACAGTGGCTTAGAGGGTTTGCACTGAAATCCTGACATGTAGATGATGTTTGGCATTGTGTGTCGTGGAAATTCAAAAGTAAAATCATTCCTCATCAGCCAGATGTCTGCCGCCTGAAACAGCTCTATGTAATGTCCATTGTTTCCAAAGTAATGATGTACAAACGGTTTGTAATTCGGGTCTGTGACATACAAAATTTGAAATAGTGTGAAGACATAGCAAAGTACGTTTTTGACCCGCTCGAGAAACGTCATCTTGTCAGTCAGCTGAGACATGGCAATTGGGACATATGCCAGTGGAGAAGGAGTAATTGTATGATGTCCCTCACCATGAACAGTCCACCTCAAATTTAAGACAAGTGGAAGACCCAAACGGTGACCCAGAAGGACCCCTGCACCAATCACAGGGTCTGTCAGAACCAAGTCATATTTGGCATCATGCAGGCTCTGCATCAGTTTTTTATTCTCAAATATCTCCTGCATCATCTTAATCACCTGCTCATGCAACCGGTAGAACTGTGTCAATACTTCAAACTCTAGCGATAAACGAGTCCAAAGTGAAGCACCTTCCCGCTGCATGTTCATCAATGTGATTGCAAATGACCCAAAGCGTTCTTCAGCAAAACCAGCAGAAGAATTTATAGTGATGGACTTGTAGTGAGGGGACTCTGGCTTGATGTACCAGCTGTCTGATGGCCGCATCACTGTGATTTCATGGCCTCTGGAGTGAAGCTCCTCAACGAGGACTTTCATGTTAAGCCAGTGGCTTCCATCAAAGGGAAACACCGAGACTTTCCCACCATTTGTCAAGGGTGAAGAACAGAGTAGCACTTTAAGTCCCACCAAGATCAGTCGGTACATTTCTGAAAGAGATTCTGACAAGAGATGCATCAATGTTAGATATGTCTCTTTAAAGTTTACAGTTCTTGAGTTCAAGAGCAGTGGTGTAGTCCAGGGTATACGCTGGTATACGGCGTATACCTACTTATTTTTCAGTCAGCATTGCATATACCCACTTCTAAATCCCCCCTGATGCGCACCAGTCAGTAATATCTGTGAGCCAGATTGCCCATTTTTTCCTCAAGGATGGTGAAGCCATGACCCACCCTCCTCTGCCTCTAATTGGCTGGTACTCGCTGCTTTCACTGATGAGATTGGTTAACTTTAGGCATGAGGACTGATGAGCCAATCAGAGGCAGAGTAGGGCGGGTCATGCCGAGGAAAATATCGCTACTACCTCAGGTGCCAGTGAAAAAAAAACAAACTCAGGTGCCGGTGCCACTTGACTACGATAACGGCAGCAGACCAAACAACAGATGAAGAAACAACACAAGCGGCGGTGTGCCACCCCAGTTGATGGAAGACATAATTCTGAGGTAAGTTTTAAGGTGGTTTCCAAAAATTATCATTATTTTAACTACTGGCAAATTGCCAGTGGCAATATGACTGTACATTTAGAGGAGAAGAGATTTTGCCACCAATAGTTAGTGCCATAGACAGTATATAAGGTTAGTGCGAGTCGGCTAACGTTATGAAGCTAGCTACGTAGATTGGGATAGTGTGGGGAAACCGGGGCATTGTTGGTTTTCAGTAAGTGTTTAATCAACCCAGTTCATAAGAATTTCATACCAGACTGATGAAACTGATTATCTCAATGTCTATGAAGCTTGTTTATTATTGTAAAGGTCTAAATTATAACGTTAGCCAAGTTACTTAGCCCTAAATTATAACGTTAGCCAAGTTACTTAGCCCTAACTAACCTATATGATCTAGTTTAATTTTATAGTAGCTAGGCTGGTAGTTGATTTTAAAGTAAGTTAAAACACAAGAATGGGGACAAATAGTTTAAGATTTAGCCTAAAACAATATTGAGGTCTAATCAGGCTGTCTTATTTTGTATAGGGACAGATAACAATGAAAAGGAAGGGAGATATTGCTGACTTTTTTGTAAAGAGGCACAAATCAGGCCCAGATCAGGCCCAGGCAGACCCCACCCCTGAAACCAGCAGCCCTGGCAGCTCTCAACCGGGAGCTAGCCAGGCAAGTCAGTGTGAGCATAGACAAGGACCCAGTCTACCACCACCAGGTCAGAACATACAGGCAGTAAATTCATCTCCAGTTTATTGAAAAGTGAAGCCTTACACTGTAACAAAATGTGATTTTGACAGATTAAGCCTCATTTTGAATGTTGATTTAGCTTGTAACAATAGATGAATTTCTGTGTGATGTTATTTATTTTATTGCCGTTATATTTATTTTGTCTGTATCCATGTTTGTTTGTTTTTTACAATGCTACTGTTATATAACATTTTGTGTTAAATTTGTTGTTTTTTGTTAAATAAACTCCCAAGTATTTCACTCACTAATCTCCTGTATGCTTCAGCTTTACTTGCTGAAAATATTTCCACTTGGTTATGCAGATTGTTAATGTAAAGAGGGGGACCCATGTCTTGCTGATGACTATTGTTATCACAGTAGTGTGTGTGTGTGTGTGTGTGTGTGTGTGTGTGTGTGTGTGTGTGTGAGAGAGACAGGGAGATGCATAATTATTTTTGTTGTTTCTGTAGACATCAATAATGACTGGCCAGACCTGTGGAGTGCTAAACAAACAGAAGACTTCAAATCCAAGAACCCATGGTTGGGATCCAAAAACAAAAAATTGGGTAAGTTTAGGTAGATTGCTAGTTTGGGTAACTTCTGAAACAGATAACTGTGTGTGTGTGTGTGTGTGTGTGTGTGTGTGTGTGTGTGTGTGTGTGTGTGTGTGTGTATAAAGGACCATACACACGTACAGCTGTGGATACAGGAGTAGTTACATTGTTTGTTTATGCTTCGCAGGATGTCTGGTCTGTAGCAGTGTGAACTCCATTGGGATCGACAAGGAGCAAGGTGTATCGCTCTCAAGAGAATGGATGAACTTTGAAATTCAAGTGTCTGGCCAGGGAAGTAGAACAACAAGTTTGTCAGTCTTGAGAAATAAGGTGAGGAAACATGCGTTGTCCAAGGCCCACACTCAGGCTGTGAAGGTGGCAGAGCAACAGAAAGAAGCTGCCATTGAGAATGCAGTGGAGACTATGACTGAGTCCTACATGAAGGAAACTGAAGCTGTGTTTCGAACAGCCTACCATCTGGCCAAAAAGAACCGACCCTTTTCTGACCATGAGAGCCTCATTGAGCTGCAGGAACTGAATGGTGTAAAAATGGGCTCAATACTTCATTCACGTTACAGTGGAACACAAATAATACAACATGTTGCTAGTGAGATGCAGAGCAAAATCATCAGTAGCATTATAGCATCATCCAGTAAGTTAGCTGTCCTAATTGACAAGGCATCTTCTTTAAGTCACAAAGCTGTCATGACAGTTTCTATTAAAGCATCAATTCAAGAAGAAAGCCCTGAGTTCATATTCCTGGAACTTGTTGAACTGGAAAATCAGAGAGCAGATGGCATAGTACAGGCATTACTCACCTGTTTAACTAATGCTGGCTTTACAGAAGAGTGGCTTCATGAAAACTGGGTAACATTTGTATCTGATGGAGCCAGTGTCATGCTAGGAAAGAAGTCAGGAGTAGCAACCAGACTGACTTCGAGATTCCCAAAGCTTTTTGTATGGCACTGCATGAACCATAGACTTGAACTTGCTGTGTCAGATGCAGTTGATGAGGTAAACTCTGTCAATCACTTTAAAACTTTTATCCAGAAGCTATACTCTCTGTATAGTATGTCAAACAAAAATGAACGTGAACTTGTAAATGCAGCAGCTGAAGTAGGCTCACAACTTCTTCGCGTTGGCAGAATCTTGGATGTACGCTGGGTGGCCAGTAGCTTTCGGACTGTTCGTGCTGTTTGGACATCCCTGGGAGCTCTTGTGCAGCACTTTAAAAAATGCTTGCAGTGATGAGATGAGGTCCACCAAAGAGAGGCAGATGTACAGAGGTTTGTTAGACCGTGTTCAAAGTCCAGAATTCATTTGTGACCTTGGCCTCATGTACGACACTCTCCATGAACTAAGTCTCCTGTCACAGGAGCTTCAGTCTCGTTCTATAACTCTCCTCAGAGCAGAGCATCTGCTGAAACGCTCAATCAGAGTGATCCAGTCATTCAAAGAGAGTCCAGGTGAGAAATATAGTGAGGCTTTAGAAGCAAAACAGACTGGGGAGTATCGGTCTATAGCCCTGAAAACAAATGCAAAGCTGAAGTCTATCAATCCAGGCCAGTTCTTACAAAGCCTTGTGAACAATCTGGAGAAACGCTTGTCTTTTGAAGATGAGACCATCATGGACCTCAGCATCCTTGATCAGAGTAAGTGGCCATCAAAGCCCAGCCTCCGCCATGGTGAAGAACAAGTTAAGCGACTGTGCAAGCGATTTAACTTGTGCACAGACCAAGCACTGAATGGGATGCGGGACCTACTGGAAGAGCCCAGTAGTGAGCCCAAGGACCTAAAACCACTTATGAACTGTATGAAAACATTCCCTGTCAGTACAGCAGAGTGTGAGAGGAATTTTAGCCTTATGAACAATATAAGCTCAGACAAGAGGGCTGTCCTTCTGATCTCAAACATATCATACTTGATGATGATTAATATCAACGGCCCACCAACTTCCAAGTTTGATCCTAGAAAATATACAAGGACCTGGTTGAAGAGCCATCGTGCTGCCTATTCTGTGCGTTCTAGACAGTGCAGTGTGAAAGCTCCTGCAGAAAGCAAATTTGTCTGGAATATACTGTAGTATGAGCAAAGGTCAGAAACCCAGTGCTGGGTTGAGAGAGTATATCACTGTTGATGTGTTGTTAATGCATATATTTTTGTTAATTGTTAACTAAATATTGTTGTAACATATTATTTTGTTGAATGATTTACCGGTAAATGAAAATGTTAAAAACAAAGCATTAATTCAAAAAATTATGATATTCAATATTTGTAGCGATATTTATATATATCTAACGAAGTATTCTATATAAATAGTGTTCAGCTATTGAAAACCAAATAATTTCAATTTTATGACAGTGCACTTTTAAGTTTAGCTGATTGGTTTTGATGTTTGGAAGAGAATGATTTGTGTGTTTTATTTAAGATGAAATATGAACAAGGATGCATTGTCAACTTCAGATTTGAAGTATTTTATTTAAATAAATGTGCAAAAAATAATCGAAACACCATGTTTGCCTCATGATAAATACATTTTACATTCATCCAGGCTGCTTGTGTGACCAGTAGTAACTACAAACTGCTCCTAATCAAGTCATGATCATTTTATAATAGTGAGCAAGTAGAAATGACAGATTTTTGGGTAAACTAAATCATAGTCTTACATGTCACTGTTTCTAAAACAGGGCTTTTTTCTGGACTACTTAAACGTGAAAACTGAGAGTATACCCACTTCTCCAGGGACCACTACACCACTGTTCAAGAGTATGCGTCAATCTAACAAACAACTGAACATAAAGAACTGAGGTGTCTAATTTCAGCTACCTCATAGTTTTAGAAATGTTTGTGCCTATGAACATCTCTTTTAGGCATGGGCTGGTATACGATTCTGACGGTATGATAACCTTCAGCAAAATTATCACAGTTTCACGGTATTGAGGTATCGCATCTACAGCTTTAAAATGTATTATTTTTTAAATGTGTGGGTAAAAAACTACTTTGGACATTTTTCACAACTTTTTTCCCATTGGACACAATATATTTTATTTTTAAACACACCTACTGCATTTTTACAAATGTTTATCATGTGAAGAACTTTGTAAATTTGTCTGTAAAAGGTGCTATATCACATGAAGTTATTATTATTATTATTATTATTATTATTATTAGGAACGGTATGACAGAAAATGTTAGTGGTTTTGAAACCATGACTTTTTCAAACCGCGGAATACCTTGAAATCGGTAACCGGCCCATGCCTAATCTCTATATTACAAACAGTTGTATGGAACATTATTTTATTTTTTTAAAGCAGAAAATACATCTTTAATAGTGAAAATTATAACAAAGATGTTTAATACATAACTTCACAAAGATGACAGCATTAATTGCTGATTGGGTAAACTAAACATGAAATGTATTGATTTAATTAATTATTTGTTACAATTACCTAGTTAAATATTTAATTGTGGAAAACTACAGGTTCTGTATTTCTTTTAACATGCATCTATATTCACTTCTGCAAAAGCAAGCATGATACATACGGTTAGCCGATAAAGTTGTAATCATTATTGTATTATTAAGAATTGTTTCAACATTTTTATTTATTGTACACCATATTTGTGTATAGTAACACTCTGAGTCATTATTTTTTGTGTATATATATATATATATATATATATATATATATATATTACTGTGTATATATTACTGTGTATATGCATGGTCCAGGATGCAAGTTTTTCCATTACATATTTGCAGACTTGTGGTGTATGGTAATGATATACAAAAGTACATAAAAGTTAATCACATTTTTTGTGAAGCAATAAACTGTGTTCCATTGTTACACAGTACACAAGACCAAACTCTATTGTAGTTTTATTGTAGTTTTCCCTTTACACATATTGTTAGTTTTCACTTACAGCTTGCTCAAAATCATTATGTGGACAACAGAAATTAATGAAAAGAAAACATGACATCATATCATCACCAAAAATCATATACAATATTGAATCATCCCCCAGCCCTAGTGATGAACTATCACAAGATACATGTGCCAGTTTTTATAAAAATGAAGCCTATTGTGTTTCAATTATGTAAATGCAATAGTTTATGATAATACTTTTTTTTCTTTATAAAACCTGCAGGAAATCCTTAAAAATTGCTGGATTTGGACTAAAAACTGATCGCTTGACTCCAGGTCTAATTTATCACCAAATTGTATTGTAAAATATTTACAGATTTTTCAGATATTCTGCTAAGTTAAAAACCCAAACAAACAAAACAAAAACATGATGTCTTTGGCGGAAGTCATTAGACAATATTAGATTTGTGAGGGCATTCAGCTACACACACTCAGGCATGTTAGGATACAGATGTAAGAGTGTTTGTATCCGGCTCAATTTATGTATGTTGAAGTTTTCTTTAAAATAAATCAGGATCCAGAAAATGTTAAACAATTATCCTGTGGCACATTCCTCATTCCTTTTTGACTTTGCTTCTAGAAAACACTTTTCGCAAAAAAAACTTTACTGCAGAAACAAAAACAGTAAATACTAGCAAAATAACTGCCAGCAGAAACACCACCACGTCAATTGAGTGGTACTGGATCATTGACATCTTGTAAGACTCCGTCCTTAGATGTGCCGCTCCTTTGTGCCTCATGACAAACTCAATCCAGAACATGGCCCGGTCCAGTGGTTTCATGGGCTGGTCTCTCTGCAGGTTGGACAGCGCCTTCATCTTCTCTCTGTAGCTTGGGTCATAGAGTACCTCCTTCAGTGCCTCCAGGAAGTTATCTTTGTTCACAGTTGCAATGTCCAGGTTTTTGGCCACACCTCTTGCTTTCATCCTGAAGAAGTTGTCAGGCTGGTCGAACATGAGGGGAAGGCCGACCAGGGGGACACCGTGGTAGATGGCCTCCTGTATTCCATTGGTGCCTCCGTGGGCCACAAACACTCTGGTCTTGGGGTGGCCCAGGAGGTCATTTTGAGGCAGCCAGTCCAAGAGTAAGGTGTTGTTGCCGAGGGTGGATGGTCTTTTGCCTTTGTGCCTCCAGATCACCTTTTGAGGAAGTTGGGCGAAAGCAGCTGCAATGTCCTCAGTGATGTCCTCTGGAAGTTTTGCTACCAGGGTTCCCAATGTCATAATGATGACCCCATGTTCACCAGAGCTCTGGACAAAGTCCTCTAGTTCTTTAGACAGTGGCTTGGAGGGTTTGCACTGAAATCCTGACATGTAGATGATGTTTGGCATTGTGGGTCGTGGAAATTCAAAGGTAAAATCATTCCTCATTAGCCAGATGTCTGCTGCCTGAAACAGCTCCATGTAATGTACATCATTTCCAAAGTAATGATGTACAAATGGTTTGTAGTTTGATTCTGTGACATACCAAGTTTGAAAACACGTGAAGGCAAAGTAAAATAAGTTTTTGACCCGCTGGGTAAACGTCATCTTGTCAGTCAGCTCTGACATTGGTATCGGGATATAGGAGAGTGGGGAAGGAGCAATTGCATGATGCGCCTCACCCTGAATAGTCCACCTCACATTTAAGACAATTGGAAGACCCAAACGGTGAGCCAAAAGCACTCCACCACCAATCGCCGGGTCCGTCAGAACCAAATCATATTTGGCATCATGCAGGCTCTGCATCAGTTTTTTATTCTCAAACATCTCCCGCATCATCTGAATCACCTGTTTATTCATCTGATAGAACTGCTGCAACAGTCCATATTCCATAGATATACGGGCCATAAGTGATGCACCTTCCCGCCGCATGTTAATCATCGTAATTACAAATGACCCAAAGAGTTCTTCATCAAAACCAGCAGAGGAATTTATAGTGATGGACTTGTAGTGAGGGGACTCTGGCTTGATGTACCAGCTGTCTGATGGCCGCATCACTGTGATTTCATGGCCTCTGGAGTGAAGCTCCTCGATGAGGACTTTCATGTTGACCCAGTGGCTTCCATCCACTGGGAACACCAAGACTTTCCCTCCATTTACCAAGGGTGAAGAGCAGAGCAGCACTGCAAGTGCCACCAAGATTGGTTGGTACATCTCTGAAAGAAATTCTGACAAGAGATGTGAGGATGTTAGATCTGTCTCTCTCAACAAGGCTTTACATTTCTTGAGGTCACAGCGCATGCATCAACTTAACAAATAACTTACATAAATAACTTTAAAATATAGAATTGTTATCTAATTTCAGCTTCTTTATAATTTTAGAAATGTTTCTGCCGATTATTTTCAGTCCTCTCAGATTAGTATATGATATATTTCTATTCCTATTCTTTTTTCTATTCCTCTTTTTTCTATGTTTTACTACCTGTTTTTATATGTTTTAATGTTTTGTGTGTTGTATGTTATGTTGTGGTCTACAAAGTTTTAAGGATGTCCTGCCTCTTAGACTGTAAAAGTAGTTTACCTACGGGTACCAATAAAGTAACCTAACCCTATATTATATATGATATTATACTGAGAGACAAAGGTTTTAGTCTGGAAAACAACTACTGAGCAACGATTGAATCAGGCCACTGGAAGCTAGACTCATTAGCACATTTTGGTTGGTGGTAGGCAAGGCAAGGCAAGGCAGCTTTATTTGTATAGCACATTTCAGCAACAGGGCAATTCAAAGTGCTTTTACATAAAACATTAAAGAGCTGCACGATATGAGGAAAAGCTGCGATGTGCGATAACATTGTTTAATATTGCGATGACGATATGACTTGCGATAAATATTCAAATGTCAATGAAGGTTTTCTCTGTCATTCATTACTCTATATACATGGGTTTCTCGGCAACGTTATCACTGCTTGTGCACGCAACCGGGGGGGGCAGAAAGAAGACGTGTTGTGTAGATAGCTAGCTAGTAGTAGCGGCATAGCGCAAGTCAAAATGCCAAGGAGTTGTTGCGTGGTTAATTGTACAAACAGAGCCAGTGATGGGTGCGTGATGTTTAACATACCTAGGGGGAAGCATGCTTTTGCCAAAAACTGGCGGAGGTTATGGCTTCAAGCCATAAGAGGGGCTGATTGGGTTCGTATGCAAGAGTCAGGCTCCCATTGTATCAATCAGAAAACGTCTGGTTGATACAATGGGTAACGTTAGCGCAATAGCGTTAGCCTAGCCTACTAAGTAAATATTACGACTGCCTTCGGAGTATATCTGCGTCCACGTTGCCAAGATAAGACCTGTGGCGTTAGTGCTCCTTTTGTACATAACTTTATTGAATGAAATATTAAGCTTCGCTCCTCTGAGATGGGTGGGTTTTTGTTAAGTTACATACAAAGCTAACTAGCCTACATTAGCTAGCGGACATTAGCTAACGTTGCCGAGACAGTGGCATTAGAGCTTCTGCGAGCTAACCAAGACAGTGTTGTCGCCCACAGTCAACCTCTGCTGCTAAAAACAATCAACCTGCAGTGATGTTTTGAAACAAACATATCGTACCTTTTCCCAGAAATCCTGGCCATTTTTTTAAGGCATAAACCAACCATAAGGGTACACTCAGGAGTAACCCTGCTGCTAACACGGGCTATTACATTAGCCTAAAATGATCATTATAGCCATACATATATATCACAGTAACACTGCAAAATGATTAAATTGTAATCGGTCAAAAACGTTAGCTTTGTAAGACCATAGAGTATGTGCTATGTAAATGCCATGACAAAATTCAAAGTGTAAATATATGCAATGTATATCCAAAGTCTAGCCGCGATGTTTCCCCATTGGAATGAATGGCAAACAGAGCTATAGCTAGCTTCCTCGTAACGAGACCTCTCCAGTTCACAAAAACTGATTAAATTCTTATCGGTCAAAAACGTTAGCTTTGTAAGACCATATAGTATGTGTTATATAAATGCCATGACGAAATTAAGGGACTAAGACAATGTGCACTGAGACAAAAATGCGTTTGCATTATCGGACCAGCTCACCAATCTGGCTTTCTGCCACTGGTATGCGCACGCACCCTGTAATGTTTGTAAACAGGAAACCCGTCTATTCATCGTGTCAGGCTGTCTGTTGCGATGTGTTCATCGCGCAAGTTCATATCGCGATGACGATGGATGAAAATTCGATGTATCGTTCAGCCCTAGTTGGTGGTTTAGACAAAGATGTGACTGCTCGTAAAACTTCTGATGCTTGTAAAGATACTCTGATGTACTCTTATCTATAGGTCTGGTTGTGGTTAAGGTTCAGGATCACTCAGCTGAAACTGGGATCAAATTCCAACTAATTTTGGTGGACAGTTTAGTTTTTGAGATGTTGGACGCAAAAAAAATTAGAGTTTCCAAAAAAGGCACCTTGTTCTTGTGTTTATTTAAGATAAAATGATGTTAGTCAAAGGAAAGGGGCCCTTATCTAATCAAGTGTAAACGTCCTTTTTAAAATGGATATGGTGAGCATGCATGCAGTTCTGTTTATCACATGCATAGATTGCATGCATGCCCTAAACTTATGGGCTGCATTTTAGACGTCCACACAGAGGTCCACATAGACTTTCGTATAAGAAAATTATGAAATTTACGTCACAAGGACCCTTTAGGCCTTGGGAATATGAAAGTGTCACTTGAACTTAGGAAGGGGTTCATGCTGATGTCTTATCAAAGGAGATAACTGTCAATCACGTTCACTTTAACCCTCCTGTTGTCCTCAGGTCGAATTTGACCCATTTTTGAAAAGTTTATCAGAAATTTGGGTTTCTTTAAACCAAATTGTCGACAGAAATAACGGGGATGATTCCATACAATGCTCTTTTTTTGTGCTTTTCAATTTTATAGCATTTAAAAAAAAATAATGATAAAAGAACGTTGAAAAAAGTGACAAAGATGGTGGGAAAAGCTTCAAAAACATTGGGGAAAGCAAGAAACGTGTCGAAAAAGACAACCAAAAAGTTGAAAAAAAATATTTTGACCCCGAAAAACAAAAAGTTGCATGGTCGATGTGAAGACAACACAAGGGTTAAATTACTTTTCAATAATAATTTCTTAGTTGAATTCATTAAGATACAAGCCAAATGTCCTCTGAGTCTTGCCAATTGGCTCTGGGACTAAGACTATAGTGTGTTAGACAAGGCAATATGGCACCAGCGCATATGGTTGGATATTGACATTGTCATGTTTACTACAAGAGCAACATTTTCTGGCTCTGTCATGAACAACTATCACCTACTCACAGCTGAAAGCAAAGTTTCAATAGTGCAAATACAGTACACATCCTTACAAGTCTTTCCAAAAATGATTGTCAGCAAACATACGTTCATTGCTCCAAGACTTCTCAAGAATTCTCAATTCCCCGATTACACAACCATACAGTGTGGAGATCCTGCCCCTAATTCCCAAGAGATTTACAAAAGCAGCTTGGATTTGGTAGAGGTTTCCTCTCTCAGGTTTCACAGCTTTGTGTTCATGTACTTGTGTTGCTCATTATAATAGGTGTTGAACTATGAAGGGGATTTACTAGCAGCTGCTTTTTGTATTCACAAGGTCAAACAAGCTTTCACATATGGTGCTAACAAGAATAAGAACCACACATGTTCAACTTTAGCTTCACAGACTGTTTGAAACATGTTATTATATCATTTTTTGCGAGCAAATATAATTTTGTCTCAGGTTCACTAAAGTAAAAAGTTATGTGCTACTACTACTTCTACTACTACTACTACTACTACTACTACTGATAATAATAAATAATAATAATAATAATAATAATAATAATATACATTTATGGCTCATGTGAATTCAAAATAAAAGTACATAACTATATAAATAATAATTTATACACCTGGGTAAAGGTTAATAAAACTACAGTACCTTGAGACCAGTGCAGGAGCTTAATGATATGGGCTCTTTTCTTAGCTATAATTAAAACAGTTTACTATTTATAACTTTTTAAAGAACTTTTTGGTTAGTTGAGAGCAATGCATTAAATAACAAAAGACTACCAGTAATAAATACTGTACAACTGCATGTTCTCTGAATAAGGAAAGAAAAAGTCTGACGGTGACATTTCTGCAGGAAACCTGAGGCCATTTTGTAAGCTGATACGCTTCTGTTTCCCAAATAATTCCTCAATGTTCTTGCTGTAGTTACATTCAGTAGAACATTTTTTTTTGAATCTGAGTTTTCCTGCAGCCATGAGTCTGTTCATTTTCTTACAGTCTATAAGATGCACTTTAGGAATACCATATTTGTGAAGTCTTAGGCTTAGTCTGAAGCCAGGTTGCTCGAAGCATTCATAAAGTGGAGTACTTTTGTTGAACTTGTCAATAGGAAACATCTGTAACTCACTAATCTTTGAGACCGTAGCAAACAACTGCAAGTACTTTTGCTTCACACTCGATGCATGCACATATACATCACAGTAACTTAACACGTAGAGTAATCGCGTCATCCAACATGAAAACAAAAACGACTGCACTGAAAAATCCTGTAAAATGTTTTTTTTAGCTTTATATCAACATACTACCAGCCTATGTCAACTTGTACAACTCTTTCACTGGCCTTGATTCTTTGATCTCAACACTTACCACGAGCGTCCTAGTCAACAGATTTCACGTGTGAACGTGAGCTTGTTATTTGTGCGTCCAGCCACTCTCACAGCAGATGGATCACTGACTTACTGTCGTCCACCTCTGACGGTTAAGCAGTTAGGAGGGTGTAGACCAGGGGTCGGCAACCTTAGGCACGCGTGCCACCATGGGCACGCGGGACCTTAACCAATGGCAAGCTGGCAATATGTGTGCAAGAGAGTTATTGATGTGTTGAAATCATGGTTGAAATGCTGAAGCACTCTCTCATCCGCATGCCAAATTAACGTTCACAGTTGCCGACCTCATAGGTGCCGATACCGTGGGTGCGCCGGAGCTTGAGCACCCACGGAAAATACTGAGCACCCACGTGTGCCAGACTGCCAGTTCATTTTTAATTTTATATTAAACATTGCAGGTGGTGCTAAGTGTGATTGGTCATGTCGGTGGCATTGATTTATAATTTCCCACGAAGCTGATTAAACTTCTCATCCCCAATTCTATCTGTGAGAAGTGGCGCTGTCCTGAGTTGAAAGATAGCTTACTTTACGGCGTGTGTGTTCGTGTCGGCCGCTGTCCATTTCCTAAGGTTCTGAAATGCAAACATTGTTGACTACTTTTTTTTTAAACTGTGTGCGCGTGTGAGCACCCACGGAGGAAAACATAAATCGGCGCCTGTGCGCAACCTGTTATTTACTGTAGTTTGATTGACTCATATCTCTGACTGGGAACAATACAAAGAGGATAACCAACGGCCGCTGGGGCAGATGAACTAACGCTAGTCTCGTTACTGTAAGGAGGCTACAATTGAACCTTCGTGAGTTAAAAGTCAATACTTATCAATGCACTCACCTGTGTAAACCGGCATCAACATGTAGAAAGTGATATTTCAATCTGCTCTGTCTGCTCAGACCACTCTTGTCCACCGCACTCTAGTTTTACGCAAACACAGCTCTACTCTGCAAATAGCTCATTTTTACAAAACAAGCTAAAAGAAACGCTGTCGGTTTGTAGTCTATTTATCTTAGTTTGCAGGGAATCTTGAAATTTGGACAAATTCTTATAAACTTAAGCTGTCTGGAGAAACCATCCTCTCCGCTGGAGCATAAATATGGATGCATTATAAGACCAAAACAAATACATGTGGCTACTTAAAATGCACGGGAATGACGCAATCGTTATGTTCTTCTTCATTCTTGATAATGATGCTGGTTGTGTTATTATTATTTTGCCACAGCATCGTTTCATTGAAAATGATTCATACAGGACCTGCTTATCAGTCCATTCATCATTAAAGCTGGGCTTTTCCACAACTTTTCGCTTCAGGCTCTTTGACAGTGATATTTTTGTCAGCCCATTTTCCACCAATCAGGACTGCATACTAAAACCATGTTTCCATAATAATAATATACAATAATAATAATTACAAGGTCCTGATTATTACAGATTCCCTGGATATTACATTTTGATGTGATGTCATAAAAAAAAATTCATGTTAACATGGCACACTAATAAACAAGAAATTTTGAAAAGGGCACTTCATATCAAAAAGGTTGCCGACCCCTGGTGTAGACTCTGAACAGGAATAAAGTTCGGAGTGTGTGTGTGGCGTGCAGCAGCTGCTATACAAGAGTTACACAAGAGAGCTGAAATGAGGCGGGGGGGGGGCGTGACTCGGACATTGACCATAAGATATAGTACAGAGATAAGAGTGATATTGTTGCATTGGTTAAATGGAACAAAGGCAAACTATCCAGATTTGAAGACTCAAGAGATTTATTTTGTTTGTTTTAATCCTTATTAATTTACATTTCCTACGCTTTGTCTTTTCTGTAAACAGTTTGGATTTTTCCAACGAGCCGTTATTTTGTTGATCTTTAGGTATTCAAAATAATTATAAAAACTAATATTGCATTGTACGGCTTACATAAGACATTGAAGGTGTTAAGAAAAAAGAAACAAAAAACTAAATCAAATTAAAAAGATAGAAAATTAGAAAATCTAACAAAAGAAGTATAAAACAAATCAAAAAAAAATGTGAACAGAAGGAAGTTATTATAACTTATAACTTATGTTATAAGTTAAATTAAATAATCTTAACATTGCACCTACAGTACATACAGTAGATAAAGTATTCTTAGTCATGGTTGTTAAGTCAGTGTGTTGAACCTTGAAAGTTAACATAGTGTGTAACCAGACATTGTGCTCATGCATGAACCACATGTACCTTTGATACAGTCAATGTTCATTTGTGAGACAAATGACCTAAAACAAATATTCTTCACACAGAGGCTAAGGTGAAGGATTTTGTCAGGGAAAAAAACAATCTACCTTTTAAAACAAGTCAACTTTACCTTAGACCCTAGATGTCATATACACTTTAGCCTCAAATAGAGTATATCAGGCTGGAGATATACTGTACATTGTGTTTTTCTGATTGTCTGCAAATTGCACCAAAACCTTAATCATTTGATGGGCCGACAGAGTAAAAAGGAACTGAAACACATTATGGAGTTCATAAAATTTCTCTTTTTTTCACTCTTTTCTTCCATCTCCAGCCCCACAGTCTAGAAGCCCTAACAGTAGCCGGGCAGCCAGTGTGGCTCCATCTCCGTCCCTCTCCAGGCGCTTTGATACCGGCCGACCCCTGCCTTCTCCCAAAAGCACCCTCCGCAGACAGTGTAACAACAGACCCCAACCTCTTCTGAACCAGGACTCCCCGTCCTCTGATGCAGGTGGAAGCTGCTACACAGAGCTGTACCCTGGCCCCCACAGCTACGTGGAGAGGCTGCGGGTGGAGGAAGGGTCCGTGGGCATCGATCAGCTGAGGTTGGAGGACGGGAACGTGTACTTCTCGCCAGTGGTGGAGGCGGTCTCGTCTTTCAAACCGAGCAGGTATCTGTCGCCGCTGATGCCCAAGGAGAATAAGCCTTTGGAAGTGGGCATCCTGCGGAGGGTGAAGGAGCTGCTGGCGGAGGTCGACCCCAGGACAGCGGCCAAACAGATCACCAAGGCTGACTGCATGGTACTATTTAAAGCTGCTGTAATCTAGGGCTGGGCGATATGGACCAAAAGTCATATCCCAATATATTTTGGCTGAATATCAATATACGATATATATCCCAATATTTTTTCCGCAAAGTGAGAGCAAATGTTCAGTCAAATGTCAAAGCCAAATATGACATGTCACAAGTAGTTTCATAGCAACCGGCTATTTCAGTGAACAGTTACAAAAACTAATGAATAAATAATGAACAGGTTTCTTCCCCTGGTTCATGATTAAATGTTCAGCTGTTCAAATAACAATAAAATGTAAACTGTATAACATGTAAATACTGTATAACAACAGGAGTACCTTTATTGAGCCCTACTGTAATCAATATTTTTTAGAATGAAAAGGTTTTCTTGTTGTGTTATCACCCAACTCAGCGGTTCTCCTTAACTATATCGAAGACTTTAGTCTCTTAACGTCACTTCATGGCCTACAACATAACTGCTTTGATTGCGTCTCACCAATTTTATCATTTCCAGATGCAACAGCTGTTGTCAGGGGAAAAGTTCTGTGCCCTAGCATGTAAACCAGTCCAATCTCCTAGTTTCCTGCTTCAAAATATATGCCATGCAATGCCTCAACTTGCATGTGTCGCTCAGAGCCACGTTGTTTTGTTGTTCTGTTGTTCTGATTGGTTGTAGGTCTATTCAATTGTGTGTAGAGGTATTTTGGTCTGTACCGTTGGAAAACGCTCTTGGAAATCAAAAATGAACTGAGAGGTTCCAGAGTAATACGCATTTGCGAATCAGTCTGGCAATGCCATGCTATCTACCCCCAGCAGCAAACAGCAGAAAGACACAGTTAGAAACCAGCTAAGAAAGCGGAACTTTAAGCAACTGAAGAGATGTGTATTTTCCTCAGTAGTTGGCGGAATCCAAAACAAAGCTAAAAGGAGAGTGAATACTGGACATTCATCAGGTGGATACAAACATCACTTTAAATGAATGCTTATGTTGCTCAGTATCTGCTGGTGTGTAGATTGGAAACTGTTTGTCTAACTATAAGATGATAATGTGCCAATGTTGTGTTTTAATGCACATTTGTATTAATAATTTACTATGTTTTTCTTTACACGCATGACAAGGTGTCTTGCTCATAAAATCGCCACTAACTAAAGAAAACCACATCACACACATATATAGGGCTACACATGAAGTGCATTAAATCACCCACCCACATAAAAAGATGCACAGTCAGGAGTAGATCAATAAAACTATGTCTGTGTTTCACAGGTGGCCAGAATTCTGGAGGTGACCCCGGAGATGCAAAGGATGATGGGAGTTAGTTCTGGGATGGAGCTGCTTACGTTACCACATGGCACACAGTTAAGACTGGACCTACTGGAGAGGTGAGAAAGAATTCAGAAATCCTGGGCACCTTCACCCAGACAACCTAGTCCAACCAGTAGTTCTCCATCAGAATACTCAATCAAAAGGGTGTTTCTTTATTAGCCGCTTTCTGACCAAGTAGTTACAGGAACGTAGTTATAGGAAAAGTCCACTTCTAAGCAGTTCTACTAACTACTCTCCCCCAAAACCGTTTTTTCCTTTTGCATTCGCACTGGCCAAGCAGCCATAGGGACTGGCAGGAGGGGTAAGGGAGTAATGCAAGCACGGCAACAGTCTTTATAGCTTTAAAATCAGAAAACAAATACACCAAAAAAGTATGAACCAAATACTAAATCTAATGTATATAGAATATTTGTCATAATTTAAACAAGTCTCCCGAAGTGAAACGGGTATCTCTCTCTCCCCCCGCCTCTGCCGGCTGCGTTGTGGACGTGTGTGTGTGTGGGTGTGTGTGTGTGTGTGTGTGTGTGTGTGTGTGTGTTCACGGCCGGACAGCGAGGTTGTCAAGCCCGCAGGGCACGCTTGTGGAGTTTAACTCCAAAAAGACAGTTAACCACAGGTTCCCGTTAATCTTATGTTGGACATGTGTTGTGATATTTTAACAAACGAACCGTCAACAGCCAAATAAAAGCCTGTTATTTACGAGAGCGGTCTGAGAGACCTCCAGCTGACAGCGGGGTTTCTGAGCAGGACATGGCCGAGCGACGAGCTAGCGGCCGGGGCAGGCGCCTGCCGACTGTCGTCTCACTTCATAGAGCTTCTCACCTCAGAAAACTTTGAAGCAAATTGTCAATTCGGCATCAATTAACGCAAGACTGCCTATATTCGAAATGTTAACAGTTCATTTCTCGCCTAAAACATTGTCAGAAGTGAATTTAGTGATGAATAAGATGGCGAAAATTGTTAAAATTGTCCCGTTGTTGGTCTGTCTGTACCGGAAACCCGACCCTCGTTGACCTAGGTCCCTATGCTGATAAGGGAACAGCGAAAAGACCCTGCTCTGAAGTAGGAGCTGAAAGAGTTACAGGAACTGTGGCCAGAGGAAATCCCTAAATTGGTCCAGTCGGAACACAAGAAAAAAAAGAGTTCTAGGAATTTTATGTTCTAGGAACTGCAAAAATCGGCTATTGTCACCAACAAGTACAGAAAGAGGCTTAGAGAGCAGCCCCACATTTAATTGATGGAATTAAGGTCAACCAGCTGCAGCTGCTGGAATTTGCTGGCAGTGGCGTCATTTAAACCGGTAAAAAGCAACGGTCAGCACAGGAAACAGAAATCCTCAGGAAAACACAGTTGCATTTCTGTTGGCCTTCTCTCAATTGGAAATCAACAAAGACCCTTTCATTCATACAATGGGTCAGAGAGATGATGACCACTCTGAAATTAGAAAAGTCAGGTATTGGGTCTTGCAAAAAGTTGCATACAACTTGGCCCCCTTTTATGGGATACGTACAAACGTTGTCTTTTGCTTGAATAAGCAAATGTAATAGCAAATTAATCCTGTGTTCATTTTATTACCAAAATTATAGCACAAAAACACTTAAGAAGATAACAGTTTTTTCTTTAATCTATTTAATTTTTTATATATATTTAAGCATGCACAGTCTATTTAGATATCTATTGTTTGCTTCATGTATTTGAGGGGGGTTTAGATTGGGAAATGCACTTTGTACTCATTCCTCTGAATGGAAAAATATTTAACAAGCTATCATGCTAAATGTTACATGTTAAATGTTAGCAGGTTCCTCTAAATGTAAAGCATCAAATTATGAGAATGAATGAAAGTGTAAAACTGACACTGTACAGAGGATAGATTTAGGTTTGATTTAGGTTACAACAGGGCTCCTCTACAGCAAAGTTGTCTCTCCATTTTTCATCCATCCAACAGTTTGGTTTTCTTTTTTGGGAGAAATGAAAATGTTCCTCCTGAAGCAAAATATGATTTTTGTGTCATTCTAATGCCTGGTGAAAAAGAGCAGATATGAAGATATGATTGTGATATATGAGCTAAACTCCTGCAGGTTCCAAACCATGGCGATCATGCTGGCTGTGGATGTGTTGGGCTGCACAGGGACGACTGAGGAGCGGGCCGGCCTGCTACATAAAATCATCCAAATCGCAGCTGAGCTCAAGAGCACCATGGGCAACATGTTCGGGTTCGCTGCTTTCATGAGAGCTCTAGAGCTGCCGCAGGTACACATGGGTCACTTAGACTGGAGTTACATTGATTGGAAGATTTTTGGGGGTATTTTTGCCTTTATTGATAGAAATAGTGGAGACGGACAGGAACTATGAGGAGAGTGAGGGGGACGATATGCAACAGGTGTCCCTGCTGAACATAAAAGAGGCTAAAGTTGAAAGATTAACACATCATGTGTTATCCTCTGCAATAAAACCTGCAGTATAACCCTTCACCCACTGTCCATAAAAAAAAGCAATTAGCACGGCTATACTTTGATAATACCATGGCCATATTATCTTTAATTGGTGTTATAAATTCAAAATAATTTATAGGTCCTTCCTGTGTTCTTTATGTCAAAGTTAACATGACCTGGTAAGTTAGAAAAGGTATCATAAATGCCTCATCATTATTTTTAGTAGAGAAAATAACTCCTAAATCGTTGTCATTTGTCATTCATTTTTTGTGTTTTTTTTTTTAAGTTTGTAGTCAAGAGATTATCTTTTACAGAATCACATCACTACATCACCTGTGACTGTACTGATAAATAATATAAATACAGTATAACATCATGTCAAATTACCCCTTTTAGTTTATTCCATCTCAGAGTAAAGACCTAACAAAAAAACAAGAAAATAAATAAAATACAAAATCTAAAAACCTTTCTTATACCTTTTCATTAAAATACAAGTTTATTTATTTAATTTTGTAAGCGTTTGAGATAAACATCACATCCAGTGGAATCCCATTACAGATTTTTCCCCTCCAAAACACTGTAGAGGTTCGATATTGTGTTTAATTGAGAGAAATAAGAGAAATAATGTTTGAGACTTCCAAAGGTAGCTCTCAGTTCTCTCAGTCCAAGCACTAGTAGAAGTGTAAAACGGGCTGGTTTAGAAACTACACCGACTGGAGTGTAAATCCCTGGTTCTTCCGGGGGCTCCAGGGGGGCCTCACCCCTTACTGCCAGGTTTAATGGTGATGTTTTACTTTCTCTAAGGTGTCTCGTTTGGAGCAGACCTGGACGGCGTTACGGCAGCGACACACAGAGGGGGCTATTCTCTACGAGAAAACTCTGAGGCCGTTCATGAAGAGCCTGAATGACGGGAGAGGTAGGGTTCCTCCACTGCACGGTCCATTCGTAAAACACATCTTCCTTTAAACCTGTTAACATCCACCAGTTCGCCGGTGATGCGTGAGTTACATAATAAGTATTTAAACACAAAAGTTCAAAACTTTTGTCAATATGGACATGCTGTACATTTGATTGGTAAGATTCTCTGCAATTCAATCATTCACTTCATTTTACTGAAATCATAAGCACCAAAGCATTATTCATGATCTTAGTGCTCATGCAAATCCCTACTTGTAGGCTGTCCTGAACGCTCAATCCCCGTCCATTCCTGGCTTATTTATATTCCTCTAGTCCGTAAGTGTCCACAGATCAAAAGGATTTGTTTGTTTTCTTCGGGTTGCTGCCTACACAATGAAACTATCCAGCAAGCACTCCCACTGTGGAGCGTCAATATGCTGCATCATCTCTCTGATGCTACGTTTACATGTGGACGGCTATTTTCACAAACGGACATTTCAACCTCTCCTTTTTCAAAAATAACATTGTGCACAGCTGTCAGTTTTCAGAAACCCGTGTACATATGCCGTCAATGCAGTCAAGAGCATGCCAAACCTGTAAGTGGCAGTGTAACGAGAAGCTCAAGCCCACGTTAGCCAATCAGAATCCCGAAAATGGCAACAACAGCAACCAATCACTTCCTCTTTTTTTCTCTCGGCTGCCTAAACCACCGTTTGTCTCAGTTGACATGCAAATGTGCAAACGAAGATTTCAAAAATCTCCACTCTGGCCGGAGTTTTTAGAAAGACTCGGTTTCAGAGGCGAATTCTCTGTTTGCGTGTAAACGAAGGGCAAAGACGAAGGGAAATGTCTCCGTTTGTAAAAATAACCATGTACGTGTAAACAGGGTCCGAGCAGCCATCTTAGAAAAAGCTGTCATTGGCTTTCCCAATCATGGCAATTGTAGCCAATCACATTCCCATCCAATGGTATATAGCATGATAAGAACATCCAATGGGAGCCAGTCCAAATGAATGCGCAACAGAGCTAAGTCCCGCCTCCCAGAGCCACCAGGCACATACATGTGATTTATGAGAAAAAAATATGTTCAACAGTGTTTGAATGAATGTAAAAAGGTTTGTAAGACATTTGAAGTCTTTATTATGTTTTTCTAATAGCACAGAAGTGAGTTTAAGCATTTAGCAAAATTTGGTCACTTGGAGAGGTTTTGGCACACCAGTGACACCTGTAATACCAAATACTGAATACTCCCTAGCTCCCATTAGGTTAGGACTAGAGTTCTGAAAACTTTACAGAGGTCTTGTTGACAAGGTGTGGAAGGTATGTGTTGTGTTCTGCATAGTGTGGCACAAAGTATGTTGTAGTTATTTTTTTAGACGGGTCCAAAATAACTATTTTGAACCATGTTTGAACTGCTGTAGTGTATGTTGTGTTTTAATCACATGCAAATCAAGCACATTTTCAGAAACTAGAAGAATTTAGGTTTCAAATGAAGCCTCATACGTGCATTTTGGCCTTGCAATTCTTCTGTTATAAGCTTTTCCCTTTGGGAAAGGGATATAGACGAAAATCAAGCAAAAGAGGTGAAACACTGACTCTGACTGTGTGTCTGTCCTCCAGAAAGCTGTCCGCTGTCCAGCACCACCTTCCCCCACGTCCTACCCCTCCTGTCTCTGCTGGAGAAGAGCATAGCGGTGGGTGAGGGGACAGAGCCGTGGGAGACGGTGGAAGTCGGGGTGGACGTGGTCATGTTCCACCTGGGGGCGGCGAGGACCATCGCACAGCTGGGGGGCATCTACCGCTCCAACGCTGAGAGCAAACTGCAAGGTAAGGGAGTGGAGAGAGGTGTGCTGTCGATCAAACTGGTCAAAGGAAAATTATACCTGCATTATTTATGAATTACCAAATTAAAGTAATAGTTTAAGTCTGCAGATACCTGTAGGATTTGAAACTTTGTCTTTTGTGCCTTCCAGTGGTGGTATCAAAAAGAGTCTGTGGCATTAATAAACTTAGAGAATAACCTAGTGTTTATTCATCCAGCTGCTGAACAGTGGCGAGTCTAGAGGGGGGTGATATGATTTCTGTTTTAATTTGTACTTTCCTTTTGTAGTTTCCTCAGAAGCAAGTGCTTAAAACACATATGTTATGTTTATATGATTTAACTGAAGTGCTTAAAGCATATCTGTACTTTACAGAATTTAGCTGAAGTGCTCATAGCATAGGCTATATATAATGTTTACAGAGCATATGTTTATATAATTTAACTTAGGTGCTTAACCTAAGTTCGGCCCAGTTATAGAGGAGTAAGAGGCCTTTTTCCCAGTTGTTTTTTTCTGAATTTATTATTTAAAGAAGAAAAAGATATTAAAAAATAGAGGTGAAAGTGAAAAAAAAAATTCTGGTTATTATGAGCATATAACTCCGCCGTTGATCCACTAATAAGGTGATGTTGATGCTGAGATCCTGGAGCTCTTCCTGACCGACTTCCAGATGAGGCTGCTGTGGGGGAGCAGGGGAGCCGAGGAGAGCCAGGATCTGCGATACGCCAAGTTTGACCAGGTGCTGACAGCCTTGTCCAACAGGCTGGAGCCGCCTGTCCGGCCGTGCTGACCCAAGACCTGTTTTTAATGACTTAGTTTGTCCGGGAAGAGCTCAGAAACACATAGATGCAGGTGATGGTGGAGCCACTGGAAGTATAAAGTAATACAGCACCCTGGAGGACAGAAGAGGCAAACCAAGAAGCTACAAAATGTACAGTTCAGCTTTTTTTTTTCCTAAACTGTATTTTCATTTACCAAAATCTATATTCTTTTTTGTTTTCTTTTTAATATTTTTTTTTCCTAAACTGTATTTTCATTTACCAAAATCTATATTCTTTTTTGTTTTCTTTTTAATATTTTTTGGGCTTTTCCACCTTTAATGGACAGGACAGGTGAGAAAGGGGAGATAGGGAGAGGGGGAAGACATGCAGGAAATCATCACAGGTGGGAGTCGAACCCTGGACCTC
This sequence comes from Perca schrenkii, assembly GCA_025617405.1. NCBI lineage: Eukaryota > Metazoa > Chordata > Actinopteri > Perciformes > Percidae > Perca > Perca schrenkii. The sequence continues at coordinate 6,768,948 of CM046791.1, read as the reverse complement.
TGCATCGAGGCATAAACCTCTAAATATATGAGCACCTGCTCTACCCACTGATCCAACCCGGCCACGCAATAGCTATATTCTTAACACAACTTTAATGTTTCAAAGTGCCAATTCCAGAGGACTCCACGTATCCAACAAGGAACCAAATATGTGAACGAAAGATATCTGTGTAAATATGCGTTACTGTGCCAGTTCTGTCGTGGTACGGTGCTTTTGTTCTGCAGAAAAAAAACAGGAAGTTGTTTTCTGTTTTACGTGGAAACATCTTCTGTGATGAGGCCGTGCCTCTCAGTCTGTTAGCTTAATGTATAGCAATGATTTTATGTCTGCCTGAAGGCTGGACCTTCCCTAAATCTAAAACTGTATGTCATATTGTACAACCCAATAACAGAATAACATTGTATCTACATTTCCAGTTTATTGTATAATGTTTATCATAATGTGTTAATCATTAGGATTTTCTAATTTAAAGTGAGTATTTAATATAATCTGGGTTGAGATTACCACTATGCGAAGCGGAAGTGATTGAACTAAAAGTGAACTTATTCTAACCACATGAGTGCAGCACACAGAGTATTTCTATTACTTTACATATAGTGTTAATGTCTAAAATTGATCTGAAATGTGAAATGGAAATAAAGCAGTTTACCTCACTGTCTAGCCAGTTTGTCGGATGAATGAAAGAAACATGGGATTTTTTAAATGTTCTTTGAGGTGTTGTGATATTAGAGGGAGCAAACTGACTTGTTTTGGTGCAAGATGATGGGATCACAAGTATCTGTGAAGGAGCACACAGTAAGTATTCACAACCTTTCCAAACAGGTCACTCAAAGGCTACCGACTTGTTCTCTCTTAAGGAAACCTTAATCTCTCTAAAGCAGGGTTTTTCAACGTGTTTTAGGCCAAGGACCCCTTACTACATATTTTGTATAAAATAAAGTTGCATATTAAACCGGGCCTACAATAACGTGTAGGGCGGCCTGAAGCCTTTGTACATACCTTTTTGGTGCATAGAATAGTAAGCTATTAAAATAATAGTTGTCATGATTTTATAAATCATGTTTAAATGTTAAACATACATGTGGCACACTGAATCTGTAGGATTACCTGTATCTGTGGATGGCTATCTTAGAGACTACCTTACCTATAGGCCAGTTAGCCTATCATCAGTGGGGCTTTTTCACAAAAAGGTTGATTTACATTTGCTAATAATTTGTTGGTTTCATTTTCAGACATTTTCATTTTTGTAAAAAAGACATTAACAATAATTTGATGGACCCCCCCCTGCAGTAACTCTGAGGACCCCCTGTTGAAGATCTCTGCTCTAAAGTGGTTGGTTGTCTAACCGTCATAAAAAGTTACATTTTTCCGGTGTGAAGTTTTTCTCTAAAAAATGAACTTAATTGCACCACAGTAGTATTAATGTGGAAATGCTCCCATTTCCACATTACTGTAGCCATAGGCGTAATTTACAGGGGGGGTTACAACCCCCCCAATAATCAAAACTTGCCAGTGCAACCCACCCCAAAAACCTATTATAATTTCCTTTACATAAATAAAGACATTGGCACCAGTGGCGGCTGGTGATAATTATTTTTGAGGGGGCGCTTTTTTTTTTGGGGGGGGGGGGGAATACAAAGCAGTACTTTGAAACTGGGCAAAACAACCACTATGTATTTAAAAAGAGCAAGACAATACAAGATTCAAGTTACAAACATAATAAGATAGTGACTGAGTTTTTTTTAAACTCACAACAACAGAGTAACTTTGTTTAACTGTAGTGTTATTTCCCCCCCCCCAAATTGCACCCACACAGTACTACTTTCATTTTGAGATTATGCAAAATAATCTTTTACCAGAAGTCTAGCATGGCTAAACTAAATGATTCAGTATGGTAATCAAATTTAGATAGGCCAATTAGTTTCAAACCCAATGTACTCAAACCACAACTTAAATATCAAAAACAAAGAAAATTAGAAATATAAAACCAAATTAACCAAAAGCTGAGATCTCTCATTTCATAGAGATAACCAGGGGAATACTAAATCAGTCAAGTTCAACCCTGTTTCATTAGTTTAAGTGCACTCAAGTTCCTACCACCACCCTTAGCAGGGTAAAACTGTCCATCCTGGCTCCTCAGAGAATGGAGTAGGGAAACAACGGGAAAATCCTGTGAGTAGTGGAGATGATGATGGCGAAGATCGAGTGGGCGGTAAGAAGATGGTGATGATGAAGATGAAACCCAGAAGGCAGTATGACGACAGTGACTTGAGCAGCACAGTTCTGTCTCTAGTAGAGTCTCACCAAAAAAACAGCCTGCACAAAATAGTAGAATAGTCACTCACTTGTCCATAGTAACAGTTCACTTGTGTTTCTCCTCAAGATACAACATATTCTTACATACTACACATTTTAACCACATTTCACTTAAACATTTTAGCTTAAACTCAATGTTATTTGTCCATCTTAATTGACTAGCTTACAGAAAACATAGCAGTCACAACTAAAGGACGGAAAATACAGGGGCACCATAAATTGATGCAGAAAAGGAACGGATTGTTGCTGAAAACAATTCACCAAAATGCAGGTCTTTGATGTGTTAAAAATTTCAATTTTGCTCAAAAGTTGAAATCTCAACCCCCCCCAATGTTGAACCCAAAGTTACGCCCTTGACAGTAGCACCCTCTACTGCCCTCTCCTACCCTCTATAATATTTTCTATGATTTTTCTATTATACTGTAGGTTGTTTATTTCTATATATTACAGTTCATTACACATATCAACGTCTATTTTGAGTGTCTAAAATATTTTTTTCTTTTGAATGATTTGCTGAAATCCTACTAATACATAATCAGCTATTACAGCAACGTTTCTAATCTATTCTATTTCACCATGTTTCGCAAGTATGTCCAGTATAATTCAATACATTCTAATTTGCATATATTTCTGATAAAATACTGCATATACAGCAATAAAAGAAAATGTCAGTATGTTTCCAGATGTTGTGTTTACCGCTGTGCTCTGGACTGTGATCCTCCAACGTGTCCCAAACGGTCCTAAACACTTCGCCCCATGCCAGATGCTTTCTGGGAAATGTTGTCCCATCTGTCACTTCGTTAAGCGTTCATGGACGCCTTCCTTGAAGTAGAAAAACTACAGACTGACCGGTTGTCCTTAGGAGAAGGTCCATTCGGTTTTTCTATCTGCCAGCAGGCAGCCAAAATGTTGGCCATCCTGTCTGTGCTGTTTTTATGCCTTTCTAATCCGGTCTGTGGCGTTTTTCAGAAACTTTACTGCAGCATATCAGAAAGCTGTGAGTGCGACTTTAAGCCAAATATCAGAGGTAAGACGACACATGTCGTAGCTAGCTAACGTTAACTGACGGATGCTACTTATTGTTAGCCAGCTAGCGCCTGGGCTAAAAAGCTAAACAAGTATGCCAAGATAGTTTGTCCAATAACTTAAACAAATGTAATATGTCTTGTTCGTGTGCAGAAAGTGTTAGCTAGCTAACTGTCTTTATTTTACAGTGTTCACGAAGAGCTAGTTAATACTGTTACTGTAATCAATGATTTAGCTAGTAGTTGGATGTTATGCTAGCTAGCAAAACACAGGAAGTCTTCTCTGCTAATAAACATTAAAGATACAGTTTAAAGAGGTTGGAACAAAACACTGTTTTGCAAGTTGTAACTATGGGGGACCTTCCTTAGTTTAAAAAATGTGAAATTAACACAATAACAATGTGTGGTGTTTGCTACATGGAAAGTATTTGGTATATGGAATTACATTTTTAAACTAAATGTACGCTTTATTCCATGGTAGGCAGACAGACACAGACTAGAGTCCATCTCTTAAATCAAACTGACAACAATACATTGAGCAATTGTGTAATTTAACTAAGGTACTTATACTTTTTATGCACCTTTATACTTATACTCCACTACATTTCAGAGGTAAATATTGTACTTTTTGCTCCACTACATTTGTCTGACAGATTTATTAACTTTTTTTAAGTGAAAACCACGTATCTCCAGATGTGTTGATGTTGAATGTCTGTGATGAAGTGTTCTTTTGTGTGTTGAGAAAATTCTCCTACTTCTTAAGCCAAACAAAGTCTTTAAAAGCCTCATGGATCAGCTGGACAATGCATCGTCACAGAGCTGAAAACAGGGCTGAAAACAGGGCTGTTTTTCTGCCACCATGGAAAGTTTTACAACTTTTTAGAATATGATGATCTTATAGAAGATGATGCGTTGCTGTAGATTAAACTACCCATCAGTATGTAAAGGAGATAAAATGAGCCCAACCTTAAACATCTACAGCAGTCAAATGCAACATAGACATTAATGCAGCAGGAATATTAATCCAGAAACATCAGATTTAATAGGACCACACTGACAGGGAACATTTTACTGCACAATCAATACTTTTACTTTACATACTTTAATTACATTCTGCTGATAATACTTACATATGTTTAAGTCAGGTTTTGAATGCAGGACTTTTACTTGTACTGGAGTATTTAGTATATCTGTGGCTCCTTAGTTCCTGGACCAATTTGGTTGACAAGGGGCACGAGTTTTAAGGCTGTCAGTCAAGTAGGTGTTGAGGATGATTGGTAACATTAACATCACAGGTGTCTTTATTTCCTGACAACCAGACCTGGAGTGGGATCTCTACAAGAATGTTTACGGACAGCATCTGGCCCAGGAAATTGTGTCGGAGGAGGTGGCCAGGTTCCTAAAGAATAAAAGCCCTGAGCGGCCCCTGGTGCTGTCCTTCCATGGCTCCTCTGGGACGGGAAAGACACTAGTCAGCTCCATGCTGGGAAATCACCTGTACGGCTCGGCGATGAGCAGCCCGTACGTCCACCAGTTTGTTCCCACGCTGCACTTCTCCTTACCTGACCGGGTCAAGGAGTACAGGGTAAGTTAGGGATCAGTGTGTAGGGCAGTATTAATCTTGATTTAAGCAGGAGTTTAAGTTTGTGACTAAATCTGAAATGAGAGACAAAGAACAGATTAAATGTTTCTGGAGATAAAATGGTATGCAGGAATTGTTCAGTTTTACCTAATGCTTAATTTAGCTAACTTGCAGAAAGATAATGTTGTTGGGTGGAAGAGAAGTGTGCAAATTATTGGCATCCTTTGGAGCTCATGTCAGGCGTGAATTTGCCTCCTTTGGTTTGCAGGAGGAGTTGAAGAGCTGGGTGCAGGGCAACCTGACGGAGTGCGCTCGCTCCGTCTTCTTTTTCGAGGAGATGGAGAAGATGCCTCCGGGTCTCATCGACGTCTTGGAGCCCTTCCTGGGTCCTTCCCACATTGTGTTTCGCACTAACTACCGCAAGGCTATCTACATCTTCATCGGGTACGCACACACACTCAATTTGTTACGCAATTCTAACGTCAGCCTGAACATGGCCGTGGAAAAACCAAACCAAACCAACCCAAAATGTATCAGCAACTATGACTTGAAAACAGAGGATATCCTAAATAAGTAAATATTATAACTATGAGTGATGGTTTTGTAATCTACTAATGTGATAAACTACATAAATCAAGAGTTTTTAGAATGTAGTCGTTATCCTGTCACCTCCATAAGTCCAAGTTAAGAGAGAAACGTTCAATACCGAGACAGAAAAAAAAAGAATCCTCTTCAAGACCACTCACTTAACCTGTTTATAATTTATGTGATGTGAGAGAGTGTATCTTCTACCTTAAAATTATCATTTTGCTTTATTATTTGTAATAATCAAAAAGCAAGTGCAGGGTAACACACTATGGGATCAAATTAGGCTATATTATATAGTCAAAATATGAAATGGAAATGTTCCCATTCTGGAACTTATTACTTGTCCTGAAGAATTCATAGTACAAAGTGCTCGCTGACATTGTGTCTGTGGCCAAAATGAAAATGATACCTGATGATTGAGGTATCTGATGCAGCCAAGCATATACCAGGCGACCAGTCTCGATGCCCATTCTAGATAGATTTTGAATTAAACAAAAGCGTCTCAAGTCTGGACTCTAGTCCGAGTCCGGACTCAAGTACTACAGCCGTGCCTCCATGTGAAACTATATTAATTTTTTTATTATTTTTATTATACTGGGGTTCAAACTCTCAACAAAACTTTCAAATAAAATATGGCAGCAGAAGAAGAGTTAATGTGTGTTTTCCCTGCAGCACCACAGGAGAGGAGGTGATTAAAAAATTGGCTCTGCAGAGCCGGCAGGCCGGACGGGACAGGGAGGAGATCAAGTTGGCCGAGTTGGAGGAAGCCATCGCACGGGCGGTTTACAACAGCACAACAAGTGAGTGTCTTTTGTAATTTATTTTAAAAATATTCAGCTATAAGTACGTTAGCCTGAGTGACCACCCAGACCCACATCAAGATGTTGGGTCTGGGAACTCACCATTGGCTGAGCTCAATCTGAGGGGCGGGATAAACGGTTGTCTTTCAAATTCCCTCTGCACACAGTAGGATAGCGCTACAACCAGGCAGAGCAACGCTAGTTGATAAATTGAACGTATCCGGTTGGCAAAACTCTGAACGCATCCTCCTTTTTTATGAATGACTTCAGAGCCGTTCTTTGTTCTTTTCTCAAAGAAAAGCTGAACTCCAAGTCTTCCAGAGTCGCGGCCAAAGCCAATTCCAAAGACCGCGGTTCGCCAGCAGCAGCAGCCATCTTCTTTGTTTTCAAGTAGCGTAGTATTCACGCGGAACCGTCGCAACTCTGCCGTCATTATGTTAAGCCCGTCCACCTATTCTATATACGATGTGATTGGCCCGGCTAGAGTTTCGATTTTTCCAACTCGAAAGCCAACGGAGAGTTGCTAGACCCCCTGGCTACAAATTACATTTGCTCCCGATAGGGTGCATCTAGATTTCTAGGCTATCAGACTGTGTATTTGACACAGCACTTTATTTTCCTATTTTTAAATTCACATGTTGCTCAGCACTTCCTTCTGCCAATATTTGTGGTTTAATAGGGCTTATGTTTTTGTGTGCAGTCACCAGTACATCTTATACAGTGTGCACAAAGCTATTCAAAAGAAATTGTGTATTTAAGTACAGTACATTCACAAAGTATATACATTGGAGAAAAAACAAATATGGGCCAATTAAGAACTGTCAGGATTATTCAGAGAATATTGTAAGAGCTCCGTTATTTACATGTAATGTTTCAAATTCCTTATATAGAGCCACTAATTAATCCTAATTATGAAGAAAGTTGCTGCTTTTCCTTGTCTCATCTGACATTCACTGATTATCTTTGGGTTTTGATGAACTAACAACACACAATACAACAATATTTTGGAGAGGATTAAAGCCTCCTCAGTGCACAGTAATGAGCTGAATGTTGGACACGCTGAGATGAAACAGCTACTCATCTTTGTTCAGTTGATCAAACAAGCTTATTTTCCCAGTTACTGTTACATTACTGCCAGATGAAAGGAAACTGACGTGGATTTCTCTCTCCAGGCGGCTTCTTCCAGTCCAGCATCATCCAGCAGAAGCTCATCACGCGCTACGTTCCATTCCTGCCGCTGACCCGACGCCACGTGGAGCGCTGCGTCCACTCGCAGCTCTGCCAGCGGGGCAGCTGCGGCCGCAGTGACGTGGTGGAGGCAGTAGGGGGCGACATGATCTACAGTCCCGTTCAGGGACAGTACTTCTCCAGCACCGGCTGTAAGGCCGTCCCCGCCAAAATCAACCTCTTCCTGTGAGCCGAGGGGGGACTGAAGAGTTGATTTTTTTTCAAGAACTAAAAGGGAAACTCGTTCTGAGGTGAGTCGGTGAAGAGAAACAGATCCCAGTTTCTGTTTCTTCCACATGGAGGTAAGAGCAGCATCAAGGACGCCTCCTGCACTTGGAATCAAGGGGAATTGAACTCGCAGCCTCCCGAATTCAATGCAGCTTTGTGCTGTCAGTGCAGAGGTTCCCTGAAGGCATACTCGGTACTAACTGTGAGCACACAAGAGTTTATTCTCTAAACATTAGTCAGTGTCTAAACCAGGAGCCACGCTCTACCTCAAACCCAACTCTACCGTTAATTTATGAACTCTAAAGGTACAGGAACAACACGCTTTCAGAGTTCCTGCATGCAGCAGTTAAACAAGGGAGATGAAATCTCAACCCTGTATTTCCGAAATGTTGACTTTTCATGAGCTTGAAAATGGGTATGTTAGCTGGATTAGGATACATATTTGGCTTAATTTAAAGAGTTGGTAAGTGAGCACTCATGAACTCACTCAACTTGTGTGAAAGTGTAAAAAAAAAACCACTAGAATCATAAATACAAGTTTTCACTTAGCAACACTTCAAGTGATTATGTAATTCCATGTGAGATTGAGACATTTAAGAAACATACCAGAGCTTTAAGGGAAGACATTTAGGCATGCCATCATTGGCGCTCAACCTAATCCAATCAATATATAATGAAACAATATACAATGATTACAACTTTTGCTACCAATAAAAGTCCTTAATAACTCAGTTATCATTAAATGATCAGCTTCCTCAATAAATGCAACTTAAGACTTCACTCAGCAGCGTTTACGTTTCTTCTAAATGATCAGCATCCAACATGTCATACCAAACAACATACATTATGTATTCAAAATGTACAATGTCCATTAGTATTTGTCTTCTGTATTGGCACTCAAGATCCTGACATGTCTATTAAAAAAAATGTAGGAAGAAATCTGAAAAAGAAAATGGATTTTACTTGAAGCTAGTTTAGTTCCTTTGCTGCTGTCCAGCGTGGTGGTCATGGTTTTAGAGCACATCATCCGTTCGGCCATCAGGGGGCAGTAAATACTTAACTTTGCCAAGAGTGGAAGAGGTGAAGCAGAGTTCACCTGCAGCTCAGTGCATTTTAATTCAGAGTTCTGTCAAGAAAATGATGTTTAACTTATATTTTGTTTCTTTAGTGTAAAATGTTTTGTAAAGTTATGCGTGTGTTTTCAAACACACTCAAAGTGCAATTTACTTCTTTGGAGGATGAAATGGACCTGATGTATTATTATTATTATTATTATTATTATTATTATTATTATTATTATTATTATTATTATAGTCTCATTCTGCCTTTGTGAAGGCAAATTGTGTGCTGAGAAGTCAGTATGCATCTGCCAAAATGCATACTTTAATTCTGAAATATTGCCATGATTTAATTTTTGAAATCATTGTAATGGTTTGTTGTATTACATGATGGCTGTGTGAAGACCTGTGGCAGCAAGGCAAGACAATTTTAAATGCCATGAAAATCATGCTTAATTGAAGTTACAAGTGCAGTACGTGAAGAGGATTTTCTTATCGGAGCAAAGACATAATAGACTTAATATTGATCCATAATAGTCAGAAGTCTGTAACATACAGTCCATCTTTACTGTTGTAAAGTTGTCCACAGAAGATTTATCAGTTTAAAGATGTTTTTTTGCTCCTTCCAGCCAGCTGTTGGTTTCAGTTGTTTTATTTTCTATTCTGTTATTTTTTTTTAATAATTGCAGGGACTTGAACGTTGTTCTGTACTGTACACAGAGAAGACAGCCTGTAAACTCCCACCAGACTTCATGTCCATATCAGTCGTTGTTGGTATGGCCAGGCAGGGAGAGTATTACCAGTTGTAATCAAACTTACCCTGCAAATAAACTACATGATCTCCCCTTTTTAGCCATAACAATCAGAAGCAGACATAGTTTGTTGGATTGTTTGTGTCTTTTTGGACAATTCTGGCATCTTCTATTGTTACATGACCACTAAGGTTCCTGTGTCAGCCACTGAAGTGCCTGGATGTTTGTGACTGAAGCAAAATTATTGTACTACAGTGTAATGAAAACAATAAATGCATTTAAAGGCACAATGAAACTGTTGTTCTGTTCTCTTTCAGACATTGAAAAAAAATGTCCATTAAATACACATGTCTGTCTACACTCTAAAACGGCTGTGTTAGTGATTGATTGTTGGTTGAACACATTTTCTCTGCACTTTGCTTCATCGAAATGATAATTTTAAAACCATATTTTAAAGTAATCTTATACATTTGGTTTCTTTGTTCTCTTTTTCTACAATAACAGTATTTCTCCATATTTCATCCACCTCCAAAACATTTGCAAAGCCATTGAAAAAGATTTTAAAACCTGCATTGTTTACATTGATGACTTCTTCCTCTTTCTTGGCAAATTGCAACAAAAGCACATACATTACATGACAACATTTAAGGCCAAGCACGGCAGGCAGTTTTTTTTTTAACGCACTGATCAATTTTTTAGTAGGCATGGCCCGGTTACTGGCTTCAAGGTACACCGCGGTTTCAAAAAGTCTCAGTTTCAAAACCACTACATTTCTGTCATACCATTCCTAAGGTATGAGCTGTGCAGAAAGGACAGAAGGTGCAGTTTAGAAATCCCTCTCCCTGCCAGTGTGCAGTGTTTTTCAAAATAAAATATATTGTGTTAAATGGAAGAAAAGTTGTTTTTTGCCCAGACATTTAAAAAATAATACATTTATAGCTGTAATTGTAAAACCGTGATATTTTTGCTGAAGGTTATCATACCGTCAGAATCTCATACGGGCCCATGGCAATTTTTTTGGATTTCAGTCTATTTTGCTTCCATAACATGTCTTCTTTTAGAGTAGTGGAAAGAAAACATAATTTAGGTGTTTATTTTACTGCACTTTGTCTATTTGCATCTGTAGATTTCTCCTAAGTGTGTAGGATATGAGTAAATATACAGTACAGGCCAAAAGTTTGGACACACCTCATTCAATGTGTTTCTTTATTTTCATGACTATTTACATTGTAGATTCTCACTGAAGGCATCAAAACTATGAATGAACACATATGGAATTATGTACTTAACAAAAAAGTGTTAAATAACTGAAAACATGTCTTATATTTTAGATTCTTCAAAGTAGCCACCCTTTGCTTTTTTGATAACTCTGCAAACCCTTGGTGTTCTCTCAATGAGCTTCATGAGGTAGTCACCTGAAATGGTTTTCACTTCACAGGTGTGCTTTGTCAGGGCTTAATTAGTGGAATTTTTTCCCTTATTAATAAAAAAAGCAAAGGGTGGCTACTTTGAAGAATCTAAAATATAAGACATGTTTTCAGTTATTTCACAAGTACATAATTCCACATGTGTTCATTCATAGTTTTGATGCCTTCGGTGAGAATCTCATGTCATGAAATAGTCATGAAAATAAAAGGAAACGCATTGAATGAGAAGGTGTGTCCAAACTTTTGGCCTGTACTGTATATTTGTATATGATACAAGGTAAAGCATGCTGAGGATTTGATTAGATATTGTGTCTGTAAATTGTGGTTTCTAATAAAAATGTATGCCATTTTACAATACATAAGTTTAAAGGCTGCACTTTAGTGGCACATACAGACACTTAGGGGTGTTGAACTGAATCATTGCATCGATGCATTGTGATGCAGACCTGGACGATTCTGCATCGCTGCAGTGACAGACCATAATCCATTATTGCCTACTGATGTTACTTGTTGATTTTCCATTTGCTGCTTTTTTGATTTTGCCTTTTGTCTCTTGTGTTCAGACTTTGCTGCATTCAGCAACTGTCTTTTTTTTTTTTTTTAGAGCAGATGCAATAAAAAGGGAAGTTCATATATATCTGACTGTTTGAATTTGTTGATGAAAACCACACATAGCAATATATAATAATATTGACGAGGTGACGCATCGTTATGCACTGTGATATCGAATTGATTTAAATCGTTGACAGGATAATCGTAATCGAATCGTGAGACCAGTGAAGACACCAAACCGTACAGTTTGATTCCTATCTATATTCTGAAGGTTTTTACAGAGGGGTTTATTTACGTATCATTCATAGCCTGGTTTATAGAACATATTGTTTTTACAAAACATGGCAGAGAGTTTCTTTTATGGCTGTTCTCAGTCATTAACTTAACATTATTTAGACAATGTAGGGTATTTGGTTGTGATTACTAAATGAATGATGACACAGAGAGGCGTCTCAGCAACATATACATGTAGATAGTGGCCTCACAGATTTTATGTTTACAATGCAGCACAGGTGGACTGCACAAAGATCAATGTAAAAAGAAAAAGCTTATAAAGTTGCATAGGCCTATACTACCAAATCCCGTGATGGAATGTATCTAAATACATTTACTTATGTACAATTTGGAGGTATTAGAGCATTTCCAGCTTTTCCATCGGCCTGACTTTTGGTATTTTATCAGGACCTAAAAGTGACATTGATGTCTGAAAAAATGGGGTAGTATTGATACATGTTGTTTTTCCTACTCTCCGCTCATTCTCACTGATGGAGAATGAGCGGAGCTGCTGTTGGTCAGCTCTGAGCAGGAAGCAGAAGAGATGTGATCTCTCTGACAGAGATGTAGCTCCGCTATCTCCTTCTGCAGGAAATTAATAGTTTCTCCATCGGAAATGAACAGGTGTCAGAGGTCTTTAGTATTCTGTGTGTGTGTGTTTGTGTGTGTGTGTGTGTGTGTTTCACAACTTGAAGTCAACTTGGCTTGCGGGAACAGTGCGGGTTGTGAGGACATTTCAGTTGGTCTACCAGAATAAAGATGGTTCTGAAAAATGAGTTTGAAAAAAAAGTCTTTTCCTGTGTGTTTTTTGGACATGCTGATAGTGAAATGTTGCTCTGTTCAAGATACCTAAATATATCTTTAAGCAGTGTTGGAAGAAGTTCATTTACTGAAGTAAAAGTATTAATATCCAACTATACTCCACTTCAAGTAAGTAGTCCTTTATATACTGATAGGTAGTTTCATCTACAGCTGTGCTTCATATTTGATTTTCCTATTTTCCATCTGATTCAAGAGGTGTTTTAAAGACTTTATTTAGCTTAAGAAGTAGGAGAATTTTGTCAACACATAAAGGAACACTTCATCCTTCAGTTTATCATCATCATCATCATCAGCAGCACATCTGGAGATATTACATGGACACGGTTTTCACTGGACAAGAAGGGGATGAAAAACTGTCATCTGAAAAGTAACTTAAGCTGTCAGCAGAATGTAGTGGAGTAAAAAGTACACTATTTACCTCTGAGATGTAGTGGAGTAGAACATTAAATGAAAATACTCAAGTAAAGTACCTCAGATTTGTACGCAAGTAGAGTAAATGAGTAAATGTACTTAGTTACATTCCACCACTGTCTTCAAAGGTCCGATTGCTGCAGAAAGATGCACCCAGGAAGTGAAACCTCAGTGGTTAGGAACAGGAAGAGATTTGGCCACTTGCTGTGATGAAACCAAGGGGGTAAGCCTCTCTCCACAGCGCGGAACTCCTATGGCGCCATTTTGATGCTAACAAGCACTCACCCGCCGTTGGCATTCCATTGACTCCCATTCATTTTGACGTCACTTTGACAGCGAATAACTTTACATCTGAAGCGTTTAAAGACTCTATTTGTCCGTTGTTTATTTCTAAAGAAACACGACAATGTGTAAACGGCTCCATTACCTTGTACCTCATGTTATGGCTCCGTAGCAGACGTTTTTGTAAAAATAAGCTAAGGATTCTGTCATAACCACGCAATTTATGGTGCGTTCTTTTTATCTTGTAATCGCGACTAGTAGCTCGAGTGTGACGTCAGATCCATGTCGAAAAACGAATAACCGCGGGGTTGTTGCATTCTTTTTGTCACACAATACTACGAGTTGGAGAAAAGATGGATTTTTGTAACATTTTTAGTAACATTTAGGATTCTATTCACCCAGTTATTGACATATTACACAAATATATTTCACAGTTTGATACATGAAAATTACGTTTTGATTAACGTTAACGTGCTCTGCTTTCTGCTCAAGACTCGGCTTAAAGCCATTGTTGTCATATAGCAACGAGCGTCTCTAGCCAATTTTCAGCTGCACAAGCTACAAAATAACTAATCAGGCGGTATTTAACTCCTAATAAGACTGTAGCGACATGCCTATAGGTAGCAGTTTACAGTGCTATGTGTACAACTTCTTCATTTGGTTACAACAAAGACAAAAGTGCTTAAAATCGTAGAAAACCACAATGTTTACTACGTGTGATGCACGACGTAGCCATCTTTGAAAGTGAACTCGGGGTCCTCTGAGTTCAGACGACTTGACGAGTTGTATATACGACCTCGGTGGCGTTCTTTTTGCAACTTCTGGTTCGTAACTCCGGAAAACAACTCGTAGATCGACTTCGGTGGACAAAAAGAACGCACCATTACTGTCGCGTAGTAGAGGAATTACCGTATAGTACAGGAGAAGCTTGCAGGCAGTTTCGACTTACATGAGCTATTTAAGTTTAATTACTAATGTTAACTAGCATTTTAGTTAGCAATAATTAGCCCATGTTATCTCCTTACATATACCTACGCGTTCCGTCTCTGTAAGATTGGGAATGATTGAGATTTCTCTTGGCACAGCTACCAGAAGACTTACAACTTTCAGACACGTTGCTGACGTCACATTTACTTCGTCTCTCTCAGTTGGAGGCTGCTCAGTAACACTCAGCGCTCACCGGAAAAGTGCTTCTAATATCCTTCACTGGATTCCATCCAGAGCAACGGGATCTGTTGGTCCATTTCTTTTACTCTATGGAAACCTTTCTGAAATGGTCTAGTTGTTTTTTGTTTAGTTTTTTTTTTTAGCTCAGCCTGTAAATGTCTAGAACGTGATTTTCATAAACTTACGGAGGCCCTATAGGGTCACGGTGGAATTTTTCTGAACAATTTTTGTGTTTCTTTGTAACACTTTTTGCGTTGCCCCTGCTGGTCCAGTCCAGTTACATAATATACTGCCAGTTTAGGGAAACGCTCTGCATATACTACAGAAAGCAGAGATGCTGTGACACTTTACTTATTACTTTTATTGCTCATTATTCCTTTCAAAAGTGTTGTTAAAGTCTGCTGATGAAGCTCTGGAAAAAAGCTAGTAAGTGGAGTAAATCTTACTGGATTTGCAGTAAAAAGGCAAATGATGCAGAAACACTGGTTTCGGGGATGGTCTAGAGATGTAAGACGTTGACCGACATCCCGGGTTCAGCCCTTCCAGAGATCTGCGTTTCCCATCATCTCTTTCTCTCTCATCATTTTCTGTCACCTCTTTGCTCCCCTCCAAAACACATTAGTTTGGTCTCTTAAAGTTAAAGTTCGTCCCTAAACATCAACAAAATCTTTCCGGCATTAACCACCTTTGAAGTTACTGTACTTCACCAACTACTCTGACTCAGTTTTTTTCAGCTGACTCTTCTTCTTTGTCGACGTCCAAACGTTGACTCGCTACCTGCTGGAGGCTGACAACCCACCAACATTTCGGAAACATCTTCTCGTCCTCTTACGGCACCCGTTGCCTCCTATATATGCCACATCTCTCCGTGATCCTGCCGTGATGTCTTTATTCACCCCCACCCTCCAACCCGACCCACAGGCGGTGTGAGGAAGAGGAGGGGTTCGAAGGTCAGCTTAGAGGCCTCTTCACCCCAGCTGCTGTACCGCAATCTCCATCCTCCTGGACAATGAGACACACACACACATACATACATAATAATGCAGGGATGACCACCGCGCCCACACACACACACACACACACATATATACACACCTCTTATGACCTCTGAGCCTGTTTTCACACGCTCCCTGCAGAACAGCTGGAGCAGCCTCTTTTATTGGAGAGAGAGAGAGAGAGAGAGAGAGCGAGAGAGAGAGGATAGTTGGAAATAGAGAGACAGAGGGACAGTTGAGGGAGGATTGTCCACTATTTTCTTCTTTCCTTTCTTCTTCTTCTTCTTCTTCTTCTTCTTCTTCTTCTTCTTCTTCTTCTTCTTCTTCTTCTTCTTCTTCAGTACTTTCACTTCCCCCCCACTTTCATCTCTCTTTTCCTCTTCCTCCTCTCTCTTTTCCCCTCTTTTCTCCCCTCTGCTCCCCCATCACACATCGGGTGTAAAAAGCCACTTTCACCTCCTACCTCCTCACCCCTTCCCAGCCCTCCCTTCTTCCTCCCCTTCATTGGGGGGGGGGTGGGGGAGCAACAATGGGACACTGCTCCTTCCTCCCCCATTTCCCCTCCTACCTCCACATCTGTGAGTGCCCCTCTGTCTCCTTATTCTTCTCCCTAACCGCTCCATTATTGGGCCTCTTTCACTTGTAAATGTGGCCAGCGATACTTCTGATGGGTCTTTTATGCATGCGGCCGGGGTCAGGAGAAAGGTAGGGGCAGGAGAGGAGGGGGTGGGTGGGTACAATGAGGGGGGTGGGTCAGGGTTGAGGGTGGGGAGGGGAGGGAGGGGGGGTTGGTTTGGGGAGTCTTGTGCTGTTTTTCCTTGCAGGCCAGAGTGTGAGGGGACAATCGTGACAAAGAGTTAAATCCTTTTTTGTGTGTGCAGTCATTTGGGACGGTTGGGACGGGCCCAGCTCTCGCCTCGCATTCCTGCAGCCGACCGCCCCCCCCCCCCCCCAGTGGGACGGAGAGGACGGGGACTGAGGTGGAGGGATGACCAGAGTGAAAGCTCAACAGGCAGAAGTTGTGTAGGAGGATGTGTGCAGACGCCCTTAGCATATAGCATAACAGAGCATAACATTGTAATCCATAGCATGCAACATTGAGGCCCCATTACAACAGGTGCTCCAGCAATAGGGTGATGCTTTGTTGGATGTTTTATGATAATTTGAGAGTTCTGCATTTGCAACCCAGTCTGCTTATTAAACTGAAAGTCTACAGCCAAGCTAGCAGCTCTGTGAGGCTGTGGCAACTTACAGGGCCGAGAAACATTGTAGAAGCGAGACCCCAATTTAGAGGAATTTCCTGTATGTGTGTCCCGTGGGTTTCTCCACGGCCATGCCTTTTTGGGAGACTAGCTGCAGGTCCTGAGTGTATCGATTCCAACGGGAGAAGTGATCGTAAACAGACGCCGAACGCCATTACAAAACAAATTTTGGTAATGCTCAATATGGCTTTAGCTGGGTCAATAGTTCACGTTAGCCAAAGAAAATATTAATAATGCATGCAAATATAACTTTTCATCCATCCACATGACATTCTTGACATTTTCAAACAAGGCCACGCACGTTTAGGAGTCTTACCTTTAGCCATGGTAGTTAACCACAATGGATTTTGTTGATTTCAAAGTGCCTCGACATGTTATTTCTCAGATAATTTCATGTCACACGTTCGCTCCACTTTGTATTACGAAGACATATGGGGCACCATGGCATCTGCGAGTTAATCAGCAATGTCAGTATACTGAAGAGGCATCAGGGCATTTAGTGTTTTATTTAAAGTAACAGCTCTGGTATGTTGTATGAAGTCACTTCAAGTTCCGTGTGTGGGATGTCATGGGACAGTAAATTATGTTGTGAGTGTATAATGTTCAGTTCTGTGACGTTACTTCACGTTTGTGGTTTATGGTGTAATGGCCTGACCAGTGTTCTGTGGGATTATCTGTTATTTTAGCTTCTGTTCTGACCTCCGACACACACACATACACACACACACACACACACACACACACACACACACACACACACACACACACACACAGCCATCGTACACAGTAGAGGGGTGGTCTCAGTGGCAATCGAGTCTCCAGGACAACAGGTGGACAAAGGGGACGCGGCGGGGGGAATGTGAGGCGGGGAGGGAGGTTGAGTGGGGGGGGTGAAGGGTGGCTCCTGGAAAGGGCTGATGGGAGATGAGATGCTGGTGTTTGGAGAGGGAGGGGGGGGGGCGCGGGCTGACCTTGGCCTCTGTGCGGTGGTCAGATGGGGTGCGAAGGCCACTGGCCGTGAAGGAGGAGGGTGAAGCGCAGGGGAGGATAAAGGCTGTGACGCCTCTCGTTCTCTTCAAACCAAAGTGATTAATGACAAAACACACACACACACACATATACACACACACACACAGAGCACCCCGGCTGACCCCTCTGAGCCCGCTGCTCAAACAGCGGCCCCGGGTCTTTGGCGTGGTCACTTTTCCCAAGCCTTCTGATTGATGAGCGATTCTTTTCCCACCACAAATTATGGTAATAATGCCGAAAGAGACGAGGAGCTGCAGCTCTGCAGCTGCTCTGCACGACTCTCTGATCCCACAGGACAAGCGGGATTACAACCTCACTGTTCACTTCTTAAAAAGTACATAGTATATTTAAGTTGCTTGGCTATATCCATCAAAGTGCTTCTACATGCAGGTAATTCTTCTACGATGGTTTAAAAAGTCGGAAGCCAAAAGTAGGATTCTAATATCTGGTAGAAAAAAAAAATCAATATAGTATATCTCAATGTTTCATCACATCTGGAGTAAGCTTTGCCGTTGTGGTCAAAAAGTTATCATGTCCACGTACAATAAAAGAATGAGAAGATATGATATGATGGGATAAGATCAACTTAATCAATGCCATCCCATGCTGGAGACCTGAAGTGTCACAACAGCAGAAGTACAAAAACAGATGCACACATACTGAATGTATAACTTTAAAACACTAATATAAAAGCTCTTTTGAAGGAAAATGGGTGGTGTGTAAATTGTCTTATTTCTTCAGATAGCAGACAGTACTTACATTCACTCACCACAGTGAACCCGTGTGTTTCTTACCATGTTGTCAATCCTGGTTTACCAATTTCAAAGATTCTGGTTCCCGAGATGAAACAAAGAATGGCGGAAAGTAAAAATACCGACACGTTGACAATAATCTTTCAGACAAAGGTCCTTCACTGTCGCCTTGATCCTCTACCATTACACTGGAAAAAGCCAAGCGACATTCAAGGTCTGAGAAAAGATCAACAGGTGCTTAACTGAGAGAGTTTAACATTATTGTGAACCCTTACTCCCTTAGACAAAAACATTATCACTGAAAAAAGTGCAGTGAACTGACCTCAGTTTGGCCTTTTTGCTGCTCACAGGTCAGTCTTAGCTGCTGTGTGTGCTAATGTTCACAATGTCCCACCACAACATAAGACTGCATACTCAGTCTGTGTGGAAAGAACTATTTCTATCTTTATGATTGTTTTGTTTTTTATTAACGCGTCGAGTCTCCTTGTTGTCGGAATTGTTGATGACAACGGAGAAATGGCAACCTCCAACATGTCCTCCTCTGGCCACACAGTGAGTGTTGCTTAAAATAAACAAAGCAGATGATTGGCCGGGAGAAGGCGGTGATGTCAGCGCGCCCCTGCTGAACCGCAGCTGTGCGTCTGCAGCTGGGGTGGTGCAGTGTGTGTGTGTGTGTGTGTGTGTGTGGGGGGGGACAGGCTGCTGTTTGGTACCAATAAAATGGGTGATGAGGGGATGATGGCGGCTGGTTCAGAGACGTCTGCAGCCGGTGCAAATTACAGCCCAAAAAAGCACGGCTCACACACGTTAAAGTCACGTATGAACGCAAACGTTGCGTGCCTTGGTGTCGTAAAGGAGCCATTTGTCAGCTCTGCCGGTTTGAGCGTCAAACGTGGCCACTCGTTCTTGTCTCCGCCGCAGAACAAGCTGGCTGGCGAACACAGCGGCGGTGACATTTTGCAGGAGGTGAGGGGTCAGTGGTGATGGTGTGATTTGGGGAGTCAGTGTCTATGTGTGTGTGTGTGTGTGTGTGTGTGGAGGTGGGGGAGTAAGAGAAGGGGGGAGTGATACATCATATGGACCATCTACAGTCCCTCTCACACCCCCAGCCCTCAAAACGTTAACCCAGCTCAGCCGAGCTAGCACTCAGCGGCAATTCCAACTGTACCTTTTAACAGCCGACATGGCAGACTGTGGAGGATGCACATGAATTCTGGATGCAAACATACACACGCACGCACACACACACCCACATACATGCACACACACATGCGTACACACGCGTACACACACACACCTCTTCTCTTGCCTCTAAAAAAAAGACGTCACATGTTTTCGTGGAGTCAGGAGGTCATTTCCAGCGACAGACCTTCAACGTTTCACAGAAGCCTGTGAAATGCTGCTGCTGCTGTGTGTGTGTGTGTGTGTGTGTGTGTGTTTGTGGGTGTGATGGGAAAGAGGGAAGGAGGGATGCTGGGAAGGAGGGATGCTGGGAAGGAGGTCGTGATGTGACGTCACCTCTGTGATGCTCCAATACACCCTCCTCCTCCTCCTCCTCCTCCTCCTCCTCCTCCCTCCTCCTCCTCCTCCTCACACCGCCCACATCCGGTCCCTTCCCTTCCCTTCATCTTCTCCATCCTCCCTGCTTTTTACTCTGCTGCAGTGTGTGTGTGTGTGTGTCACAGTGATGACACAGCCCGGGTCATGTGACTGTGGAGGTGGTGGTGTTGGGTGGGAGGAGGAGGAGGAGGAGGAGGAGGAGGAGGAGCGGTGGGGATGAGAAACATGAAGGAGGAAGTGAGTGACCCGGAGCAGAAAACAGCAGGACGAGAGCTGCTCGACGGCGTCCAACATGGAGGCCGAAGCCAGAAGAGGAAGCGGCTTTGAGCGTTTTAACGCTGCGTTAACGTCTGTAATCACATTTCTCTTCAGTCGCTCACCCCCCCCCCACACCCCACCCCCCAGCCTTTGCCTGGACATGGAGATGAAAACAAAGATGACTCTTTGCTTTTCTTTTGAGATATTTGCCAAAAAAGGAGAGGACAGCCCAAATGTCCCCAAGCTTGCGTTCTTTGACACATTCAACCCTGAATACACTTACACTGGGTTTATTTAGTCCATCTGTGATGCTGCAGAGGCTTTTTGAATCAAGGAGAAAATGTGCCTCCCGTTGGGTGATTTCATGAGACAAGATGGATTCGGAAAGAAATTGGCATTATGGCGACAGAAGAAGCAGGAGGAGGAAGAGGAGGAGAGGCGATATCATATTAAAACGTACACAAAACCTCCAGGAGGCCCAGCGATCAGTCTATACCTCATCAGCAGATGCCAGCGAGGTTAAATGGCTGTAATGATCTCCCTAATCATTACACTGCTCTCCTAATTGTTTCCTCAAGATATCTTTCTCATCAATATGGCTGCCGATAGCGATCAATTCCTCGTTGAGGCGCTCGGGCTGCAAGTGCACCTGAAGTAGGCCTCGCTGCCAGAGGAGAGCTCCAGCTGCATCAGCAGCTTTTATGATTTGGTTCGGTGTAAAATAATGGAGGAGTTTGGTCTGTTTTCACAGATTGATGGAAAATAAACAGAGGCTTCGGTTTTATATCTGAATCCTGATCCGAGCTGCTGAAATCCTCCCACGTTTGCTCTCTTGTTGAATCTTTTATCACACCATTTTTTTTTTCAGATGTTCTAAACATTCACGTCAAATCTCCTTTTAGCTTTTCAAGTCTAAATTTTGGGGTTTTTAGCCCAATTATTGAAAACTTCCACATTTAGTGAAGACTGTTGAAAACCTAACCCTGATCCATAGTGGTTCCCAACCGATGGATCGGGACCCCCAGAAGGAGTCGAAGGATGACTCTGAGAGGTCGCGAAATGCTAAACAGATAAATGATACTTGTGCTCCACACATTTCTTCAGACTTTCCGCTACTCGTTGCCATTTTTCTCGTGAGGCTCTGAATCATTTGGAATCTTTAGACCTCTAAAAAAAACATATATACACTTTTTGGTCAAATTGGTCACAACACTGGCAATGACGGGTGGCAATCTTAGTTTAGTTAGTTTATTCAATTTTTCCACTACAAATGGACCAATATTATTTAGTTTTAAAGCCAAAAATATGATAATCATTTGTTTTGTTTTTTAAATTTGTTGTACCTGCCCAGGGACTACAGGTGGAAATTAGCAATTGTTGCTGTAACCTGGCCCAAGACATATTCTCTTGTTTAACAAGTTTAATGTTTATTTGTGCATTGTCCCTGTTTCAAATAAATCAATTTCCAATTCCAATTCCAATGAGAGATAAAAATGAATAAATAACAACATATCCAGAGTTGGTCAAAGTTCCTGAAGCCAAACCCAAACCAAATAGGGGTGGACTGGTAGCTGGAGAGGTGCCAGTTCACCTCCTGGGCACTGCCAAGGTGCTCTTGAGCAAGGCAACCGAACCCCCAACTGCTCTGGGCACCTTTCCATGGGCAGCTCCCTCACTCTGACGTCTCTCCACTGAGCATGTCTGTGTTATTCAGGCCTGTGTGTAATGTGTGTAATGACAACAGAGTGAAAACATTGTAATTTCCCCTTGCGGGATTAATAAAGTATACATTATTATTAAATAGTAGGATTCTTTTTTAATCTCCCTTTTTTTTCATTTTTAGACGTCATTCCTTAAATTAAACGTTTCCGTTGTACTTTGTTTCAGAAAACTTTAAAATGCTTCCTGTTATTACAATTTTGTTTTTTTTTTGTATTTGTTGGACTCAAAAATCGAGCTGGGTATCAAAGCCCTTCACTTTTTTGGTACTCAGCTGAATGTGACTGAAGCACTGTATGAAAACTGTCAAGACCCAAATGTTTGCACTGACTTTGATCTGCTAGTTCCAGACTTCAATCAAAAATGTGCCAATTTTAGAACTGTATTCTATTTGCACAAAGTGTATTGCCTCTTGTGTTTAAAACTTTACTTTCTTTTGTTAAATGAAACACATCTGTAAAAAGATACTTTCTTTGGTACTGAAACTCACTTTTTTTCAGTCTAAGATTTTGACATAACAAGGGGTCTCTGCTGTGATCCAATCATGAGGAGTTCAGTGGCACTCGGTCAACAGACGACCTGTGTGTTTTTCTCCCCAACTTGGGTGGTGGACTATGTTTGGACTCGGCACACACACACACACACACACACACACACACACCTCCCCGAGTTTTTTAATCCACTGTTGTGAGGCAGAGCCGCTCTGCTCCTCGGGCAACACGCTGACAGCGGATTACAGCAGCAAATTAGTCTAAGGAGACCCGACGCGTCCGAGCCCAGGCGATGCTGTGGTGTGAAAATCAAACAGACCCCTGTCTCAAAAACCCAAGGAGGCCAAAGTCAAACTGGGGGTGGGGGGAGGGGGGGGGTTCGGTTTACTCTGCTGTGACAGCCTGTCAGAGTCCTGTCTATGTCACAGCTTTCACAGGCTGAGATTATAGACTTAGAACCCACCTAACATCTAGAGCAAATAGTTCCACTCAACACTGAGATTCACTGTAAAAATGTAAACCTCATTCTGAAAAAGATTCCTCAAGAAGTACATTTCAATGTGACATATGATTGACATTATTTTCTAACTTTTTTAAGATGTTTGTATATATATATATATATATATATATATATATATATATATATATATATATATATATATATATCAGTACAGGCCAAAAAGTTTGGACACACCTCATTCAATGTTTCTTTATTTTCATGACTATTTACATTGTAGATTCTCACTGAAGGCATCAAAACTATGAATGAACACATATGGAATTATGTACTTAACAAAAAAGTGTGAAATAACTGAAAACATGTCTTATATTTTAGATTCCTCAAAGTAGCCACCCTTTGCTTTTTTTGATAACTCTGCAAACCCTTGGTGTTCTCTCAATGAGCTTCATGAGGTAGTCACCTGAAATGGTTTTACCTTCACAGGTGGGCTTTGTCAGGGTTAATTAGTGGAAGTTTTTCCCTTATTAATAAAAAAGCAAAGGGTGGCTACTTTGAAGAATCTAAAATATAAGACATGTTTTCAGTTATTTCACACTTTTTTGTTAAGTACATAATTCCATATGTGTTCATTCATAGTTTTGATGCCTTCAGTGAGAATCTACAATGTAAATAGTCATGAAAATACAAAGCATACGCATTGAATGAGAAGGTGTGTCCAAACTTTTGGCCTGTATATATATATATATATATATATATATATATATATATATATATATATATATATATATATATATATATATATATAGGTTTTTTGCATCCATCTATCCAATTTTCTGGAATGAAACTAAATTAATCTTAAAACAGACAAAGCAATGAATAAGATTAATAAATGAAGAAAAAAAAACAATGTATCTTGTTTCATGCACCTTTTGATTTCTGATGAATAATGTCAGGATGAGAGCAAACAAACTAAACATGGATCCTGATAGACCATAAGAAGAATACATTATTATTATTATTATTATTATTAAATACATTCCTCCCCCCCCTTTTTAAAAAAATGCTATAAGAAAATGCCCAATCATTTGTTTCTTTACAAACATTTAACCTGCTTAACTTGAACTGTTGCTCTAATAAATACAATTTTAATAATAATAATAATAATAATAATAATAATAATAATAATAATAATAATAATAATAATAATAATAATAATAATAATAATAAATGGTTAAAAAACAACCTGCATGCACATGAGATAAATAAAAAAAATAAACAATCAGGAAAGATGAACAGAAGAAGAAAGGAAAAGAAGATCTGATGCTCCCAATGATCATTCATTCTTTATTATTCACCAACAGTATAGAATCAGTACAAACGGATCCCGTCTTTATTGGCTTGTAATGGCATCCTTTATCAAAAGGATAAAAGGGCTTGGAAAAGGTCACGGTTTGTTAAACAAAATTAAAATGATACATTCCTGAAGAATTATGCTAATTATAATCCCCAAAACGCCAACAAAAGGCGGCAACAAAAGCTCACCAGTGGAGTGACAATAAACCTTCCCTGCGCCGTTTTCAGAAGGGGAAAGTGCGAATAAAGAGAGAAGCTGGGTCTGCCTGGGAAATATTAGTTTCACTCCAACAACTTAAGAAAAATGTCCCAGCTTGTAAAATACTTAATTATCACTCTGTATTTTGGGGTTGGCCTCCTTCTTCTGCAGGCTTTTGATGAAACTAAATCGGCAGAAAGTGAGTGTGTGGGGGCCTTTTTCTGCTTCAGTTCATTAGTTAAAAGGAGACGAAATAACTGCTTCTTTTTTTTTTTAAGAGAGTTGTACTTCATAAAAACAAACCAAAAAGTAATTGGAGTCAAATGATGGTGGCAGGAAAAGACTGTGGCCCTCCAAAAGGCCCTGAGACAGAAATCCCACAACACATATAGGTTATACAGACTAATAAATTAAAGGAAATGATGATTTGAAATAATGAATCGAATGAGCCACATGCAGAGAGAAAAAAACAAAGAAAACAAAGAAAAAAAAACACATTGTATCCGGGTAAAAGAGGATCAGAAGTGCAGGAGCGTCCAGCAACAGATGTCCATGCACAATTCTCGGGTTTGGATTTGAAATTTCACAAGAATTGCGTTTGGACAATCAGCAGCTAGAGCTCAGAAACACAAATCAAATCGCCTTCAAAACAGACATCGCGAGAAGAAAAATAATAAGGCTCACAGATTAAGATTATAAGGTTTTTTCTTTTCTTTTCTTCTAAAGGCCTTCTAAAGGATTGGTGTGTTAACAAGTGAGTCTTCTTCTCCATCACGACTCCCAGTCAATGTGAAGACAGCATGCACACTCAAACACTGACTACACATCGGAGGCCACATCGGCCATAGCCCTACTGTCCAATCACAGCCGCTAATTAGCCGCTCTCCAATTCATCGGAAATAATCCAAATAAACAGCAGCCGAGGAAAAAAAAAGAAAAGAAAAAAAGAAGCAATATCAGCTTCCATTCATAAACATCTCACAGACAGACAATAACTTTGAGTGTATGTGCAGAAGGGGGGGAAGAAAACGGAAAGAGCAATCCCGGGAATCAAAGCAATTTTGGACCAAAACTCCTCTCCGCCATATCTGCACCTGTTAAGACGCATCTCTCTCTCTCTCTCTCTCTCTCTCTCTCTCTCTCTCTCTCTCCTCCATCCTTCTTTCCTTCCCCTTGTAGTCCCCCCATCCCTCTCCCCCAGAGAAAACCTTCCAAAAAATAAAAAAAAGATGCAACTATAGCATACCATCTATAGGCTACCGCTCTTTTCAGCTGCACGAACCTGGAAAAGAGAGGAGGGGGGGGGGGGAAAGAAAAGAAAAATGACAGGAGATGTGCTGCAGGTTGCATGATGTGCACCTGCTCCTCCGCGTGTAGTTCCAGGAGATAATTAGGAAGCAGTTGAGGCTACTCCAGCGACAGGCAGGGGGAAAAGAGGCTGATGATGGAAGGAGGGGATCGGGCTGGGGAGGCTGGATGCTCTCCCCCCCCACCCCAACCCACCCACCCACCCCCGGAGGCTCGCAGGGAGGACGCGGGGTGCGAGCGGACGGCACACCGCCGCCACAAGCAGCGCTGGCCGCCGTCGCCGGTTTGCTTCCGTCGCTCCTGGTCTCCTCTTGTTCTTCCTCTGCTTCCTCCTCCTCCTCCTCCCTTACTGGCCGATTTGGGGGGCTTTTTCTGGGGCTCCTCCAACAATAAGCCCCGGTGCGTCCGTGTCACCGAGAGAGAGCTCGGGAGTGGGGCCGGTCCGCTCTTGGTACTGAGATTTGAATAAACACACACATTCACACACACCGCGGGGGTGATGATAAATTCCCCTTTGTGCCCGGAGGAGGAGGAGAAGAAGAAGAAGAAGTAATGAATCTGCACTGAGAGAGAGAGAGAGAGAGAGAGAGAGAGAGAGAGAGAGAGAGAGAGCAGCTGCGACTGAACAACCATCAAACCTCTTAAAGAAACAACGGTCTTATTTTTCCTTTCTTTCTCTCTCTCTCTGTCTCTCTCTCTAGCTTTTATATCATTTACAATTACAATCAAAACACTGTTAACCCTTCTGCATGAACACTGTATTCTGTCACACACACACACACACACACACACACACACACACACACACACACACACACACACACACACACACACACACACACACACACACACACTGAGTGTAACAGATGACGTTTCCTTCTTGCTGTGAGAGACAGTTGGAGCTTACAGAGGTTTCCCCTCACTGATGATGTGATGGTGGACGAAACGATAACAACAATAAACAAAAAGGATCATGTTAATTTCACCTTAAACCAAACGAAACAAAAAAATTAATTCTTTATGTGTGCATCCCAAACAGCCACTGTTTACAACCAAATTAGTTTTGATTTTGAGGAGAATAAAATGAAATGTAGGCCTACATTTTTCGTTCATTTAGGCTACTTGAAGTATTTTTCTTGAAGTTGTTTCAATCTTTGAAGACATATTTCGTTTTAACATAGCATCAAAAATTTTAATATTAGAAATGTTTGAATTGAAATGTGAAAATTGAAATCTGAAACTATGAACAAAAGCCCTAGAACAGCTGAACCTAGAGGTGAAATTATTTTGTAAACTTAATTCAATTAAATCAAAATTAAAAACTATTTATATTATACTTGTTTATATGGAGCAAGTTTCAAGTTACATTTACACCTATATTGAAATTGAAAAAAATATAGAAAAATTGGAAAAGTGTAATTTTTTTCTGATGAGATCATGGGTCATGAAGGTGAATTAATATCCTTAAAGTACCTTTTTTTCCTCAATGATTTATATAATTATTATACCTTTGAAATATTCATAACCTAAACATTTGGTGAACTTTTGTTAGTTAAAAAAAAGAGTGGACGGATCGAAATCGAGTCCTACAAAACACAACAAAATTAAACATGACAATATTTTTTTCTGTAATTAAAATTAAGCGATCAGCTTCTGCAGGTAATGCTTAATATATCCTGTGTTACACATTTAAAAAAAGACAGCAATATAAAACAAAACAATGTTAAAATCTAAATTTGGTTTAGAGCAGAAAAAAAATAACAAAATGATGAACGTGTAAATCAAACAAACAGTTGTTCCAGTGTTTGTGCTAAGCTAGGCTAAACACAACCCGGACCTGTCTAGCCTAGCTGGAAGCACAGAGACGAAACTAAAGACCGAAAACAAGAGGATTTCTTTAAAAAGTTTGCTCTTAAATTCATTTGACACGATTCATGCCGGCGATTCAAAATGCCACAACATGGATGAAGACTTAAAATACGTTTTCCAGCGGCTAATGATATAATCGCAAATGAAAACGACCCAAACACAAACCGGGTCAAGACCAAAACATCCTTTATTGATTTCCCTCATCAAATCAATACTGGCGATCGCCAAGAAGTCGAAGCAGATGAAGCAGATGAGACAGAAAGGTGTTTGTCACAGCTGACATGAAAAAAACTGTGAGTCAGAAAAATGGCCCTAATGTTGGACTGCTAAGTGTTTCTATGTCTCAGCTGTCAGAATGTGACTTTAGGCGGCTTTTTCATTTTGTTCCCATCGTTGCATGTTTTGGTTAATCGCCCAGTTTGAGTTTTAGCAGTGTGTGTTTTTCATTTGGTTTTATTAGTGCATGTGTTAACAGTTCTTATTTGCATGGGTTTGTGGATTTGCTGTGTTTTTCTAATTTGGAATTAGGATTATGAGAAGCAGCTGTGATTGCCTGTCCCCCCCCCCCCACACACACAGCTGATGATTGGCCACAAGATCTAATGATGTGCTTATTAAAGGTGGATGCAGGAGCAGGAGGAAAAAGGGCAAAGATAGAGGATCCCGGATGTGACCTGCTGGAGGAGAGTTGTGTTTTTGAGTTTTTTAGTAATTTTTTAGTACGTTTTTTTATTGCTGTGCAGAAGTAACCCGTTTGATTTTTAAATAAATTATTGAAGAAGCCATCATGTGGAGCAGTGGATACACCTTGTTAAACAAAGGACCTCACACAACCGGGTGTGACACAGTCTTTAGCTCTTTGGCTTATGGAGACAATTTATGGAAAATGTGGTGAGGGAAGAAAGGAAAAAAAGAAGCACGTGCACATATAGACCGTAAGTCACCTGACTCCAGTTACATGTAGACAACACCTGTGTAACTCCTCCCCTCCGATTCCAGAGAAGATGTGTCCCCAGTCTCAGGAACTGTATTATCGGTGTCCATGTTGAAAACATTAGTCCTTAGTTGGTGTTTGGCTGTTATACTTTTCCATCAAATAAACACTTTATAACCTCCGATGTTGGACAAAGCTTTAGGGCTTTGCAGATTGTAAACAAACCAAGCCACAGCTTCTGACAATGTGATGACAATTCTCTTTCTGGAGAAGAAGGATCAAAAGCGAATGAGTTGACCATAATTAGCTTACTCCATTTTCATCCATACATCTGTACGCTTTCTAATTCAGTCAGTGTTTCAACTTCACACGTGCAACACATTTCCAACATTGGAATTGGTGTGCCAGAATTTTTTGTAACTTTCGATGCCACCGCTGGTCAGTCCACCAGTCCAAAAACAACACCTCAAAGGAGAATGAAAAAGATTGAATCAAATGTTGGCGTTTCCATTTGGCTTTTCTGAGGCGAGATTTTGAAAAGTTCGTAAAAATGCGTGATTAGAAACACGGCTGAAACAGCTTTCATAAGGCCAATTACAGAACTAGCCACAATGAAGGGATACCTTTACTTTGGGTTTCAGTTGTGAGTGTTAACTGTCCCATGATGGTCTGAAACGCTTGTCATTTTGGGCATGAAGCAACGAACAATGTATCTGTATTGGCTTCTAAAACCTCCACAGTGGATCCCAGGGTGATATATTATCCCAGCATGTGCATCTTTACTGTTGCAGTCCTTATGAGTTGCTCTGTACAAAACCATCAGCTTAAAGCCAAATGTAAACAGTAAGACAAGGGGTTAAAGGATAAATTACCCAGCAGGCTTTGCCTTCCTGGCGATGGCGGACCCTTCTTCATCCTCTCATCAGACATGTGAGTGGATCCCCTCCGCCCTGCTCTGCTCTGTACGGTGAGTTAACATTTCCGTTGCTGGGAACATCTTTGCACGTTGGATGCTCATTTGCCTCTTAAAGGGCCCCGCTGCTGCCTTTTCATGGCCCTGTAAGAATAATTTAGTGCGGGAGGCCCGAGATCACTGGAGATTATGGCTATGAAAGGGGAAAAGGACGCGTTATTAATGCTTGCTCAGCAGAAAGAGACGAATGAGAAAAAGGATCCCCAACGGGCCTGGATACACTGTAACACGCGGCTGTGCCATGGGAAACCACGACGGCTTCCGTCTGTTCAATAAATATGCCTCATGAAAAAAGTGTAGTGTAGTGATACTGAAAGACACTTAAGGTCCCTACTGGAACATTACAGGAATACACCAAGAGATAAAATGCATTAAAAAGGTCACTACAAACGGGTGTTCAATATTATTCAATATATTATAGAAACATCATGAGGGTTACCTTTAGACTAATGGGGATACAAATAACACGAAGCACAGTGAGGTCACTGCTCTGGGCCATAGAGACACTATGAGTCAATATAGGAGATATTATACATACTAGAGCTGCACAACATAAGGGAAAATATGCGATAACGTTGTTGAATAAGCAATAAATAAACATATATTATAGTGTACTCCATTCTGCATGTCTGCTGCTTTCAGCATTCTGTTAAAATACAACAAACTGCTTGTTGAATTTGAAAAACAGATGAAAGGAAATAATTTCCAACATTCTTTTATTGATCAAATTGAACATTGAATTGAATATTAAAAAGGCACCACTAAAAAAAGAATTACAGTGACATTTTAAAGTGTACTTTTCTACTGATATTTTCTTTCAACTGACACAAACAATCTCTGATTGTCTTTCGCGATATGTCGTAGCCTTTCGCGATGTGTGTATTGCGCCAGTTGATGTTGCGATGATAAAATACAATATATATATATATTGTGAGCATATATAACAGCATATATTATGTAGTGTAAATATATACTTGTATGTAAATATTTTAAACATAAGGTTAGACATCTGGCGCGGATGTCAGGCTTTGTCCCTCACCTTCCGCTCTGTGTGTTGCCGCCGCCTCAAAATCCCTTCGCTACAGGAAACGACAAACAAACAACAAACTTGGAGCTAGCATGCTACACTAGCTTGTGCAACAATGCAAGCCAGCTTGGGTGTTTTGGTAAGTGATTGTAAAGGGTCACAAAAAATATGTTTACGCCATTAACTATCTAACTGGGACGTTTTGGGACCGATTGGTGGGATTACTGTGGACGAAGTACACACGCCGATACACTGGTAAGAGCAAATGAGATTTAACCATGTATCCAGCTCATTTAAAAAGATCACCTCACTGTATTGTGTGAACAGTTAACTTCATTTAATATTGTATGTGATGTTTTCTTTTGCGGGGTGCAAATGCTCCTGAGACCATTTCGCAGAGCCACCGTCGCTACCTCCGATACTTAGCACTGCATAAGACGAGGATTTTTTCCCCTCCTATCCTGGAATGT
This sequence comes from Perca schrenkii, assembly GCA_025617405.1. Lineage (NCBI taxonomy): Eukaryota > Metazoa > Chordata > Actinopteri > Perciformes > Percidae > Perca > Perca schrenkii. Next base: position 6,737,779 of record CM046791.1, on the reverse strand, counting down.
ATGTGTGGTGAAGCCAGACCTTACTCCACAGCGCTGTGGAGATAGAGCTGGCAATGTGACACTAATACTACTCTGACTAGAAACGGAAACCAGAATGCTTCTGATACCAAAATCTTTTCCCATTGCCTAGAGATTTTGCATTCAAACGCAGATATCAGTTTGAAGAGATTAGAATTAGATTTCAGATATCATCATGTCAACGTTGTCCTTGTCAGATTTGTTCCATAGGAGCTGCTGGAAATCTGAATTAGAAAATACAACAAAGAACCCCAGAATGTAGACTTTGATATCTGCCAACAACCATCAGTTGGCACAGGGGGTGGTGATACTTTTGTTCTGACAGACATTGTGAGTGTGAGTGAGGTCCTGGTCACTTTTAGTGGGGCTCCTTCTGGTGCCTGGACCTCAGTTTGGGGACCACTAGTCCGGCGTTGCAAGACCTTCCTCCACAGCGCTGCGGAGGAAGTTGTGGCGAGTCCACACAGCATTCCGGGATGCGATATTACGAATCCCACTATAGTCACGCCAAGACTCGCCCTTCAATAGCATTTATTGGCCAGGCGTCTATGCTTACGCAAGGTAACGTAACCCAATTTGTTCAGGTTCCCCTTATTCCCTGACCAATCGGCTATCCTAACCTTAACCACTCGAGGTCAAATGCCTAACCCCAACCAATCGAGCTGCTTACTAGGGCAGGTCTTGGCGTGGCCATAGTGGGATTCGTAAATTTGCTTCCGGGATGGGGGAAAACCTGCTCTGGTTTATTGGCATTTCTTTAAACCAATCACAATCTTCTTGGGCGGTGCTAATTGCTAGACGGAGCCACGGTGCCGCTGCTAAATAGCCTCGGGAAGGAACTTGTTTTGGTGGAACGTGTGTACGTTCAAAGGTTGTTTTAGTTAAACAGAAAACTCAGATTGGACAGATAGTCTAGCTAGCTGTCTGGATTTACCCTGCAGAGATCTGAGGAGCAGTTAACCATAGTCCTCATAAATCCACCGGAGTTTAAAATTACAACACAAAGAAAGTGGAAGGTAACGGGACATCTGGCCAAAAAGAGTGACATCCGGGAGAATTTCCGGCGGCACCTGAACAATCCAGATGTGGAACATCGTGGATTTAGACTGGGGGACCACTGATGTCTGCAGTAGGCTTACACTTCAAAGTCCTCAGTTGCAGGATAAGAGTCACTCTTGTCAACACTTCTGCCACCACATGCCTCTGCAACAGGTTGTCAAGGTAACAGGCCAGTAACTGTGGTCAGGAATCAGTGTCAGGATGCAAGTGCCACATGGAACCAGGAAAAGCAGTGACATGAATGACTGGTCAGCAATGACTGCATACATAGTTTCAACAGACGAAAAGAGAAGAGTGGCCATTCAGACAGAAGGAGCTCCCATGTTGATGCATCACCACCAGATCAGGGAGTGCATGCTAAAGTTCACTTTCTCCACCAGCTAGTCTCTAACTCGGTCTGTCTGCTATTTGATGCTGGAGAGGTAGTATGCACTGGGGTTTGTTTGTTTTGTTGAAAACAGAAACAGACACTGACTCACAGAGTTGTGCCGTCAAACCAAAAAACATGACAAAGTTGGTGGGAATTGTGTGCCAATAAATGCTAACATTAGTTAATTTAGCGTTGAACACAATAAATGTACAGCTGAGGCTAGTGCAAGTCTTTGGTCATAAACTAAAGTAGTGGACCAGTGGAGATTTTGACCTGATCATGGTGCTAAATGAAAGTTTCAGGGGATCAACGTTTTTACACTTCTTCCTCTCAGGATCATGAATGTTTGAACCAAATTTCATGGTAATCCATCCAATAGTTGTTGAGGAATTTCAGTCTGGATCAAAGTGGTCGACCGACTGTCATCGCCAACGCTGGAGCCTGGCCAACATATAGTGTCCCCAGTATCAGTGGAGCCAGTGGGCTCGCTTTGTGTTAATGCAGCGTTAGCACATCTGTGGGAAGACCCCCCAGCAGGCCACCGGTAGCCCAGCTACGCCTGGCCGTAGAGCATGGTGAAAGGTTGGGGGTCCCATTCCTGAATAAATGTAGGTTCTCCTCTAAAGACCCAGGTGTCCGGCCCCACTGCTGACCTCTGACCCCTGCAGAAGAAAAGTTATTGAAGCTGCTGGTAAAGCCTCCTAAAGCTGACCAGTGAGGAGGGGCTGGGAAAGTGGCCTGATGGAGGCTCAACGGGGTCACAGCAGAGAAAGACGGGCGGGTTTAAGGAGGGTGGGGGGTGTTCAGTGTGTGTGTTATAGCCCCTTCCCCCCCCCCATCCTCCGTCCACAAGTGTGTCCCTGCAACTATTGTGACTCTGAGCTACAGCAGGACAGAAGGCCTCAAACAAACCGGGTCTAAACAATGTTTGGCCCCTTTTGTTTCTCGCCTGCCTTTCTTCTTCAGCCCTCCATCGCAATCTACTGGCCTCCTTTGTATTGATTTCCCTCATTCAGCAGCTCGTCAGCCTCTTTCCGCTGTTTTATATGCTCTTTTCTGGCTTTTTTTGTCCGCAACCTCCCCCGCAGAACCCCTCCCTCTTACCGGCATTCTCTGCAGTGTGAGAACGCAGTGCGCCTCTTGACTGGATGCAACTCATTAAAGACAACTAATTGATGAAGAGTGTAATTAGTGTGACAATCGGAAAAGGGGGAAAATCAATATGTTTTAAGCCAAAAGAGCCTCATCAAGGAGGACAAGATGGAAGAGAGCAGCGTGTGAGGAGAACCGTATGTTCGGCTGACAGCAGCGCGAGGAGGCTCGCTGTCACTTTTACGTACAAAAGAGGAGAAATTGAGCTTTAAGAAAAGAGCTTTTATGTTTTCTTCCAGTTCAATTCTTGACTCTCGACCTGTTAGAACTGCATCACTTGGGAGTCTATTAGCTTAAAATGCCCCCCCCAAATATACATAGATGAGGCCTGATGCTGTTGCTTTTATACTTTATGTTCCAAATAAGACACTCGGAGGAGCGTCTCACGACATGCAGTGGTTTCCAATCTTTTTGGTCTGAGGAACCCCTACAGTCCTGTCAGATGTCGATTCCCAATGTATGTTCTAAATGCTATTCCTTATCGAATATATAAAAGTGGATATTGTAATTTTTTCATACTTGTTGAACTGTCAATATTTAGGTTGGTTTGGTCATCATACTACTACTACTACTACTATTTCTTGGAGTGAAGCTGAATTTTTCAACCATTTATCCATTACTTTTAGCTATTGCAACTGATTAGTCAGTGCTTTTGGCTAACCATTTCAGTTGCTTGGTTAAGCTTTTGTGCTCGCTTGCTAACTAGTTTTCAATTACATTTTTTTTCAAATCAGTTGAGCTGCTCCACAGTCTTTCCACATACCCCCTGGCAACAGCAGAAGTACCCCTTAGTGTACAAGTTATCCACCAAGGATGCAATTTATTATTTTAAATCAGAATAAATGTATAGAAATCTTTTTTTCTGAGTTTGTGTGAGCTTTAAATGACACATGGGATAAATGTACCATTCATGTCCAGTATTTCATCAGAAAATCACAAAATGTTTAAAAAAAATTACACATCTTGCAATGTTACAGATCCTTAATCGATTCTTGGCTCGAAAAACATAACTTGTTGTTCTGCCTCTGTCCGATTGTTACACCACCTTTGACTGAAATCTGTTGACAGGTTTTTGAGGTATTATTCAAACCCAAAAATCAGACAAACACAACCTCTTCTGTGGCAATAAGCAATACACATGAGTTACAGCTCTGCTTTAAGACGAGATCGTAGCATCCATTTATTTTGATCATTTGGACTATTTTTGTGGTCCTGTTGTAGGATAACCAAGTAGAAGGAGTCAATCGTTTTCAGTGGTGATCCTGCTCTGTCGAAATATGTGTGTCCTTTAACTCACAGCAGAGAATAAATACATAAATAAAGATGCTCGCTCTGTAAATGTTCATGTTCATGTTTTTGAGGCACTTTGAGCTTCAGCATTGAGTAGCAGCAGAGATCTCAGCTGGGGAGGATGAGCGCTCCGTCTCCTTCCTCTTCTGTGCTGCTTGTCTGCCCCCTGCTGGCGAGGAGGGGGGCTGGGAGTCCTGTTGGGAGTCTTCCTGGGAGAGCTGGGAGAGGAGGAGGTCCACGCTCTGGACCAGAACAGACTCCAGAACCTTCTTCTCCTCTGAGGAGAACCGGCCCAGAACGTGACGCTCCACCGGCGTTTTCCCCGTCGGCCGGCCGATGCCGACCCGAAGTCTGGGCATCACCTGCGAGAGAGACGAGAGGACGTGAGACAGTCCTGCTGGTTCACACACTGCGCTTGAGTTTATACATTTTAAAAAGACAAAAAGTTTTCTTTCTCTATTTTTTATATTTTTTTTAAGATACATTTTTGGGGAATTTTTAGGCCTTTATTTTGACATGACAGCTTACACATGAAAGGGGAGAGAGGGGGAATGACATGCAGCAAAGGAACTGAACCCACGGCCACAGCAATGAGGACTGAGCCTCTCTATATGGGCGCACGCTCTACCAGGTGAGCTACCCAGGCGCCCTTCTTTGTCTTATGTCTTTTTTTCATTTTTTATTTTTCAGTGGCAAACGTTTCGGCATCAAGCACACGTAAAGTTTCTTCAGAAAGTTTGGCCCAATTTGTGTGTATATGTATATATATATATATATATATATATATATATATATATATATATATATACACACTTTTTTCTAGTTGTAGTCTGCTATGAATGTGTTTTATTTTACATTGCATGTATATATTAATTTTGCTATGTATACTTTACTACATCTTTGGCAAAAAGTTCCTTTTGGATGAATAAAGTTCTTGAAAGATGTTTTCTAATCAATAACCACTATTGGAAGAAGTGTCTGTGTTTCTCTTCTAAAACAATTCAAACCTGTATTGTTGTGAACAGTTACTTACATCAGTCTGAAGACAGTCCACACAGGAGCGGACTCCATTATGACCTCTGTCAACGAGAGGAATATCAGGTGAAGTTCAATTTGTATTCTTACTGTAATTTTCAACACAGGTGGAACTCTTTTCCACTAAATATTACATTAAAGGGGTGATAGAATGATTATATAGAGTATTTCACACTGTTCCTTATGGTCTCCTAATGGGATATGTAACATTGGTTGGGCTGAAAATGGTCTGGTTGATATTTTATTGGCTCTTATGCATCCCTGTGTTTTGGCTCTATTTGAAACAAGAGCTTTTCTTCCAAATATGGTATGTTCGTGAATATTTAGATGAACTGCGCGCTGATTGGTTGAGCGAATTGCCATAGGCAGACATTAGAGATGCGCGCTGATTGGTTGAGCGAATCCCCAATACACACTCATTAGAGAAGCGACAGAATCTCATATTCCAGACACTGCAAGGTTTCATTACCAAATTCACTTCTGAGACTTTTTTATGTGAGAAATCAACTATATAAAGCTCAAATATGGGCCGTTTTACGAAAATTGATGGCTAATTGCAAATATGGTAAGACTGTGTGTCGGACTTCAGCGGCGGTGCTGCTGCCTCGCCGCCCGGCCTGCCTTCCTTCACAGACCCCGGCCTGCTGTGAGCTCCGTCAGGCTGGCAGCCCTGACAGAGCTCCAGGGCCTGCAGCTCCCCTCTTCCTGCTAGCTAAATGGCCCGTTGTGTGAGAGTGAGAGTGCGGTCAGCGAGCTTGTTATACCAGCAATCTTTTACCACATGTTACACACAATGTCACGCCACTTAGCTATACAACATCTAAATGTCTTGTAAAGCTTACAACGGTGTCCGATTTCAAGTTAATATTTGTGAAGTTTAGCTAGGTGTTTCGTTAGCTGCGACTGTCCCTTCAATCCTATCTATGTGTAGCTACAAATCACGGCTAGTTAGCTTCATTTTTGGTCGTAATTCGAGTATTTACAGTTTGAATTTCGTCACGCCACTGACACATCTAACTAAATGTCTTATAAAGCTAACTACGATGTCCGATTTCAAGTTAATGAATATTTGTGAATTTCAGAGGAATTCTAGGAGCTAGCTCTCATTGATAGAGCTACATCCAGCCGCAGGCTCTATCAATGAGACTCGCGGACAAGCGGCGTTTATTTCCCCAATCGTTTGTTTAAATAACTCAACACATTATAATTACACACATTAAAATATTAACTGGAACCTGTGGTAACAGATTGCTGGTGCAACAAGCTCGCTGACCGTGCTCTCACTCACACACACCGGGCATTTAGCTAGCAGGAAGAGGGGAGCTGCAGGCCCTGGAGCTCTGTCAGAGCACCAGCGTTTAGTAGTCCATTATCCAAAACCGGTGACTTTGCGCGGGTATGGAGTGCTGTCGGCTGCAAGCCGTAACGGAGCTCCAAGTTCCTCAGAGCAGGCCGGGGTGTGTGAAGGAAGGCAGGTCGGGCGGCGAGGCAACAACACAGGCAGCACCGGCGCTGAACTCCGACACACAGTCGGACAACATTTGCAATTAGCCATCCATTTTCGTAAAACGGCCCATATTTGAGCTTTACATAGTTGATTTCTCGCATAAAAAAGTTCCAGAAGTGAATTTTGTAATGGAATAGCAGAGATCTGCGTGACCTAGCTAGATTCAGAAGACTACCTGATCTCAGGTCAGTTGTGTAGCCTATGTAAATGTTGGGGCGTGACTGTTCTCTTAAGGTTCCGGATTTTGAGCTGCCTACGCAGGCAACTCAGCTTTGTTGGGATTCGCCCGTTTTCAGCGGCAGTTTCAAAATATGAGATTTTCATAGCAAAGGGGTGTCAGTGGGACTTTGAGCTTCTATGTATGTCCTATTTACCCACCGAACTGTCGTTATTCAACTATGACAGGGTAAAATCGGTTTTGCATTCTATCACCCCTTTAAGTATCCCCACAACTTTCTTATATTTGTAATCCCAATGTTTGTTTTTGCACAACTGAATCTTGTCAATCACTTCACATAATAAGAAAACAATACTATTTTTACTAATATTTAGGTCATTATTTCTTAGAGGGAAGGAGATCCACCAGCATTCAGGTCCAGACCTTCAAACTGCAGCATGGAAAAGTATATAAAGATTATTTTTTGGGCATTTGTAGGCCTTTATTGACAGGACAGCTAAAGAAATGAAAGGGAAGAGAGGGGGGAATGACATGCAGCAAAGGGCCGCAGGTCAGAGTCGAACCTGGGCCCGCTGCATCGAGGAGTAAACTCCTATATGTGGGCGCCTGCTCTACCAACTGAGCTATCCGGGCGCCCAGCATGGAGAAGTATTAAGTCAACATGATGAATGAAACCCACCTGGCACTTCCTCCGTGTTTGATGACGATTTTCCCCAGAGGTTTGTCCAGTTCATCGTGGACCAGCAGGATGTCTTCAGGCCTGATGCCGTATTTACCAGCTAGAGAGGACACACAGACACGTTCAACGATAATAAATATCCAAATATTAACTGTCTTTTTTCATTTGTTCATTTTGACAAAGAAATAGTTCTCAGTTTTTAGAGCCTAAAATAAAGTTTTCTTCCAAAGTTGAGGAAACGTTTCTCAAATAGACAAACACCAAATTGTCAAACAAAAGAAATTAAATTGACAGAGAAAAGCAGCTACCGCAGACAATATTGGCCATTTCTGCTTGATTGCTTGATTCCTTCACCTTTTCCAGAGTCAAATTCAAGCACGCTTTAAGCATTGTCAAGCTTTTCCAGCACGTAACAACTATGGTAAATTAAATATTTATATACAATACATACTGTACACTCAGTGGTCACTTTATTAGGTACATCTGTAAAATAAATGTAAACGCTATTACAGATTTCTTATTTAACACGTTTTCAGGAAAGTCCTAATTCATTAGAAATCCCCCAGCCCCCCATACTGATGCTGCATGTTGTAGATTTAATGAATTATTTATCCCACAGAGGCCATTTATTAAATGACAAAGAAAAGAGACGGACGGAGAGAGGAATCGGATTTGCTTATAGAGCACTTTGAACAAAACCAATTAGTGGCAGAGCTGCAGAGGGCATACAGCAAAGATAACGATGAGAGTCTGTTCCTGAGCTCACTTTCATTCATAAATACTCACAATGAAAATAAAATAAACACACAAACATCACTACATATTGCATAACACGACAGACAGACAGACAGACAGACAGACACACCTGCTTTGGCCACTGACACTCCGTTGACGTTCATCAGCAGCCTGGGACGGAGCAGCACCACATGTGTTTGTTGTACCTCTGACACGATGACCTCACCGGACACATGCTTGTCGCCACGCCAACGGTCAGCAACGCCGAGCCGGGCAGCGAGCTTGCCGAGCACTGCCATGCCGACGCTGTGTCTGGTACCTTCCATCCCTGGGTTACCCAGCCCCACCACCTGTCACACACACACACACACACACACACACACACACACACACACACACACACACACACACACACACACACACACACACACACACACACACACACACACACACACACACACACACACACACACACACACACACACACACAACATTGAAAGCTACCCTTTATGCTCTTTTTGTTATTTTGTAGATTTAAGTATGTTTTAACTGATAATCTTTATATTGGGTTTGACATGGACAAAACATATGAATAGCAATAAAAAGGTCTTCAGATACATATTAAGGTATTGCTTTAGATTTGGACTATCACATATGAAAAAAAGGAAATGCCTAGAGAGCAGGCAAAACACTATTATTCCCTTCTGATGTTGCGTTTTCTGCCTGAATTTATTCATTTGTTTTATATTTTTATCTTCCCCAGGATTGTCTCTAATTTTGTACAAGTTTAAAAACATCTTTACATCTCCATTTTTCGTTTACTATCTCTTTTCACTTATATATCTTTGTGTTTTAAATACATTTAAAGCAAGACAAGATGGGCTACACCTTTATTGATTAAAATGTTGTTGCAGCAGTACAAAAGAAACAACTACATAAATACAGATAAGTATGCTATAGAAAGTAACAGAAATAAATAATAAGAGTTACTTAAACCAAAAGTATAGTCTATGTCTCCAAAGCCTGCTACATCATATTCCTCTGTGAGCTCCATTGTTAAATCAAGTTTAATCAGATGATTGACAATGACAAATGGAATATTGCTTCTACAATAACAATTCTTCCTCAGAAAAAAAGCCAAAGAGAGTTAAAGTCAGCTGAGGGGGCTGACATAAACACACAACACATATACAGTCACTGCCTTGTACTGATGGTACTGATCCACTGGCAGCAGCAACAGCTCTGTTAACACAAACACTATAGACTACATTGTATTAGACTCTTTGGCTGCTGACACACTGCTAACATTGTGTTCTGCCTCTACACACTGTGCTTTTATTTATTTTTCCTTTGAACAGGACACAGTGGAAAAAGGCAAGGAGAAATTAAAAAATGACAAAGTACATTATAGATGAGGAATGTGACTAGTCATTAAAAAGAAAACAGAAATGCCAGATGATTGTCCTTATGGTGCCACGATGACAGTTTTGTTTTTGCTCTGTCTCTATCAACTCCATTTTTGTGGCTAAACTTGAAAAAAATGTCATTAGACCAATCAGTCGAATTACACTGGTAGAAAAACAGATAACAAGCCAAACTCCATTCTAAAGTCTATCAATTTAACGCAGTCTTGCAGCAGCGGTACAGTTCAATATTTAATTTGATATCTAGCCTAGAATGCAGCACTGAGATTGAATGAAATGTATACCGAATTTAAATGCGTCTTAGAATGATCCGGAAAATGTATATGAAAAAGTATATTACAGGAGGCATACGTTCGTTGTCCAATAAGCAAGACAGTAGACCTACTACATGGTCAGATTTTTGAATGGTGTTTGGTGGGATTTACCAATCCAGTAAAATTGATTTGCGATTATTGGCTTAGTAAATCTATGGTAGTCAAAGTTAAACAACTATACATGTAGCTACAGTGTAGTCGGCAAAATGTTGATGATGTGAGGTTAAACACTTACTAGCTTTCGGCGGCCTTGTGTGTGTATTTCTGCTTCAATTCCCATCAATGGTGTAAAAAGCTCACTCAGCAAAACTCGGTTCAGGACTCTTGTTAAAAGTCGTCGCATCGTGAAAAAGTTCAACAGCTTCATAAAAAAGAGGTACAAATTACCACAAAATCTACTTAAAACGGTGACTTTTTTCAATTCGGCCCATTAAAAAGTCTGTCAGCACTTGTCATTACGTCAAATTTCAGACGTTTTCACAGTGATTTACCGTGAGGAAACGACATTTCCTATGAAAATACCTTGTATGTTCACTGTGATTTCTCAACGGGATTTCATATATCCTAACTTAATCTTTAGCTTTTTTTTCTGTATTTACGTTCACTTTATTAGCTAAGCTATGTAAGTAACTCAACAAAGAAAAGCTAATCTAAGTTTTAACATTAATATCACAACTGTGTGAACTTTTAGTTATCTTGCAAAGGTTAATGTTAGCTTAACGTTACTGTACCTTGTTAGCTAACTCAATACAGCACAACACCAACAGACGCGCTCAAGAACAACCACGAAATAGGTTCAAAACCCGTGACGTTAACATATAAGCTAATAACATATATATCGAGAATTTGTGCATTATTTTTTAAATATTCTCATGTTTTATTTGAGGTTACATGACAGTAACTAGGTCCTGTCATGGTCATGCCATGTCTCTTTCACAAAAGTCAACGAGTGTCAGATAGACAACCGAGTGAACAGGGTTTTCCTTCTCTGATAGGCTACAGCGCCATCTAACTTGGTTACTGAGAATTACATATTAGATTTATTCTCGAACAACAAATGTTATGTTTTTAGATGCTGTATTAACCAGAAAACACAGCGGCTGTGTATCAACTAGTCTAGGACACACTGGTGGTCGACTGGTAGTGACGATGACATCACCTGCTGCAGTTAGGGGTTTAACGTTTTAACTACCTTTTGCTTTTGATGTTGAATCAGAAGAATTATTATCAGATTATTTCATCATCATGTTTTCATTAAAACCAACATTGTTTTTATACCAACCAAATTTTTCACTTTTTGCTCTACTGCATTTATTTAATAACTTAAGTTTCTAGCTAATTGTTGGATGCAGATAAAATATAAAAAATTCAATCAACAAATAAATTAGATAGTATTCGCTTTCCAACGTTATAGTTACTTTGTGACCTAAACTATATCAATATAACCCACTTTTACCTCCACTTCAACACTCTAAAGGTTTGCATGCTTTCTGAAATCTAAAGAACTTTAAGTGACCCAATTAAATATATATATATATATATATATATATATATATATATATATATATATATATATATATATATATATATATATATATATATATATATATACTGTATATATGAGAATAATGAAAAGGAAACCATGGATTTAACCAATGCTTTTTAATTATTTCTACAATAGTTTGGTTTACAATTCCCTGGCATATTTGTTATATTTTGTGGTATTTTATTTCAATATAATTGAAATATTGATTCCCTGTCTTTGTGACTGGACAAGAGGTAAGTGGAATAAATAATCTGAAAATTACTTTCAAAGGTCGAGTCAGTGACAATCGGTGGCCCACATATCTGAAAGTTAAAGGAAGACACACAAAAAAAAAACTCGTCAAAAGATTTGTCATATTTATTTGGAAAACAGAGTTTTTCTCAACTTTCTCAACATTTGCCTTTTGAGCTGTAGGTCCAACCGACTGATAATCAGCCTTGGGTCGGGGAGCAGGGAACAGCGTCTGTCACCGGCTGACATCTCTCCACCACAGCGCTGATCTCGCCCACGCTCACGCCGTCGTACGTGCCTGTGATGTACGTCCAGTGGGTTTCTCCGTTGTGGTTGGTCCTGCTCAGCCTGCCAGTGTAGGGGATGTCGGCCGTCATCTTCCTGCCGTCCATCCTCACGGTGCAGGAGTGGTTGGGTGGGACAACCAGCTCCACGGAGACGGAGTGACTGATGGACTCCACTATGCTGGTTCCCTCTGAGAAGGTCACCGTCTGCTCCTTGGTATAGTCCACGGTCCCCGGGCCAAGGATGGGCACTTTGGCCTTCATGGTGGAGATGGTGCCGTTGCGCGTCTCTCTGCCGATGTCCCAGGTCTTCGCCACCGAACTGGTCTTCTCCAGGCTCACCGTCTTCTCCACAGTTCTGCACTCCAGGTTGGTGACTTTGGTGAGCTTCAGGGCCTCCGGAGGATGGTGGAACAGCTCCATCTGGTCGATGAGATACTCCACGTGAGAGATGTGCTGGCTGTAGCTGTCTCTGTTGATAGCGAGAACCTGGTATTTCTTGTACCAGTACTCATCACCCTCCCATGGAAGGAAGAAGGCCTCGTGCTGGGTCACCACTTTGCCAAGACCGTACTTGTTTTTGCCCACATATATTTCTGAGTTGGGACAGGTTTTGATGGCGTAACTGGGGACTGACCCGTACGAATCTTCAACCCATTGCAGGAACTCAAAGTGGTCAACGTTGACCAGCATTTCAAACTTGGAGGACGCGTACTCTTTGTCAGCGTACGAGTACTGGCAGAAGTTCCCTTTGCTGGGAGTGTAGAAGCCGGCCTCGCAGTTGACTTTGCACACGTAGTCGGTGCGTTCGGTGTAGCCGTTGAAGATGGCTACGGCGCCGTTTGGGAGGGAGCCGTTCCACGTCACCCACTTGAGGTTGGCGTGCTCACCAAACATGGGTAAGGAATGTGAGGATGTCTCAGTTTCTGGGATCTCTCTGATTTGAGGAGGCTTGATGACTTCACGGGAGGGGACAACATCTTCCAGTGTAGGGTTAAGCCATGGCTCTGGAAAGACATAGAAACAGGCACTAGGTTTTGGTATAAAACGTGTTTTTCAGGAGAGACTGAGAGAATGCTGACTCAGAACATTTAGAGAAAACAGGATCAAAACAATTTTGACAATTAAAGTGAAAATCACCCTGATAAAATCTAGTCTTGATTAAAACCTGATACACTTGCTGTAAACCAACTCATACGGCTGTAACACAAGCAACATTGTTGACATACTTTCCTGTGCACTTTGTATCTAGGGCCAGATACGGTTTAATCATTCCTGCCCATCACCATAATATCTTCTGTGAAAACTTCCGAACGTGCAATATTGATATACCGCTTTCATGCACTTTATTGCTTCTTGCAGGATGCACACAGCTGACAGATTGAGACTATGCAAGATGTAAATTAAAGCAGATGTATCATGAGTCTAATTATGTTTTGGATCAACTATCATCTGATGGATATCGATCATAAATTGGCTTGTTGGTTGTGTAATATTATGTCTTTCATTGAAGGTCATTTTTAAGGAGCAGACTTCACTGTTGTGAAAAAGCGCATAGCATATATTGCAACTCTCTATTTGATGGTCTGCCCAGATAAAACTATAGTATCATGGCGAACATGACTCACTGCTGGGTTGTTCTTGCCCGTCCTGCAGCTGGGAGATGTAGAGCAGCGGGTCAGACAGCATTGCTGGGCTGCAGAGCTGCAGCACTGCCAAGACAAGAGCGACACACCACCTCATCTGGACACATACGGGAAACACAAGCATCACTGGACATTTAGCAGAAACTCATCAAACCTACAAAAGTACAAACTCTAGTTTATGGTTGAGGCTGGTCATGACCTCCTTTAGAAGCTGATCGACTTATTTCTTATTAACCAACACGAATATTGGGGAAATGAAGTAACAAAGGGAGCCAAGTTAAATAAAAATGGTTTCATGATTCTTTTAATCTGTTTCTTAATAATTTCTGGTTTGTACTTAAATGAAAAATGTACCCAAACTGTCAGAGTTTTCAGACACAAATTAGTCCATCTTGTACTTTACATGTTGTTATGCTTTCTGAATAGATGAAGGCTCAGTTAGAACAAGTATTGCAATGCAACAATTAATGAAGTTATTAGTTACAAGTGTTTAACTTTGGGAACCACACCTTGACCTGGAAGTAATGAGCAACTTGTAGAGCATTGAGATGGCTCTTCTAACTTAATAATAAAACATGTCAGTCTGCATTTATGATTGAGGGGTGTCCTCCAATGTTGCATAAAATTTGGCCCCAATAATATTCAGGAATATTGTTAAAATGAGGATCATCTCAGTTACCAAAATGCTAAAACATTAAAGGAAATGAGTGAAAAGAAACAGTTCTAATAATGTACAACTTTGTAATACTATTAAACAAATGGTAGAAAGATTAAATGTTCTCACATACAGCATGAAAATAAAATGTATCGCTTCATGTAATGTAATAAAAAGCTGCCAGGTTTGGTGCCAACGCAGATATATAATTAGGGCAGCAGTATTATTAATTGGATGCCCCTTCATGTATTATTACTTCAAGAGAAGCCTTAATAAATTATTTATGGATACCCTTTCTAGTAAAAAAAAGAAAAGAAATAGTCACAAAAACAGGAAAACAAATAACCACAATGTTCTAAATTATTTAAAATTCAAATATTTGAGATCCATTTATTGATTGTCAATAAATGCCATGCACTGTAGGAGAATAATCAGACAGAATGCTGTTAATCAGCACTTCATTCAGATACAGAGAAGCAGCTTTTACCTCGACAGGTTCCTCATGCAGTGACGCTGCCTGCAATATGTGCTGAGTTTTAAAACCTCCCTGCAGACTTATTGCCCGCAATAAACCGAGAGAGAGAGAGAGAGAGAGAGAGAGAGAGAGAGAGAGAGAGAGAGAGAGCTCCTTGCCCATTGACCCAGCGTTTGTTTTTTCTCTCCTGCTGCTCAGTTTGTGTTAGAGTCAAAGGAAAGACTCAGAGCAGAACAGGGACGCACATGAAGCTTCTGAAATGAAATATTCCTCCAATATTTTAAAACTCTTATAAGGGAGATAGAAAGGCATGTTTGGTTTGTCACTGGGAGCTGACCAGTACAACCTCTGTCCTCTCTCTTTCACTGCCTTGCTCAAGGACACAGTAGAAGCAAAGACAGTGAGAAGAAGACAAGCTTTCCCTGGAAGGTCTGGATTCAAAACAGAGACCTTCATGACCTAATTTTTTATACAGTTTTCATAATTTATTATGTCATTAGACCACTGAAGGGCTTAACATTAACATTTGGATATGTTTAATAGCATATCATTTGAATAATTGTATTGCAATAGCTACAGTTTATACAGTTTTTACATGCTCATGCTTTGAGTTACTAGCCAGTGAAAACCATTTATGTCCAAATAATGATTTCCATGATTTCAGATCATTTTAATAATATAGCCTACATTCCTTCATGGGTTAGTAGAATTGTCTGTTTTCTTAGGCTCATTATAAAAACTTAAAGATTAAGTACACTTTCTGAACACTTTTAGCTATGGAAATTGTTAATTTTGAGGCACCAAATTGCAACAAATTGAGGAGTCAGACTCTAGGTTCTACCTGTCAACCTGTCGGCCATCTGCGATTTATTTAAAGTCCCCATCCAGACACTTTTTAAAGTATTTAAAAATACTCTGCTATGCTTAATATTTTATTTAACATGGTCTTCCTACACAAAATGTACATGAAGCTGCACTTTCATATGGCTCTTTGTAGTTTTGCTTATTTAAAGCTAATGCACTTGCACTTACTACTTGTTGTCTGGAGTTTGCACCTTCAGGGTTGAAAGCACTTAATTGGAAGTCACTTTGGATAAAAGCTTCAGCTAAATGACATGTAATGTAAAAAAAGAACTCTGAAAAGGGACTGGATCTGGCCTCACGCCCTGCACACCATCGCTGCTTGTGCGAGGTTGAACGGTGAAAGAGCAGTGTGCATCAAGATGGCGTGAAACATCGGATAGATTCAACCATGTCTGAGCCTCACGCTGGATGCAGACAGGAGGCACCGGCGCCTCGCAGCGGGGATTCAATGTTACATCACGTTTTCGCTCTCTCTACTGACAGTTTTTTGTGGTTGCTTTGGCATATTAGAAAAGACAGCGATTGGCTTTTGAATTTGTGAGGTACAAACCGTAACTTGCATGGTATAAGTTTAAACGTCCGATTTTAGGGAAGTCCACAGATATCTCCCCCTTCAGGAGAGGAATGTAAAAACACCTCTCTGGTGACAAACTTTGCACAGATGCAAGTCAGTAAAGTCAAGGTCAGACATTGTTCTTATTTTTGTTGTTATACCAGGTTGTCTTGTTTCCCTGCACAACCAGAACGAGCAACAGATAGGTTAGGTCAAGGCCATCATTCTGACCTACTTTGTCCTCGGCTAGAAACATCTATCGGCAGCCATCAAGGAGTGTAAAAAGACAATTCATGCTGATAATGATAACAGGGTTCTTTATTGATCCGAAACAGCCCTCTCCCCTCCTCCTGCTATGAATTCACTGTTTGATTAGACTGTTAAAAGTGCTTCGTAAATAAATTTGCCCGGGTTTAACGCCCGTATCTATGGGGCGATAGAGGATTGCATGATGTCCAAAGTGCCATGGCGCCATTTCTACATTGATGACAAGATATATTATGTTTAGATAAGCTTAGGATGGGAACATAGTGATTAGATCCCCTGTCATAGTGGGTCATTGATTAAGAAGGTCCTTGTTACGTAATGGCTCCAGCTGCCAAGATTAAACCAGACGATAAGTCGCTCAACCCGAACATTGTGCCGCACGTACAGCCCTATCATTGAGAATCGCTGATGTCATGGCCATCTCTGTGCGTTCTTGAGACAGAAAGTTATTATCAATTTATTTATTTGAGTCTGAATGAGGACTCTGTGTGAAACAAGGCGCTGTAAAAGTCATTTACATACACAAAACTGCACTGTCACGGCCTTTAGCTGCTTCAGCATTCAGCTGACTGTGAACGTGTTTAATGCAACTTTATATTACGTTATTCAGATTCAGTGTATTATTCAGATGCATATTGTGTGTGACGAGCAGTGATGATGTTATTCTTTCTGACCATCGGATTTTGAGCTGATTGTATTGTAAACAAGGCAGGCTTTTCTCATATTGGAAAGTCTTTGTTTAATTTGCAGAGTCAAAGGTTTATAATTACTGTATTCAATGTCAGAGCTGAACGTTATAATCCAAATTTGTGAATGGGAAGATAAAGCGTATTTTACTTCTTTATTAATTCACATGCAGAAGCATTGTGGCCAACATAAAGTGAACCACAGAGACAAGCTGTAGAATACTATTAGTGCTGTACAAAATGAACTAGGCTATACAGTCATGCAAGTAGTTCTGTGAGGCTGTGCTTTGAGCTTTCATGCTAACATCAGCATGCAAAAATGCTCATGACAATATGCTAACATACCAGAAAACACCAGAAAACAGCCCCCCAAGCGGAGAAACTGCTGTCAGGTAATACGCTCCAAGACTGTGGAACACCAGCTACATTAGAAATGCAAGGTCTGTTGACACTTTTCAAACTCAACTGAATATCTACTTAATCAGGCTGGCCTTTATTGTAGTTTGCTTTTAGCTTTTTTCTACTGCCACTGTTACTACTTTAAGCTCTGTGTGGTAATGGTGCAGTAGATATGACACATGCCTTTGGTGTGGGAGACCTGGGTTTGATCCCCACAGTGATACATCAACCAATGTGTCCCTGAGCAAGACACTTAACCCATAGTTGCTCCAGAGGCGTGCAACCTATGACATATATAGCAATTGTAAGTCGCTTTGGATAAAAGTGTCAGCTAAATGACATGTAATATATTTCTATAGTCCTTTATTCTATTGCTATGCACTTATAAGAGCAGAATAAATATGGCTATGTAATATGAACAGTGAATGAACAACATGTACAGATATTTGCAATGTAGCAGCAGTGACATTATAATAGTAGTAAGAATAATATAGATATATGTAGTGTATTAGCAGAATATATAATAAGAAAAACACAATAAATATGGATATTCTGTATGAACCATAAAGACATATATGTACAGTATGTACAGCTATGTGCAGTGTGGTAACATTATAAGAGTAGTAAGAATAAGTGTATGTGCAGGATGAAGAGCAGTAGAATATGGCTATTTATAGGTGTAATTACAGTATGTACATTTGTAAATTAATAAATTTATTCTTCTCTTCTAACACTGTAATATATTTCTTGTCCTGCCTATGCACCACCTGTCTATACTTGAATATCACATTGCACTTTTCTGCTTTTTTGCACTTCTGGTTGGACGCAAACTGCATTTCGTTGTCTTTGTAATTGTACACTGCAAAATGACAATAAAGTTGAATCTTAATCTAAATCTAAAATGTGTCTTATGTATGTTGTCTTTTATAAATATGTATTAGGCCTATTTAATGAATTACTACCACTCTACATTGTCACTAACAACTTTAACCTACTGTGAATCAATCCACCTTTTATTTCTTATTTATTATGCATTTATTTGTTTACCATCTCCATTTTCTTGTTTTAATGTTTTTGCTTAATCAACAACTAAAACTATGCAATGCTACTGGTAGATTCTTTTATTTTAAAAAGTATTTTTGACATGTAAAGTTTTCTTCTAGACACAAAAAGACACAAAATACATTTTCCATTTACCACACACCGTGTATGGCATATTTGTTTTTATTGTGACACATAATTTGCTTTCAATATCACCAAATATCAGATGTTATATATCTTTTGTTTGAGTTTTCCATCAGTCTTTTAAGGACATGGCTTAGCGTCAGCTACCGGTTCACAGCGGTCCACCACGGCTCGGACTTCTCCGATCTGGACTCCGTCATATGTCCCCAAGATGGACGTCCACTGGGTCTCTCCATTGCGGTATGTGCGGCTGAGGCGGGCTGTGTAAGGGATGTCGGCTTTGAACTTGCGTCCCTCCATACGGACTCTGCAGGAGTGGTTTGGCGGGATGCTGAGCTCCACAGACACGGAGTGGCTGAGCGACTCCACCACCGTGGTTCCCCTGGAGAACTGCAGCGTCTTCTCTGCGCCTATCTCAATGCCCCCGGAGCCGATGAAGGGGATTTTAGCTGTGATGCTGCCAGTGACGCCCAACATGGTGGATCGGCCGATGTTCCAGGTGGTCTCCACCTCTGTGGTCTTTGAGATGGTGACTGTCTTCACCACCGTCTGGCAGTCGTTGTTGGTGACCCCGGAGATGCGCATGGTCTCAGGAGGATACTGGAAGATGGCGACATCATCGATGGCATACTTGACGTCAGTGATCTGCTGGCTGTAGGCATCTCTGTTGATGGCCAGGACCTGGTAACTTTTGTACCAATACTCATCGCCTTCCCAAGGCAGAAAGAAGGCCTTGAACTCAGGAACAACCTTACCGAGGCCGTACTTGTTCTTCCCAACGTAGATGCCAACACCCGGGCAGGTCCCGACTGAATGCTGGTCCACTGAACCGTAGGAGCCGTCCTTCCACTCCAGGAACTCAAAGTTGTCCTTGTTGGCCAGGATCTCAAACTCGGGGGCGTAGTACTCTCTGTCTCCGTAGGGGTAGCGGCAGTAGGGGCCCAGGCTGGGGTTGTAGAAGCCGGCCTCACACTTGTACTTGCAGACGTAGTCGGTGCGCTCGGTGTAGCCGTTGTAGATTGCAACAGCTCCGTTGGGCAAAGAGCCGCTCCAGGTCAGCCACTCCAGGTTGACGTTATCACCGAACATGTAGGAGGAAGGGAGATCCTGCTGCTGCTCCAGGTCAGCAGGATTTAGAGGACCCGACACCACATTGCCAGCTGGTTCAGGCACCACATCCTCCAGCTCTGGGTTCAGTAAGGAAACTGTGTAAAAAAAAAAGACAGATAGACAGACAGTTTACACATTGACCACACACATGCTATAATAAAGAAAACTAATTAAACTGAAAATTAGCTTAGCAAGAGTCAGAGGACCCGACACCAGGGACCAGACCGTCTGGATCATTGGGAACACATCTGCTTCAGAATTAATTTAGCCTGCTTGGTTAGGTATATACAACAGCTGCAACCCAAAGCTACCATCTGCGTCTGTTTATGTCACAAGAAATATGGAATATATGAAATGTTTACCTTTCCTGAGCTGTGAGCTCTTCTTCACGATGTCCTTCAGACTGGCTGAGGACAGAGCCAGCAGGGCCAGCAGCAAGAACACTGACTGCTTCATCTGGAGATGAAACACAAAAGGCTTTCAGTCATAAAGTTTTCAAATACATTTCTAAGTCATAATACATTAATACATTTCTGCTCAGAACATGTTGCCCTTTTAAAAAATGCCATTGTCTTTCACAATGTTACACATTATCAACAACCTCTGACTCATCATCAGTACACATCGGTGTTAAACAACACAACAATCTAAAACAATAACTGTATACCAAAAGGTTTAAAGGAGTTTTCGGTCTGTGTGTGTCCATTTGGAATTTGTGTTCGAAATCCACCATGGACGTTTGTTTTGTAAGAAAAGCTGTCGGGAGGAATTACAACTTCAAGTAAGTATTGACACTTTTGACGAATGTACATTTTACCTATCTATCTATCTATCTATCTATCTATCTATCTATCTATCTATCTATCTATCTATCTATCTATCTATCTATATATATATATATATATATATATATATATATATATATATATATATATTAGGGCTGTTCCCTCTTAGTCGATTAGTCGACTAATCGGTCGTTTTGGTCTTAGTCAACTAAGATTTCTTTAGTCGATTAGTCATGTTTGATGTTTTTTTCATGCTAAATGACTTAGAAACATACGAGCACATCTCTGGTAAACACAAGAATTAAAGTGGTGCTTTTGCATAACTCTTTGCGGAGAAACTCAGATTTTAGTCGATACAAATGAATGAGTGTTAGTCGACTAAGAATTTCTTCAATCGAGCACAGCCCTAATATATATATATAATTTTTATCTTGATTTTTTTTTTAAATGTCTTTATTCTCATTTTTATCTTAACCTTTTTTTTTATCTTAACGCAGAAACTTAGGAGCACGCTACATTGCATTTCACTACATACTTTTATATATGAGAAATAAATGTATTAATTATGTATAATAATACAAATTTATAAATCATTTCAATAACTTAAGTAGGAGTAACGTGACAGTTTTCCCCATGAAATGTTTACACTGTATTTATCATAACTTATATTTTGATTACAATGTATTGATAATAATTAGATTTTGACTGTAATTTCAGTTCAATATAATTAAAACAATAACTTTATTTATTCCAAGTGGGTCAATTAGGAAGTATATAGATGAAAATAATATAAATATATCTAGAGATTTTTTTTCTTTACTCAGAGATGGCAAAATTACTTCCCGTAGTCAGGTAGAAGTACAGATACTTGTGTTAAAAAATACTCTGGTAAAAGTAGAAGTACTGATTTAATTTTACTTTACTTAAGTAAAAGTAACAAATTACAGGCTTGGACATTTTACTAGATTGCAAGCTGAGAAACTTCAGTGGACATGGAAAAAGGCTCTTTATATGCCATTGCCTATATTTTAAATGGATGTCTGCCAATAGGCCTAAAACATCACATGTACAATTATTGTGACAGAGACTGGGACTCCAGGTTAATACGATTCTGACTGAGTAGCAAGATATGAATTAAATTGTGATTCAGTGAGATTTCCCAGATACAGTTTCTCTTTCTTAATCTTCCCCTTAACATTTAAAGGAATCTACACATACAGTACAGGCCAAAAGTTTGGACACACCTTCTCATTCAATGTGTTTCTTTATTTTCATGACTATTTACATTGTAGATTCTCACTGAAGGCATCAAAACTATGAATGAACACATATGGAATTATGTACTTAACAAAAAAGTGTGAAATAACTGAAAACATGTCTTATATTTTAGATTCTTTAAAGTAGCCACCCTTTGCTTTTTTTATTAATAAGGGAAAAAATTCCACTTACTAACCCTGACAAAGCACACCTGTGAAGTGAAAACCATTTCAGGTGACTACCTCATGAAGCTCATTGAGAGAACACCAAGGGTTTGCAGAGTTACCAAAAAAAGCAAAGGGTGGCTACTTTGAAGAATCTAAAATATAAGACATGTTTTCAGTTATTTCACACTTTTTTGTTAAGTACATAATTCCATATGTGTTCATCCATAGTGTTGATGCCTTCAGTGAGAATCTTCAATGTAAATAGTCATGAAAATAAAGAAACACATTGGTGTGTCCAAACTTTTGGTCTGTACTGTATGTGTGTGCTCAAATATGGCTTCTGGAAAGAAAACAAAGGATAAAATATGAATTACTAAACAGACATTAATTAAAAAGTTCTGCATACTTTTAGAGTTACTGTACGCAGCACATTCACCAGTCATTCTTGATGCCTACTATCTCAAACATCTCTCTGAGATAAGGCCAAGGATGATTGGGAAAGTCTTGCTGCTTGTCTGCCGAATCTCTGGGATCTCCGTTTTCTTCATTTTCAACCATGTCGCCATCCATACTACCATGTGCTAACGTTACTGCCATCAAGCCCAATGATTTGCCATGAATGAATGCCGCTGAATCTGTCGAACCGTCTTGTAGTTGTGCGTTAAGTGCAACGTATATTCCTATTCAATTAGATTAATTCGGTATTGATGACGCAAAACTGAAAACACTGAAACTATTTGAAACTAAAGTAACAAGCCAATTTTGGAAAATGTAAGATATTTGTGTTAAAATGTAAGGAGTGAAAGTAAAAAGTCGGCACAAAAATAAATAGTAAAGTAAAAATATGTGAAAAATACAGTAACGAAGTATTTGTACTTCGTTACTTCCCATCTCTGTATTTACTTGACACATCTTTGCAACAAATAATTAACAAAAAATATTATATCATAAAAGAAAAGTGCTGTAACCAATTTATACATGGATTAGTGGAGATTATTGCCACTTGATCATGATCATCAGTGATTGTCCTGAGTCTGATTGATAAGAAACTGAACAGCACTCACCCTTACAGTTGATCCCCACTGAGTCCACAGCCACTCGCCTCCAGGTTTATATGTACTGGTTTATGGCTGAACTATAAAGCAGACTGTGCACTTTCACTCTGTCCGACCAATTAAGTGAAACTGGCGCAGTGGGTTTGTGAACAGCTGTCAGTGCCTTTCTTAACTTAGATGGAATTTATTTTCTCTAAAGTTACTTTTTCCTGCCTGTTAGTTAGTCTATTGCTTTCTCTGCAAAAAAAATTTAATGGATTTCCATACAATTTTCTGCATGTGTTAGATTTTTTGCCCACAATTACTGGCTGAGTCTATCGACTAAGCTTACAGACTCAATACCATTCCATTATGTTAATCTAGCGCTTTGGATGCTTTGGTCCAAATAGACTTACAATAAGTACATTTAACCATTACATTACATTACATGTAATTTAGCTGACGCATTTATCCAAAGTGACTTACAATATGTCAGACATCGCACACCTCTGGAGCAACTAACCTTAACCTTAGTAGGAACAAGAGCAAGGTGTCATCAAAAATGTAAGAGCCTCCCCTCCAATTACCTCCGCCAAGAGATCATGTTTTTGGTTTGGTTTCTTGGTTTGTTTGTCAGCAGGATTATTGAAAACTAATAGGCTGATTTTCATGGAAGTTGGTGGAAGGGTGTAGCATGGGCCAAGGAAGGATCTGTTGAATTGTGGAGCCGACCCGAATCACAGGGCGGATACATAAATCATTTTTCAGGTTCATTAACATTTCGAGAAAAGGCATTGCTTTGGTGGAGGTCTGCACTCTCTGATTGCCATTCTAGTTATCTATAGTGATGGACAAGTCTCAGTAGGGCATCCCTTCTCCTGAAGGAACATGAGCACAGTCTTGTCTAGACTGAATTTTAGGTTGAGCCTTGACATCCATTACGAGATATAGTGATGCATACCTAGTGTCAGATGGGAGACTGACAAGAATAGCTGTGTGTCATCAGCAGAGGAGGGAGAAGTCTAAATTCATGGAGATATGTTTCTGTAGTCAAGAAACCCTTTTAAATTCAAATTTAAAATGAAAGAATGATGTCCTTAGCTGTAACATTAAGTTGGACAACAAATGTTATATAAAACAAAAACTAACAATCCAGTTGTCAGTTTTTGATTAAATTCATGATGATTAATTGTTTTATTGGTTTATAGCACATATGTGTCAAACTCAATATAATAATATAATATTGAATTATCACATACCCTGGTAGTCATCAAATTAAGTGATCTAACATTGAGATAATGAAGAAAACCTTTTAAGAAATAAACATAGAGTTGAACCATACATGGACATATCGAACAGTAGGTATAAAAGTGTAAGTGTAGGTTTCTGTGTTAATATACACCTGTGGAACAATACAAACCAAGAGACAGTGTTTACAGAATGTGTTTAACGTTGACCTTACACTGTATCAATAGGAAGAAGTAAACTAATATTTTAGGAGCAATTTCCACCTGCAAACCAAAATAATCTTTCTAATTGGTTCCATAAATTTCTACTTTTTAAGTAGCCCTCCCTGAGTTATCTCCCAGGCCAACATCCTACATGAAAAGAGTGGGAAACTGCTGTTGACCTTCTGTCTTTAGGAAAAATTCAAGCATTTGGCAGGTTCTCTGATTAGCAGCTCATAGGAAACAGCTGTTGTGACCTCACTGATTAGGGAGTAGCCAAGCCAAATAGGATCCGGTGTAGATTTTATTTAAAAAAATAAAAAAATACAAATAAACAGTGACATTATTTTAAAAGTGCTTTTGGTTGTTAAATAAGGTAGGCTACTTGTGGTGTTGCTGGTTTGAATTCCCAAACCCAGCTTCCAGGTGGGAATGTTTGTAGTTTAATAAATGTGGAGCTTAACAAGATAAAGGCAATGAAAGTATTTTTGAACTCTTCTCTATAATATCCAACAACCGTGCAGTTGTGTTCATGCTGACTTCACGACCCGTTATAAAGAAAAATGCAGGATAAGATTCAGGATTATTAACGAGTGAGGATAAACAGAGTGATAAGGAGGTAACTTATCAGTTATCGCCGTCCTCCAAACTATCATATCAGTGACCTTCAATGTATATCAGGAGCTCATATCATAACAGTGCTTGTCAAATATCATCTGAGAAAACTTTCAGAAATCCAAATCACTCAGTATCACCCTGAAGTGTTGAAACGCGGCTCTTTGTGATTCTTCTTCATGGAGGATTTCAACTGCAGTCAGCAACTTCAATACTGACTGTTTTGACTGGAGCCTTCAGCTGGTTATGTGTAATACTATGTAATTTATAGGATCATGTTGGATCATTACTGCACTGCTGTATGGGATAATGAGCTGTGGACTGGCTATATTTACAATGCGTGGTGAGCAAATAGTAATCTTTTAGTGCCACCTGCTGCTTATCTTAGATATTTCAGCTCAGGCCTTATTTCAATAAACTTCATATATTGTCTTTTTAAGTGGAAGGTCGTCTTTTTGAACTTTCTCTAGGGACTGTTTCTTCTGTAGAAAGAACTTGTAACCAAAACTGTACATATGAAGTCCATGGGCTATGCCGACTAACAGGAAGAGTAAATGTTGGATTTTTTTTAAATGTCAATTTTCAATGCTGTGAGCACAACAAACCCAATTGTTTTAAACTCCAATTACTGGGGTGAATATCCTAAAACCTGGGTAAATAAAAAACCAACTACATGATACCAGTGTGAATAAATACTACCATGCTGATGTTAAACAGGTATAATCTTTATATTAATGTTCAGGTATGATGAAGAAATAAGGGAATTAATATCAGGACTAATTAATGAAAAACACGATATTGCATTGGGGGATCTTGCTAGAGAGGCATCATGGAAAGTATGCTAATCTTCTGAATTACTTAAGAGTAACAGGAATAATATGCCCCTTAAATGACAGATATAAAAAGAAGTAACCACCGAAACAGCTTTCTACTGTATACTAACCATATGTTGTAAGAATAGCGTTTTACAAAAACAGTATTATATAAATCTTTTTTTTATGTTGGCAGTAGTTCACACATTCACAAAAGTAAATTCTGTAACAAAGAAAATGTATTCAAAGTTTTTGTAAATTAAATGGAACATTAGGCAAAATAAAATCTATTCAGCACTAAACTTAAACGCCTTAAAGACTCTTGATATACAGTATGTACATGTTTTAATTTTCTAAACTGCTGCATCCTTTTTAAGGCTATAATTTATTTACCAATTAAACCCTGGTATTGTTATTTGTCATTGCACCAACATTGCATTTATAGCAGGTCCACCCTTGTTTAAAAAAACAAATAATATGATAGCCTATTCGCTAATTTTGATGGGAAAAGTGTAATAGACATAGACAGTAAAATGGTGGAGTTTGTTTTATTGCCAGTGTACTCCAGTCCAGTTGGTGGCGGTAATGCCCCTTTAGGTTGGTTTACCAACCGCCAATAAAACCATAAAGAAGAAGAAGATGAGGACTAAGCAAGACACAAACGCAACGATGGCTGAGGAACAACCATTGAACAAACTGCCCATCCCTCGTTTACCAACAACAGCTTACACGGCAAAGACATGCAAACGGAATCTGACCAATGCCGAAAAGCTAGCTAAGAGGGACGAGAGCCGAGCCCGCGATAGAACCCGAGTAAACATCGGAGAGGCCTACCCGACGTGGAGACAGCTACGGGACCGGAAAGGATTCAAAAGCGATGCAGAGTTAGCCATATTCCTGATTGAGAGGTTAAATTCAGTTTATTTAAGAAGTGGACACTGCAAATTAATAAAATGCATGATTTTACATGGGTTTAAAGTGACAGAATTAGCCAAAAGGCTATTTTTCATCCGTAGTCCCCTGGCCTTGATGTAAAAAACCCCAATACAAATCAATACACAACACAGAGGCAAAATAAAACAAAGCACACAGCAGTTTATATGAACTAAGAGGAAACCACAAGTAAAATATATACATATGTTGACATTACAAACTAACAGAATAAATGCATGATAGTTTTAGTGCTGGCATGTATAGACCTGTTGTTTTAGGTGCTGAGTAAAAGACTTTGATGTGTTTAATTTTCTGTATGTCTATATGGTGTGGGATTGAATTCCACTCTCCTGACCTTACCTTGTAAAATTACCTTTAGTTGATTAGATTTGTGAAAAATAAAACTCAGTATTAACAACACTTTATGGAGTGAAAAAGTCAGCGATACACTACAACAACATGGTTCGGAGTTTAAAGAAGACAAAATGAACCACTCTCGCATCTTTGCATGTTAACTATTTATTACAAATTTGTAGTGTTTTTCAGAATCCATACAGTATAAAAAAAACATCACAATACTATAATTGATATTTTCTTACACCACTCAAAATCACAAGCCTTATTGCTTGCAGCTTCTTAAAAATCTGTGTAACCTGCTGTTTATAAACTGATATTAAAACCAGCTTACATATGTTTGGACAATATAGCCCCAGTCTATTTATTATCATTATTATATTACAGAACGGACACACTACTAAAGAACAGACTGAGAAATAATGTGGTCTATGTTATCTTGCAGATATCATGCAGATTCTTTGGTTACAGCATCAACACCAGCCAAACATTGGTTCTTAGACTACGACAAATCTGCTTCCCAACCCTATCCAGTATTACTGGCGTGTCACTCTCAGATGGGTAAGTAAATGGCTGTGTTTTTTAGAAAATGGATGATGTTGTAGCATAGTTGTATTATTAATATATACATATGATTAAATTATATATATATATATATATATATATATATATATATATATATATATATATATATATATATATATATATATCCTTTGTATTGGACATCTTAGTGAACAAAATTATATATTGAGGAACACAGGTTTTTATTTGGCTTTTATGTAAAATGGCAAGCATACGCAATTAATCATAATTCTTCAATTGTTTCACATTTTAGAGTGTGAACCCCATGACACACTGAGTACCTGAATACCATGGTGCCCATCATTCATCAGCATTTGGAGGAAAAGGTTGACCTGCGCCCCAACCTGCGTCCTTCTCGTCTGTCCATTAAAGCCTCTGAACACCCACACAGTGAATTTCAGGTATTGTGGCTGATTAGACCTCTGCTCAGGTTAAAGTGGGCCGGAGCTCAGATGGGAATTTACTAGGCCACAAATCTTTTCTGTCAATCAAAATGATACCTGGTTCATTTGTCCTATACTATCAGGTGCAACAGTCAATCAATCAGTTCATACACACCCACACAGTCCTGGAAGATTAAGTCAAAACAACTGTGTGGGATTTCATGGCCTTTAACTTCTGCTCTTGAGTTTGATGTGTTGGCTGGACTAAGGACATTTGAAGTACTGGTGTTTGTCTACTGGTTCGCTCATGCTGCTTCATGAAGAGTTGCATCGATGGCCTTTGATATGCCAGGGGCCACAATCCATGACATTGTGCACAGAAAATGCAGAGCAGTCATCAGGATACTGGGGCAAACTGTCCACTTCCAAAAGATCACCAGCTGCCTTTCTTCACAACATCTGTCTGGACGATGGCGACTTGGTCGATGAGGATATGATGGAGCCTGCTGATGAAGACAAGGGACAATGGAGTACTTGGGTTAAGGGGTTAGGGTTAGTGAAATCTGCGCTGAAATAGCATCATACAGTGTCACACAGTGTTTCCAGCTGTTTCAGCTCAAGATGTTGCTACGAGTGGCTATTTCTAAATAGGTGCAAATACTATTTGTAGTAAAGCATGTCCTCCCTTAAAGGCCCCAATCTTTTTCTTGTAAATAGTTACATGTATTGTTTTTGCAAACTGTGTTGGAAAATCGCATGACATAGCTGTAGTATTGTCTTGAATATTATAAAATGAATTTGCCCTGGTTTATCAGTTTGTGTAACTTGTACACAGGCTATTGTTTGCATTCAGTATGACTCCATAGCTCTGTTGTGATCCAGCAGATGTTGAGCTGGTCCAACGGTGACCCTGTGGCTAAGAGCTGAAATGTTGGATGGAGCAGTGAGGACTTCCAGAAGCAGAGGAAATGTAAAAAAATGAACAGACCAAGAGAACAGCTGCATAACAGATTGTGAAGATCAATACAATAATGGGGGTGCTTCAGTATTTTAGATGGAAATGGATTTAATTTGTTGTTATATAAAAAAGATGGAGAATTCTCATGAAATGTTCAGAAACCTTTGACCTCAGTGTGACAAAAACAAAAGCACAGTAAACATTACAAATTGAAAAACTGTAGTCATATGCTTTTTTTTCTCCGATGGAACAGCTTTGTCATGGAGAATGTGATGCTTTTTCTTCGGTGAAAAAGATGTTTATGTTGATGTAGAAGTACCCACGAGAGGGCACTCTTTCCCCACATGATAATACACCCAATGGATTTGCTAGACTCTAGTACCATACAATACATAACACCATCTATAACACATGTCAAATGGTAATTGTTGAGTCAGTGTTTGCTGTGTGACTGGGTTCAGTGCTTATCTGATCCAACCTATCAATGAAGTGCAGCTCCTCTTCACATCTGTTCCACAGATGTTGTTGGCGCACATTTGTTCCTGTTTGGTCTGTAATTTACGCGTGGCATCGGTGTAGATGCATGTTTTTAAACAAACAATTGCCAATGAATAACTTGTCCAAGAGTTCAAACTTAAAGTTGGATATGGCAATCCGTTTATTTTAAGTAAACAGCAAAATAATAAAACAAAATAATAATTCTTCTTTTAATCTTACCACGTTATCATACACGTAACCACGGTCAAAAAAAAACTGTGACCTTGCTGACGCAATTAGGCCACATTTAAATAAACTTTTCCACCCCCAGCGTCATACGCTGATTGCCAATTAAATGGCTCCAACAGATGTGAAGAGCAAAACAAAATCTATTTGGTATATGACCTGCAAAGTGTAGGTAAGAATAAGAAATTTTTTTTTAAAGAAATAGACAGCTCAAAGGAGGTTTAAGCTCAAATAAAATCAGAAAAGGCTCGCTGATAAAAGTATGTTTTAAGAAGGGACTTAAAGGAGACCACTGACTCAGCTGACCTAATAGGTATTCTCAAATACAAGACCTACTAAATAATATAAGGAAATAGAATATTAGACTTCTGTAGTTTTGGTAGGAAAAACTGTTAAGGTTTAGGCATCATAATTATTTTAACAGCAGTATAATATTAATACAAAATAACCACTGATCTTTAACACAAACTAAACAAAAAGTAAACCGTGTTCTGATTGACTCTTTTTTTTGTTAGTGAAATGTCTGGGGAACTATTAGATGATTGCCATGAAATGTGGTACGGACATACACAGGTCACAAATGTGATGCTTGCCTGGCCTTGGATCTCCGATAGAGTGTGTCCTCATATGTCACACATTCAGCCAGTCTACTATCAGATACAAATATTTCTTTGTCTAAATACTTTTATTTATGACCAAATACCTGCAGAACTAATGCCATTGTAACCCCCAGAGTAAGACAAGTCGATACATACCCTTCTCATCTCCGTGCGTGCTGTAACGCTGTCTGACGGTTCCAGCATTAGCTTAGCCTAGCACAGATCCTGCAGGTATCTGGTTCCAACTAGCCTGCTGCTCCAAATTGTGACAAAAGTGACAAACTAACGCCAACATGTTCCTATTTACATGTTGTGATTTGTATAGTCACAGCGTGTACAAAAAACAACGTAACATGAGACACAGCCATCTTCTAACAGCAAACAAACCAGGAACTATATCCTCAGACAGGCTTGCTGCGAGCATATCACTCCGCCCAAGTACTATATTCTTCCGCCTGAGAATATAGTTCCCGGTTTGTTTACAGTTAGAAGACGGCTGTGTCTCATGTTACGTTGCTTTTTGTACACGCTGTGACTCTATAAATCACAACATGTAAATAGGAACATTTTGGCGTTATTTTGTCACTTATTCGGAGCAGTAGGATTACTGGAACCA
Organism: Perca schrenkii; assembly: GCA_025617405.1. Taxonomy (NCBI): domain Eukaryota; kingdom Metazoa; phylum Chordata; class Actinopteri; order Perciformes; family Percidae; genus Perca; species Perca schrenkii. Next base: position 6,706,851 of record CM046791.1, on the reverse strand, counting down.
TTCACCTGCATGTTCTGTGCTGGCCTGATGCCACTGGAGCCGTCAGGCAGCGTTACAGCACACACGGAGATGAGAAGGGTATGTATCGACTTGTCTTACTCTGGGGGTTACGGTGAATAAGCTTAATTCCCAATAAGTCGGCGTGTTCCTTTAACATTGGCATGTTAGCATTGTCATTGTGTGCACGTTATCATTAGTTAGCATTTACATCTTAGCACAGCTGTGTATAAGTACAGCCTCACAGATTCACTGACTGTAGACTCTTTTTGTGAAGCTGCCACCTTTTTTATTTTAACTAAAAAAGCATTCTTGTCAACTTTTGCTTGTCAAAAAAGACGCCAAGTGTGAGCGCACGCCCACGTAGGCTATAGAGGTTTACTCCTCGGTGCCGTGGGTTCGACTCCGACCTGCGGCCCTTTGCTGCATGTCATTCCCACTCTCTCTCCCCTTTCATCTCTTCAGCTGTCCTGTCAAAATAAAGGCCTAAAATGCCCCAAAAAAATCTTTAAAAAAAACGCCAAGTGTAAACGGCCTCAGATGGTCAAAACGGACAAAATTATAATACTTTGTTTTTTTCTTTCAACGATCTCTGTGTTAACCAAGACATCCTTCAGTTGAAAGCAGCAGTCAGACATGAACAAAAGCCTAGAGGAGGATTAATAAACCTGTTTAATAAAGGGGGTGAACTGGCTTCAATACTGAATCTGCCTACCAAAGGTGGTGTCCACTATTTATTTATTCCTGTTACTTCCTCTGATTACTTTGATAAGGTAACAATTCCTAATGTTTATTCTACCTGGCCTAATTTAATCAAAGAAGGATATGTTTTTATTCATTATCATTTTGAAATTGTGGTTCTTGTAAAGTACAGAACTTATTTACATTTTGATTTAATCCTTTATGATACTGAACAAAAACAAACAATAACACAACGTGCCAATAGCATAGTAAAACATAAAAAATGCATAAAAGGATATATGTATATATATGGTGCGTTCTTTTTGTCACCAAAGTCGTTTTACGAGTTGTTTTCCGGAGTTACGACCTGGAAGTTGCAAAAAGAACGCCACCGAGGTCGTACATATGACTCGTCAAGTCGTCTGAACTCAGAGGACCCCGAGTTCACTTTCAAAGATGGCTACGTCGTGCATCACACATAGTAAACATTGTGGTTTTCTACAATTTTAAGCACTTTTGTCTTTGTTGTAACCAAATGAAGAAGTTGTACACATAGCACCTGTAAACTGCTACCTATAGGCATGTCGCTACAGTCTTATTAGGAGTTAAATACCGCCTGATTAGTTATTTTGTAGCTTGTGCAGCTGAAAATTGGCTAGAGACGTTCGGTTGCTATATGACAACAATGGCTTTAAGCCGAGTTTTGAGCAGAAAGCAGAACGTTAATCAAAACGTAATTTTCATGTATCAAACTGTGAAATATATGTGTGTAATATGTCAATAACTGGGTGAATAGAATCCTAAATGTTACTAAAAATGTTACAAAAATCCATCTTTTCTCCGACTCGTAGTATTGTGTGACAAAAAGAACATAACAACCCCGCGGTTATTCGTTTTTCGACACGGATGTGACGTCACGCTCGAGCTACTAGTCGCGATTACAAGACAAAAAGAACGCACCAATAGTTACTGTGTATATGGAAAATAAATACAAAGAAGAAAAAGCTATGTATATTAAATACATATATTTAAACAATTAAAAATGATTACAAGATTAATAAGGCACTTTTGTGGTTTAGACTGTATATAACAGTAAATTATAATGTAAGATTAATTCTTTTTTACTAGCAGTTTTGAATGGCCGAACCATTTCCGAATGGAAAACAAACATACATTTCATTTGTTGCTCGGAAAACAATTGCTTGAAAAACTGAAGAAATAGTTAAATGCCAAGCAGTTTCATTATATTATAAAATATGTTAAGGAATACGGAAAATAAAGGCAGGTTTATTTTTTAGCTTTTCATTACAATGTTAAGGCTATCCACAATATTACAGGTGTCTTATCTTATTCTTGTCTCTTTTTAAATGGGACAGGGCGTGGTGTTAGGTACAGGTGTACAGCGATCCACCACACCCTGGACTTCTCCCATTTGGACACTTTTGTAGGTCCCAGAGATGGACGTCCATGAGGTCTTCCCATTTCTGTAGGTGCGGCTGAGGCGTGCGGTGTATGGGATGTCTGCCCTGTACTTATATCCCACCATACTGACATGGCAGGAGTGGTTTGGTGGTATTTCAGCCTAAACAGAAACAGCGTGGGTGGTCGACTCGGTATGAGTGGTCCCACTTGGTGAACTGGAGAGTCGTTTCAGCGCTAACCTCGATACCTGTAGAGGAGATTAAAGGGATTCCGGCAGTGATGGTAGTCTTGACGCCCATTGTAAACCAAAAGCTGGTGTCCCACCTTTGCTCCTTTTGGGTTGTCTCTGAGAGGGTTGTTGTCTGTTTCACTGACTGGCACTCATTGTTGGTGACGACAGATATTTGCATGGTCTCTGGAGGATACTCAATGGGTTTAACCCCATCAGTCTTATACTTGACATCAGATATGTCCTCACTGATTACATCTTTGTTAACGGTCAGGACCTGGTAGCTCTTGTACCAATACTCTTTACCTTCCCACGGAACGAAGAGGGCCTCGTGTTGAACAACCACCTTCCCAAGACCATACTGGTTCTTCCCAACATAAACATTACTGCCGGGGGCAGGTCTCGACTGCATTCTCAGGCACTGAACCGTTAAAGCCATCCTTCCATTCTAAAAGCTCAAAGTTGTCTTTGTTTACCAGGATCTCAAATGGGGAGCCACGGAGCTCTTTATCTCCATAGGGGTAGAAGCAGTAAGGACCCTTGTCAGGGTTGTAGAAGCCGGCCGAGCTAGTGTATTTGCTAACATAGTCGGTGCGTTTCGCCTTTTCATTGTAGATTGAAACTGCTCCGTTGGGGAGAGAGCCATTAAAGGTCTGCCATTCCAGGTTGGTTTGATCCATGTTCAGGTTGTGCTCACTACCTTTGAGAAGGAACAAATAGGAACACTACTTAAACCAAATGACATAAATAATCAATCAATATATTCCTAATCCTTTTTAAATATCCATCTATTTATTTTCATATCTTTTATTCCTTTTCCCCCTCTTCCTCTAAAACACACACACACACACACACACACACACTTCTAGTTGTTATTTGTTATACAGTTTATTCAATAAAAAAAAATCACATGTTAATGTTAATTTGAAGTTTACATTTCTTGAGAGAGAAAGTTCCTGTTTTCACCATTAATCCAGTGAAGGACTAGCCTGGTTGACACCAGAACCTTCTCAGTTGTAGCTGAGAGTGGGTCTGGGGAAGGTTCATTCACAACCCATTTCCAACAGTCGCTGCTCAAATGCCTCTGGGTGCAACTGGATAGACCTAAAACCAATCAGAGCGATGAAGGAGATGACACTTCAACGTCGCTGCGCTATCGTCATTGTGTAAAAAAATCCACGGTTGTGATTGTTGCCTCGAGTTGGCAATAATTGGAAAGGGGCTTGAATGGGCTTGTGGCCAGACGGACTTGCAGAGCAAACCTCAAATGTGCCGGAAGTTCGTCAGGGTTTTCCCAGGATAGTATTTTCTGATGTTTTTCTTCTCTTTCTTTAGTTGTAGATTTTAACTAAAGTGTTGCTGTTTATTTGCATAATTGTAATGCTTACTGCTTTTTAAAAAAGAAAAAGAAAAAAAACAGCGGCCTCCTGTACTTTGTATACTATGTCCTCTCACAGCGCCACAGTCTAAGCCTTGTGTGTCTCATACAGACGCTAAATTGGGCCTTGAGCATTCGTATGAGACGCTGAGGGCCACTGACCAAGCTGCCGTAATTTACGAGTTGGGAGTGGGAATAGTCATGTTAGCAGCTCCTTGAGCCTGTACAGTTTAGACATTGTGGTGCTTTAAGCTAAATTCATCAGTATTCTGCCATGCTTTTACTGTGTTAGCATTCTAATACTTGCTCATTCGTCATTAGTTGTACACGTTTGGTATTATTAGTATAAGTATTGGTTACATAGAAATGTTGACCTGATCATTAGGAGTCAATGTCCATGAACCATGAGTATTTTAATGGCAATCCATCCAATAGTTGTTGAGACATTTCAGGCTTCTAGGTGCGAATGTTTGTAGTTTTATAAATGTGGAGCTTAACAAGATAAAGTCAATTAAAGACAAATCTGATAAAGTCTAAAGTTTCAAATCTAACATTTGCAGTTGAGTATTATTTGATGCAATTCTGCATAATAAGCTGGAGACTCATGAACACATATTATCACTTCATTCAGTGCCATCTACTGGATTTATTAGATATTTCAGCTGCTTCATCAGCATCTACATTGTTCACACTTTACTACACATACTGTGGTATTGTTTTTGCTATTGTTGTTTCATACTGAAATTATCAAAGTAGACTTTCCTTCACAGCGAGTTCTTGTAACAACTAAATGACTGTGGTGGTAATAATAATAACTTAAAGTTTATGAGATCAAGTTCATAACATGTAATTAGTTATTTTGTATTTATATGATGTATTGCCTATTGAATAATGCAACAGCAGAAAAACTGGTTACTTATGTGTTAAATCTGTTCTTTCGTCAAATTTTTTTACTGACATTTCAACCTTATATTATTTTTATTATATTATTTAACGCCAAGGAAAAATTAACTGCATTCATTGATATATCTTTCTTTTCATTATTTGATTTTCATTATTTTTTGCATGCTGATTTAATATTTGAGTGATTGTGATTTAGTTTGCATGTAAGTATATTTTATTTGAAACAATTAACTATTAAATGCATTTTTATGTGTTAGTTTTATTGTCTCAATAAATATGTTAAGACATATAAAGTGGGTTTAATTTTAGCTTGTCATTACGTAACAGCCATGAAAAGGGGAGTAGTTGAATGAAAGAAGCACGGACACAAACTTTCCTAAGATCTTGTGTAATGACTGAATATAACACAATATAACATATATAATACATGCAATTCTTCTGCTGCATATCTACATAACTGAAATACACCAATCAAACAAATATGGCAATACACAAGAGATACAAAATAAAGTTTAGTGTCCCAAATTCCCTACGGAAAATTCTACGGGCAACCATACAATGTCCTTAATTATGAACCTGCTAAACCACCTGTGCTGTTTAACAGGTGTTTTGTGGTAATTAATGTGCGTGTGACAAGTTCGCCGCTCAAAAAGTCATTTATTAAGTAATTTTGTTGCAAATGTGCATTATTTACAAGCTAAAAAACGGCAGGTTCTTCGGAAACGATTGTGGCAAATTGCGAGGTCCTCAATGAGGACCAAATTAAGAGGGAGGAGTGGAATTTAATGAGGCTAATTCCTGAACACACCACACCTACAACGACTTTGGAGTGGCTGGCGAGATGTTGCCTAATTGCGAATGCGATGGAGTGCACCGCTGGGCATCACCAAGCGCAACTGGTGCGCAGTGCCGGATTGGGACTCATTTTCAGCCCTGGAGTTTCATGCCTTAGACCGGCCCACTTTAGTTCACGACTGACTATATTAAAATAATGTAATTAAAACCTCAGAATATAAGTCTGCAATAGGCGCACTGTTCTCTACAGCCTTGTAATTCATTGTATTTTTGAAAAATATATATCATATTTTTTATTATATTATATTCCTAAAAGGGAGTTTTTCCTCGCCACTTTCGCAACAGCCACTGCTAATGCTTGCTCTTGAGGGAATTACTGTAATTGTTGGGGCTTTGTAAATTATAGAGTGTGGTCTAGACTCTATCTGTAAAGTGTCTCGAGATAACTGTTGTTATGATTTGATACTATAAATAAAATTGAATTGAAAATTGAATTGAAAAAATTTTTAGTTTGTTTTTCAGAAAACAACATAATTTGGTAACACTTTACTTGAAGTTTTCTACATAAGAGTGACATGACACCTTCATGAATACATGACACTCACATGACACAGTCATGACACATAAACCCTAACCATAACGTGTCATGACAAAACCAAATGCCACTTACTAAAAAAGAGTTATGTCATAAACGTTTATGACTTGTTTATAATGTTTTATGACACGTTCATGACAGTGCCATGTCATTCTTATGTAGAAAACTTAAAGTAAAGTGTAACCCATAATTTCTTATGCCATTTCACTTGTCTATGAAATATATCTTGAATTAAGAATATTTAGATATTTGAACTGGAAACAAGTAAAATACTAAGTAAGAAAAGCATTTTTTTCAGTGATAATGTTTGCTTATTCACACACTATGGTACAACAGCAGCTTACCTGTGTCTTTCACAGTGAGAGCATTAGTCTCTTCACAACTGGGTCCTGGCTCTGTTTCTGACACAAAATTAAATTTTTTTTACATTTATTTCTCACCACAAATATCCCCTTTTTACAAAGCTTTCAAATCAAGTCAAGTCAGTTTCATTAATGTATTGCTGAATCATCAGATATCATTAATTATCTCAGGGCATTTTTCATTGAGCAGGGCTCTTCATTACTATTAGTTCTTCTGAATGACAATCCTACCTGCCCATTCTGGTGTGTTGGGCTCATGACTGGAGCTTGGTAACGTTACTGGGCCTTGCTCTTCACTGTTAGCAGCAAACCGGACTAGAGGCGGCTGCTGCTCAAGAGCTACAAGAAAAAGTTTGATACATGAACGGTGGTTTGCAGACAATGTCGCTATAGCATCTTGCACTGCTCCTAACTACCTTAACGTTAGCTTACCAGCCTCGTCGTCTTCATTTGTGCTCAGCTTAGAACATTTGGCCGCCTCAGTTTCCAAAGCTTTCTTCTTTTTTATTCTGGCCTTTTCAGCGCCGCCTTTGCGCTTCCTGTTATCCATTTTTATCTGACTTGTTTTTATTTTGAGCAACTTTTATGTGTAATGTCTGAATTTAGGAAGTAGGAGGCGACGTGCAGCGCAACACAGCTCAACAGTTTTACGTCCCCCCTGCTGGAGCCCTCTCTAGTAACTACAACGCTCTTGTTCACATATCTGCTGCTGGTGTTGGAATGACATTTTGCACATGAAAAATAAGAAATCACAAACGTACTGTCCTACTGTACCTGCTGCAACTGACAATAACTTTAACCATAAACAGCTTTGTCATGGAGAATGTGATGCTTTTTCTTCATGAAAAATATGTTTTTGTTGATGTAGAAGTACCCACAAGAGGGCACTCTTTCCCCACATGATAATACACCCAATAGATTTGCTGGACTCACTTCCATATAAACCTGATTACTGTACTCCAGTACCATATAATACATAACACCATCTATAACACATGTCAAATGGTAATAGCTGAGTCAGTGTTTGCTGTGTGACTGGGTTCAGTGCTTATCTGATCCAACCTTTCAATGAAGTGCAGCACTTCTTCACATCTGTTTCACATTTGACTCAGCTGATCTAATAGGTATTCTCAAATACAAGACCCACTAAATAATATAAGGAAATATAATATTAGACTTATCTTTGGTAGGAAAAAACTGTTAAGGTTTAGGTATCATGATTTTAACTGCAGTAAAATATTAATATAAAATAACCACTGATCTTAAACACGAACTAAAGAAAAGTAAACGGTGTTCTGAATGACTGTTTTTGTTGTTAGTGAAATGTCTGGGGAACTATTAGATAGATTGCCATGAAATGTGGTACGGACACACAGCATACTGTAATATTTCACCGGTAATAAGACCAACATAATATTTTTAAAATAAAGAAATGAATACCATGATAACATCTAAATAAATATTGATAGAGCTTTATAGTTTTAAAAATATAAATAAACAAAAAAGAAACCCAGCTTCCCTGGCCCAAATAGAATGAAATAATAATATTAAGAGAAATACATATAAACCATGATAAGATCTTGTGAATAAGTGTTGATTAAAACAGCTGTTATTGGGCTAAAAATACCAATAATAAAACTGCCACAGATTTTGAGTTAATGGGGGCGTGTTTTTTCTTTCGTCTATATCCGATGGTGAGGGATAACATGAATGTTTATCTGACGGACCCCCTAGTCGAAACATAACGTAATGGGTACCCCCCTGTTGTTGAAGTTTAACGCCAGAGGTCCTTGACCATACATCAGACATTTGACGAGTAGGGAGTGAGACTGTGTTGGTTTTTTGATGCTAAAATGTACTGTCACTGTTCTAGTGCCATAGTTTTCTTCTGTTTCCCTCTATTGTGTACATTTTATTTAAGTGATGCATAAATGAGTACACTTGGAAAAATAAACAGCAGAATGGGAAATAGTTCTTGTAATCACACTTTTAGTTTACCTAGTTTGTCGTTCTTCTTGCTGGCTGAGGACAGACCTGGCAGGGCCATCAGCAGCACTACTCACAGCTTCAGCTTCAGATGAAACACACAACAAAATAACTGTTAATTGCCATGATAACCTAACCTAAAATGTAACCCTGGTGAAAATATCAGAACATCAAATGTTGTTTATAGGTCAAAATAAGCCATCAAATTGCCATGATGACACACAGACTCACAAGTAAAGGAAACATTTTAGTTGAAAGTTTTTGAGAGGAAATCTGTTTTCACTGATGATGGGTGCTATTGTACGTGAACCAACAAGGAAAGGACCCAAACACAGAGAAAAGCAGGCAGGCATGATCAGTTCAGTGGATTCATGGGGAAGTTGCAAAAACTCACAGTGACACCAGTCAAAACTCCAGGGATCAGGCGGAGGGTCAGGCAGGCAGGCAGGTGGGCAGGAAGACAGGCGACAGGGTTCCACATAACAGATGCTAGAAAGCAAAGGCATGAGGGAACTTTGGCGAACTGTTAGAGAGTGGGGGAAAAGAAGCTGTTACAAATATAGCAGAGCTGATAAGGAAATGACTTGGCAGGTGGGGAGATGTGCGGGGAAGCTCAAGTCAGGCAACTTTTTTACTTTATCTTAAATCTTGTTTCTCCAGTTTTCTGAGTTCTACCTGTGAGTGGCATTCATGTTTTCTGATAGTGGACTCATTTAAGATCTCTGGAGAATAGTCAAACATTTTAGACAAAGGGACACTAGGAAGAATCAAAATAAAGTTAGGCTGAAAAGCCTAACTGTACCCCCTTCTGCATGCCTCTCTCCTTTTTATTTCTTGAGTCAGTTGGTTGCCTGTCATTCAGTATTAAGCGGTTGGAAAGTTGCAAAGGTAGTTGGGGCTTCTAGTAAGAATGCCCCCTAGGGGCCTCCCTAGTCCAGCTAGGAGGAGGCCTCGGGGATGACCTGGGACTAGGTTGAGAGATTATATTTCAATCAGGAGAGACTTCGTTTGCAGATATGCAAAAATATGTATTGTACAACTGTATAATATTGAATGTACAAAGTCTTTTGGAGATTAGACTCCATTGAATTAATAATATTTTAAAGGGGTAGAGAACAGGAACATAACCCCCTGATGGAGTCTAGATACTGGTGGCGGTGGAGAAAGGGACCGGAGACCAGACCGAAGAGGAAACGGAGCGGACAGCCGGGAGAAACACGATGACCGGAGGCAGCAGGGGAGGAGGAGGGTCGAGCACTTTGCCTGAAACGACAGCTGACAGCACAGGGACAGAACAGATTTAAAGCAGAGTTGTAATGCTGTGATTGGCCCTTGAATTTCGTGGCCAAGTCTGATTGGTTTAACTGAAAGCGTCACTTCTAAACAGCTGATTTGATTTAAGAAGAAAGAGTAGTGATTGTGTTAATGACATCTTCCTGAAAGAATTTGCGCTGAGCTTCATATCCAGCCTGTCCTGCGAACGCCTCGGGATCCCCCAGTCAGAGCTGTTAAATGTGGCTCAGAGAAGGGAAGTTTGGCCCTATTTGTAACAAGAGCTTTTCTTCCAAATATGGTATGCTCATGAATATTTAGATGAGCTGCGCGCTGACTGGTTGAGCAAATTGCCATACACACACATTAGAGACGCGCGCTGATTGGTTGAGCGAATCCCCATACACACACATTAGAGACACGACAGAATCTTATATTCCAGACACTGCAATGTTTTGTTACCAAATTCACTTCTGAGACTTTTTTATGCGAGAAATCAACTATATAAAGCTCAAATATGGGCCGTTTTACGAAAATTGATGGCTAATTGCAAATTTGGTAAGACGTGTCGGACTTTAGGAGCTCCACACAGTCTGACGAGAAAGCGGCAGCCTGCTGGGCTCCATACCCAGGGCGAAGTCACCCTTTGTGGATTACTGCACTACCGGGGCTCCGCGGCCTGCTGCCGGCATAACTATAATATATTTAGAGTTTGAATTTCGTCACGGCACTTATATCACAGCTACCCCAAAGTTAACCACAAAGCTAACCGTTGTGTCCGATTTGAATTTAAGGTATTTTTATGAACTGAGGGGTCTTGTTAGGACGAGCAGCTAGCTAGCTATATGTCCCATTCAATACAAAGGGAAATGATTGCAGCTAGCTAGCTACACTTTCAGCATAACTATAGTATATTTACAGTTTGAATTTCATCAAAGCCGGGTCTATGGAAAGCCGTTCCACTCCCTATTCAGTCCCATTGTACCATATTTGTTTGCAGTTCCACCAGAGTTCCGCAGGGCGTTCTGAACCCTATGGGGAACTCACTTGATTCCTCTACCTACCTGTTCCACTGTTTAAAAAATAGCGGCGCAACTTGGTAGGCGTTATCCTGGTAATTTCTCTGCGTGAGAAATACAAGGTGTGGTGTGTGAGCGTGTGAACGGGTTGAAATGTGTGTCTCACGCCCAATGCGTGAGACTTGAGAGCCTTGTCAATGGGATTTAGAGGTTGATGGATGGAACCCTTAAAAATATAGCCCTTTTCCCCTTCTTATAAGATGTCACCCTGAAACCGAAACTGAAACTGATTTCAGCCTCCATCTTGTCAGCTGTCTGAACCGAAAAAGATCAAGATGTACAACAAATCACATAGTGCCACATAGTGATTCGGGATCAGCTTTTAATCAGAATTTGATATGCCTCATAAGCATATTTTGTGGATTACCAATTAAAATGATCACTTATTTAAGTTCACTTTTACCAAACCTCACTCAAAATATTTTTTTGCAGTTCTGACTTCTTAGACTTAGACTTCTCTTTATTGATCCCTTTGGGATGACTCCCGCAAGGAAATTAGATTTCCAGCAGCAGATTTTAGCATCTTACAAAACACTTTAAATAGAAAAAGATAGAAAAAAAACAGTATAAGAATAACAATAACCTTTTAGCTCATAGGCGTAATTCTATGGGGGGACAGCTGGACACGTCCCCCCCAATATTCAAATAAGGACAATTTGTCCCCCCCAATATTTGATCATACTGTATGATTATGCGGGCAATATCGATGTGATTGCAAATACTTCTTTCTTTCCAGCTCCGAAAATATAAAATCCCGGCCGGTCCATTTCCCAAATCCAATCGACTTGCCTTACACTATACATTAACAAAACCTATTTCTCCTGAAATCCATGTCATGTTTTCGCTATACCTTTAGTAGCTCGTGCACCGTCAGTGAGTTAGGAAAAACCAAACAGAAGAAGAGTTAGGAGGGCGAAATCTGACAGACATTTGGCACATATCTATGAATGGTAAATATTCTGTATTTGGCTGACATAATCCCTTAGATAACGACCAGGTGAATTTCACTAGAATTTCGAATTGTAGAATTTGTGAATTTCGACTGTAATACTATACAGCTTGTATGAATGGGAGGGACTATTGACAAGCTAGCCGACAGCTAGCTAACGTTACTGTATAGCTATATACAGTAACGTAGTAACGTAAGTAGCTAGCTGTCGGCTATATATACACGCTGTATATATACACGCTAGCATGTAGCCTGGCTTTAAAGCAAACTAGGATAGCGGTCAGTGGCAGGCTTGTCAAATGTACTGTACGTCTGTACCAAACCCAGTTTTGACAGCTAACGTTAGCGTTTTGGGCCACGTTCCTGTTCTCCGAATTGGGTTATTATCTAGCAAGTTATTTTAGAGTCCTGCCATTTGTTCTTTCTTACTTCACCATTTTCATCCCTTGCTGTTATATTTCACAGTAGTGGCCAAAAATGAACAAGAGAAAGACTGCAGCAGCTGACATCCGTAATTTCTTTGGAAAGAAAAAGAAAGTAAGTTTCTGGAGATTTTAGGCATTTTTAACAGAGAAGTAATTAATTTAATGTTCTAAGGTACAGGACACCAGACTGACATTAATAGCTCTTAACTGACATTCATTGTGAGTGAATGTAACGTTATAGGGTAAGATGTGGTAACAAGCCGCCCCTAAGAATGTTTAATTGCTGAAACAAAAAAGCAAAGTTTAGAGGAAAAAGAATATGTGGATCATGGCCATTCTTATGAGAATTATGAAGGGAAAAAGATGTTTAGAATTTTAGAAAATGTGATTTTTTTTTAAGTATTGGGATAATCTCTAGACCAGTGGATTATTTAAGGCTGTCGTAATTGTGCATTCAAAACAAAGATATAGCTCTACTTATTGAAATGTTTTAAAAATATGAAACAATTACATAAATTTATCACAAAATAATTTGGTGGGAATATCTACATAAATTGTCATTAGACAAAGGACAATTTTAATTGTGCATGATCAGTGCCAGCCAGGGAAAGTGTTGTGGGATAAAACTGGTGACATGTTGTGGGAAATAAATGTGAAATAAAGAGGGGGGGACAGTTACCCCCGGGGGCTCTTACCAAAATATGTTTGTCTGACTGTATTATGACTCATCCAGCAGAGCGAGTTTCAGCAAGAGGCAGAGAATCAGACGGATGTGAGTGAGAGTAGGGTGGACGCTGAGGTGAGTGACAAATGGTATACTGTAGATACTTAGGCAAAAATGCACAAGGAGTTGTAGTAAATGGCCAAATATAACATGGCTAAGAGCTATTCTTAGCATGATGCATCATGGAGTGTCTGGATACAGCATTTATATATTGCCTATATCTAAATGCTGGTCAATTAGTTTTCTTGAAAAAACAGATTTAACAATAGTTGAAGAGTATAAATATCTTGGTCTTTGGCTTGATAACCAGCTCTCCTTCAAACCTCATATTAATTCAATCTGCAAGAAAATATATGGCCAATTGAAGTCACTTTATCGCTCTGTAGATTATTTTTCACAACAGGTTCGAAAAAGAATTATAACTCATTTGTTACTTCCAATAATTGATTATGCCGATACCATATACAGGAATACCACAGATTCAAATCTTCGTCCTATTTCTGTACTTTATAATAGTCTTTGCAGATTTGTGCTTAGATGTCCTTATAGAACTCACCATTGCCAAATGTATGAGTCTTTGAACTGGCTGGCTCCCAAGTCAAGAATGCAATTCCACTGGTTACTACTTATTTTTAAGTGTATTCATTTCCATTTCCCTCCTTATTTGAAATGTCTTTTAGTTTCTTTTAATACACAGTACAATTTAAGGCATATGAATCAGCTCTTCTTTTATGTACCCACAATTAACAAAGAAGTAGGTCGTCGTGCATTTAAATTTAAAGCACCATCAGACTGGAACAATCTCTGTCGCTCGCTCAGAGCTATAACTTCCTTTAATGTTTTCAAATTATCTCTTTTTACCTATTTTCAAACATCCTGTTCCTGTTTCTGATCCTTCTTGTTTTTCTTATATACTGTACATGTTTGCAGTTATGTACCTGCATGTGATAGTGAAGTGCATAAATATATTTATACCTTGTTTCTGTAATTGCATTTTCACAGATGGCTCACTGATTGATTTTGATTTTGGTATGGGCTAAAGCAAGGGATTAGGTTTGTGGGAGCATTGTTAGTGAGTGCGTGTATATGAATGTGAATGTTGTTGTATCTAAATGTTTGTTATTGTCTAGTGTTTTATTTACTTTAATGATGATTCTCCATCTTGATGTTTTCTTTTGTATCTTAAAGGACCCCCTTGAAAATGAGATGATGCATCTCAAGGGGTTATCCTTGAAAACAAATAAACAAAAATAAACAAATAAACAAATTTAGCTCTGGTATATTGGCCATATATCACGACACCCTGAGACACCTCATTGCTGTAATAAACCAGTTTCCATAACAAATAGTGCATTAAAAATAGATAACATATCATACCTGTGGTATACAGTCTCTTATACCACTTGTTTAAATCAGCCAAATAGCACTCAGGATTCAAACCACCCGGTTTATGTTACAAAATAGCACTTTGGACCTGTTTAGTGCAACTTTTTATGGTTGTCAATGTTAGGTGATCTATTGTGTAGCCTACTGTCTAATAGTACAGTACAGATATCAGATATCAGAAAGTTTTGATGTTACTCATTTTGAATTACAGGTAGTGCAGAGTGACTTCAGTGTAGGTGACAGCAGGCAGGAAGAACAGGTAGCAACAGAAGAGCTTGGAAATACCCCAAATGAGCCAGATGTCCAGACAAGAGTAGATGAGAACAGGCTAGATGAACAGGCATCAGCAGAGGAGCTAGGACATACCCCGAACCAGCCAAATGTCAAGACCATCCCAACACAAGTTCTTGCCGACAAAACTCTGTCTTTCCAGGAGAGGTGGTTCCGTGAAAATCCCTGGCTACATTACTGCCCAATGCGCAAGGCAGTTCTGTGCTTTTACTGCTGTAGGGCATTCAAAAATTACTACAAAGGCTGACTCTGCATTTATTAATGTTGGATTCAAGAATTGGAGGAAGGCTGTTGAAAAATTTGAAAATCATGGGAAAAGCCAGAGCCATAAACATGCAGTGACCACGTACATACATGAAGCCCAACCAATCACTGCACCATTATCTTGTGCACAAAAGAAACAACAAGAACAAGCCAGGGAAAACCTTTTGAAGATAGTTGGTGGCATACAGTATTTGGCGAGGCAGGGCAATGCTTTCAGAGGTCATGAGCAGAATGAAGGAAACTTTAAACAGCTACTTCAGTACAAGGCAGAGGATGATCCCAAGCTGGCCTCCTGGCTTGCAGGGAAACAGAATTTTACAAGTCCAATGATCCAAAACGAAATACTTCAGATAATAAGTAACTCTATTATCAAAGAAATAGCACAGGAAGTACAACATTCGCCTGTAGTGCAATATTCTTTGATCATTGATGGAACTCAAAGATATTGCTGGGATAGAGCAAGAGTGCATATGTATAAGGTATGTAGGTGAAGATCTAGATCCTAGAGAAGAGTTTGTAGGGCTGTATGAAACTAACTCCACAACTGGAGAGAGCATTGCTAAAGTTGCCACTGACGTCAAGCTCCGACTGAACTTGCCCATCTCACAGTTGAGAGGGCAGACATATGATGGTGCAGCCAACATGTCCGGTAAGGTACAGGGAGTACAGGCTCTCTTGAGAAGGGAGCAACCTCTGGCTCCATATATCCACTGTGGTCCACACTGCATAAACCTTGTAGCACAGATGACTATTTCAGCTTCATCGGTTGTCAGGAACTCGCTCGACGCGGTCAATGAATTAGGAAGCTTTTCTAACCAGTCTGGAAAATTTAAATCAATTTTCAGTGAAATAGCTAAATCTAATAGTGTAAGGTCTACCTCCCTGAAGCCATTATGTCCCACTAGATGGACCGTACGCACACAGCCATCCAGTCTGTGCTCAGTCAGTATGACAGTGTGCTCACATCACTTGAAGAGATGGTGAACTGTAGTGTGAGGGAGACTGCATCCAGGGCTAATGGACTTCATGAGGTGTTCCTCAAAGGAAACACAGTCTTGGGGCTTAAGATGGCTGCAGATGTCATGTCAGCCCTAGAAACCCTGAATACCTCCCTTCAGAGTAAATGGCAGACAATCTCTGGTATGATGCTGGCTGTGGAGCATGTCAAAAGACATTTGGAGAACAGAAGAACAGAAGAGCATTTCGAAGGATTGTATGTGCAAGCCCAAGACATTGCCTCATCATTAGACCTGGTGCCCATCAAGATGCCCCATATCCGCTGCCCTCCAAAACGATTATCTTGAACAGCTGAGCCACATATTCACCCCTCAGCAGAGTTATTCTACATAAGCCACTATTTCAACATGCTTGACACAGCTGCTCGGCAGCTTACACAGCGCTTTGATGCGCCGGGTATTCATACACTCGGACGTTTGGAGAAGGTCCTTATCAGCGGAGAGATGGATGATATCATCAAGAGCTACCCAGAGTTGGACCAAGTAGCTCTAAAGGTAAGGTTGCAAATGCATAGGGTCCAAAGAATGTATTATTTGTATAGTACAGACAGTAAATATATGGTCACAGTTATGTTTAGTATAAAAAGTCATACAATTATTTTTATTGACTCATTTTTAATTTCGTCTTGCAGGTGCAGTTGTCGATGCTGAAGTCCACCTATCAGTACAGCAACTTTGGGGATGTGGTGGACCTGCTAAAGACCATGGTGCCTGAGGTCAGGAGTCTTTTTAAACAAGTAGAGACACTCCTGAGACTTTTGCTTGTAGTTCCTGCTTCTTCATCACAGGCTGAACGAAGCTTCAGTGCTTTGAGAAGGCTAAAAACCTGGCTGAGAACCAATAGGACGCAAAAGAGGTTGAACCATGTAGCTGTGTGCCATGTGCACAGAGATAGGTTGGACAGGATTGATAGAAAACAAGTCTGCAAAAGCTTAATAGCCATGAGTGGCATCCGCAAGAATGTGTTTGGATCATTTTAATAAAAGTGTTAAGGGTGGCATGTTACAAAATATGCACTGGTTCATTTCATATGAATATTTAAATTCAGCTTTGTGACTTAATAGCCTGTATTTAGCGGCTTTACTGATATAGGTTTCATAAACCTTCTTGAAGTTTGTGTTTGATTTATAAAGATGTGTCAAGAATTTAATTGTGATGCAAAAATATTCTTCCTATTTTTTTTTAAATACAGCATTTTGAAAATAGGACCTACTGTATGAGCCTACATTGGCCTACAAACTGTATTTATTATAATATGTGGCTAGTGGCTTGAGCACTTCAGCGAGTTTATTTTTAAACTGATAAGTTACTTTTGTTTAAATTTGTACAAAATAAAGAGAATTTTCCCTCATTAGTACACAACTGTTTTACTATCATTGTTCAAGACTTTATATTAGAATATTGTTATCCTGTAACAGTAATTTAATCAAAATGTTTATAGCCACTATATGTTTATATAAGAATATAAGAGAGAGATCACTGGCCGCTTTGTTGTCAATTCAGGCTTGTAATTGATGCCGATGCTGTAATCATTACAGGGTGAGTATACGTTGGTTTGACGATCAGATGTAATAAAATTCCTTGTTGTGTTATAGAATTACAAACATTGGGACTCTGACTTTTATTTTATTTTGATTAAAAAATTTTTTGTGCATGCGCCAACACAAAAAGTCCCACAGCTGTCCCCCCCAATGTGTGATTGACAATTTCGCCCTTGTTTTAGCTAAATATTTTTACAAAAATAAACAAACAAACAGTAAAACAACAATAAACTACAGATAAATAAAGATAGATATATAGATATATAGGACTGTGTATGGTATTGTGTTATTATACAGTTAATAAATAAATTACATTTAGCATAAATTAGCAGTTAAGAGCAGTTAGAGTGTCCAGGTATGTATGTGAGCAGATTATTGATAATTTATTGCACAGTGTTCTGTTCTGTCCTCTTTACCCTATTTCCTCCTCCCCCCGAGTGAGGAGTTGTAGAGTATGATGGCGTGAGGGACAAAGGAGTTCTTGAGTCTGTTGGTCCTACACTTGGGAAGGAGCAGCCTTCCACTGAACAGGCTCCTCTGGTTGCTAATGACGGTGTGCAGGGGGTGGCTGGCGTTGTCAGTAATGTCCAGCAGTTTGTCCAGTGTCCTCTCTGCCACTGTCAGAACTGATGAGAACACTTTACTGGAACCTGCGTGTTTGTGTGTTGTGTGCGCGTCTTGTTTGTTTGTTTTTTTCCAACACTCCTGCCAAGAATACTGTTATTCACTACACTTCTACAGAATTGCCCCGCCTACATGCCCACATGCTCCCCACTTCATAAAAACAACTGACATAAAAAGGTTATGTTAGGGATTTACCAACAATTACACGCTTTACTGATTCCTACCTAACCCCAGTGTTTATAGGTCAAAATAAGATTATGGTTTGCCAAAACTTTAGAGGCCAATCTTTACAGGTATTTTCCGGCTCTCTATGTACAGCACTGTCAAATATATTTCGCCAATGTTGGTCCACTTAGTGTAACATGCTGTTATGTGGAATTAAAGGAAACATATCAGAAATAGGGGCAGACAAACAGCAGGGTTTCCGCTATGTACATGTAGGCTAGTATATAAAGTCATAATTCCCTGACTCTACAGAGCCGTGTGCTCTACTGAACCAAAGCCGGTCTACAGAAAGCCGTTCCACTCCCTATTCAGTCCCATTGTACCTAATTTGTTTGCATTTCCACCAGAGTTCCACTGGGGGTGATCGCGGTCCAGTGCAAAATGAATGGGACTCTATGGAGCTAGACGGCTAAATGTGTCTCTTTCGCCCGATTGTTGTTGAGAAACCTCAGATTTGATTGTAGTTTTTACAAGTTCAACATGGGTTATAGGTCAAAAGTTGAATGAACGAATGAATGTCCTTTTGATTTCTTGCAGGTTGAGTCGTTGTAGCCCATAACACACTAGCGTTCTGCTAATGAATGCTGATTGGTCAGTGAAGGACTGAATACGATCGGCGATCCAGCTGGACGGCATCCGAAGCAGAGCCTGAATATCAGAGTAAATATTTCGGCGTGGTCTTTAAAACATCAGCAAACCTCTTTCTAGCATGTGTTGACACGGAAAGCCTAACCTGTCAGCTGTGTTGTTGATGCCTCGAGAGAAAAAAGGAAGCGACTCAGAGCTTGTCGTAAAGCAGTATGTCCGGCCGTATATGTGTACGACGTCATTGACATTTTAAAAGGCTTTTTAGAACAAAGAAATACTTAAAAAAATCTAACACCCAGCAGTGTGTATTTTCTTAGCCTCCCCTTTCGAATGCAATATTCAAATTACTAGACAAAAAATTATATCCTGAGAAAAGTGGATTTTGAGGGGTATAGCTCCATAGAGTCCCATTCATTCTGCACTGGCCTGTGAGCGCCCCCTATATGGATCTCTGGTGGAACTGCAACCAGTTCAGAAGCCTGAAGTAACCTTTTATGTATGTCAATGGAAGTAACGAGGGAGTGGAACTGCTTCCTTGACTGAACTCAAGCCAACTGTCATCCGCTCTCTCTCCCCTCAACTGGAACAGTGACAGGACGTCATCACTCGCGAAGTCATGGCAACCAGATAAACAACAGGGCAAGTACACGTGTCACTCACTCTCAGGCAAAGTCACAAACAGCGACGAAAGCCGCAACTTGAAATCCGCACTCACTCAGCTGGTGCGTGGCAGGCACTAGTGGAGCCAGGAGCAACTTGGTGGGCGTTATCCTGGTAATTTCTCTGCGTGAGAAATACAAGGTGTGGTGTGTGAGCGTGTGAACGGGTTGAAATGCGTGTGTCTCACGCCCAATGCGTGAGACTTGAGAGCCTTGTCAATGGGATATAGAGGTTATGTATGTCCTAGTTACCCACTAAACTGTTATTATTCAACTATGAAAAGGTAAAATCGGTTTTGCATTCTATCACCCCTTTAAAGGAACACGCCGACTTATTGGGAATTTAGCTTATTCACCGTAACCCCCAGAGTCAGACAAGTCAATACATACCCTTCTCATATCCGTGCGTGCTGTAACGCTGTCTGACGGCTCCAGCATTAGCTTAGCCTAGCACAGATCCTGCAGGTAACTGTTTCCAACTAGCCTGCTGCTCCAAATTGTGACAAAAGTGACAAAATAACACCAACATGTTCCTATTTACATGTTGTGATTTGTATAGTCACAGCGTGTACAAAAAACAACGTAACATGAGACACAGCCGTCTTCTAACAGCAAACAAACCGGGAACTATATTCTCAGACAGGCTTGCTGCGAGCATATCACTCCGCCCAAGTACTATATTCTTCCACCTGAGAATATAGTTCCCGGTTTGTTTACAGTTAGAAGACGGCTGTGTCTCATGTTATGTTGTTTTTTGTACACGCTGTGACTCTACAAATCACAAAATGTAAATAGGAACATGTTGGTGTTATTTTGTCACTTATTCGGAGCAGTAGGATTACTGGAACCATTCACCTGCATGTTCTGTGCTGGCCTGATTCCGCTGGAGCCGTCAGACAGCGTTACAGCACACACGGAGATGAGAAGGTTATGTATCGACTTGTCTTACTCTGGGGGTTACGGTGAATAAGCTTAATTCCCAATAAGTCGGCGTGTTCCTTTAAGAAGAAAGAGTAGTAATTGGGTTAATTTTGTTTGTTTTTTTCCAACACTCCTGCCAAGTCCTGCCAAGAATACTGTTATTCACTACACTTCTACAGAACTGCCCCGCCTATGCCCACATGCTCCCCACTTCATAAAAACAACTGACATAAAAAGGGTATGTTAGGGATTTACCAATAATTACACGCACAAACACTTTTTTTTTTTTACTGATTCCTACCTATCCCCACTGTTTATAGGTCAAAATAAGCCATCAAATTGCCATGATGACACACAGACTCACAAGTAAAGGAAACATTTTAGTTGAAAGTTTTTGAGAGGAAATCTGTTTTCACTGATGATGGGTGCTATTGTACGTGAACCAACAAGGAAAGGACCCGAACACAGAGAAAAGCAGGCAGGCATGATCAGTTCAGTGGATTTATGGGGAAGTTGCAAAAACTTACAGTGACACCAGTCAAAACTCCAGGGATCAGGCAGAGGGTCAGGCAGGCAGGCAGGTGGGGTTCCACATAACAGATGCTAGAAAGCAAAGGCCGAAACGGCTAAACTTTGCCGAACTGTTAGAGAGTGGGGAAAAGAAGCTGGTATAAATATAGCAGAGCTGATAAGGAAATGACTTGGCAGGTGGGGAGATGTGCGGGGAAGCTCAAGTCAGGCAACTTTTTTACTTTATTTTAAATCTTGTTTCTCCAGTTTTCTGAGTTCTACCTGTGAGTGGCATTCATGTTTTCTGATAGTGGACTCATTTAAGATCTCTGGAGAATAGTCAAACATTTTAGACAAAGGGACACTAGGAAGAATCAAAATAAAGTTAGGCTGAAAAGCAACCATTTCTCTCCCGTCAGTTGGTCATTCAGTATTAAGCGGTTGCAAAGTTGCAAAGGTAGTTGGGGCTTCTAGTAAGAATGCCCCCTAGGGGCCTCCCTAGTCCAGCTAGGAGGAGGCCTCGGGGATGACCTGGGACTAGGTGGAGAGATTATATTTCAATCAGGAGAGACTTCGTTTGCAGATATGCAAAAATTCTCCCCCGATGGAGTCTAGACACTGGTGGCGGCGGAGAAAGGGACCGGAGACCAGACCGAAGAGGCAACGGAGCGGACAGCCGGGAGAAACACGATGACCGGAGGCAGCAGGGGAGGAGGAGGGTCGAGCACTTTGCCTGAAACGACAGCTGACAGCACAGGGACAGAACAGATTTAAAGAGGTTGAGTTCTAATGCTGTGATTGGCCCTTGAATTTCGTGGCCAAGTCTGATTGGTTTAACTGAAAGCGTCACTTCTAAACAGCTGATTTGATTTAAGAAGAAAGAGTAGTGATTGGGTTAATGACGTCTTCCTGAAAGAATTTGCGCTGAGCTTCATATCCAACCTGTCCTGCGAACGCCTCGGGATCCCCCAGTCAGAGCTGTTAAATGTGGCTCAGAAAAGGGAAGTTTGGGGTCCCCTGCTGGAGCTGCTGCGCCACAATTGACCCCGGATAAGCCGATGATGATGGATGGAACCCTTTTCCCCTTCTTATAAGATAAGGATTGAACAGTCTTCTGTCACGCTTCTAAAAACCTCTGCTCTACCACACACACTGGTGTTCTGCTATGAAATACCAGAGTAAAAAAGGGGACCAATATATAAAAAAGGTTCAAATATTTGTACAATAAACTCAAAATAATTTTTTGCAGTTCTGACTTCTAGAACTGATGAAAAACACTTTACTGGACCCTGCGTCTTTGTGTGTTGCCAAGTCCTGCCAAGAATACTGTTATTCACTACACTTCTACAGAAATGCCCCGCCTACATGCCCACATGCTCCCCACTTTATAAAAACAACTGACATAAAAAGGTTATGTTAGGGATTTACCAACAATTACACACTTTACTGATTCCTACTTAACCCCACTGTTTGTTTAGGTCAAAATAAGATTATGGTTTGCCAAAACCTAAGAGTTCAATCTTTATAGGTATTTTCCGGCTCTCTGTGTACTGCACTGTCAAATATATTTTGCCAATGTTGGAGAGCTTTTTTTGGCTCTTTACACTCCACTTAAATGGAATTAAGAAACATATAAGCCATTCATCGACACACACTGCCAGAACAGAGAGCTTTTTCAAAATCAGCAAAGTATCTCTTTAAAGGTAGTCTATATCCATAACGTTCCACTTCCGGGATTGCTCCTGTTGAAGGAGATGATAAGTACATTTTTTAGCTGAAAACAGCACAAGACTGAGGGTGCATGTCTAATTATCATGGCCTTAAGGCCTATATTCCAAAAAATTATGATGGGATACTAATAATAATGATGTTAATGATAAAAACATAACAGAGAAATATATGAAGAACAAGCAAGCAAAGTGCTGACAATATGACTAGAGTTTTTAATCACATAGTAGTGTCTTAAGTTTGGATGTTGTTCTTCCTAAACTGCCCTCCTAAAGTTTTTTGTTTGTTTATAATCAATGATATTCTTATGATGCTTCTTTTAGCTTGAGTGTACAACTTGAGCTTTAAAATAGCCTATTTACCAGGATATGTGTCTAGTTACTTATTTTTGAACTTCATGTTTACTGAACTGACATTTCTCTAGAAAGACATGGTTTCTAAAGAAACAGGCCTTGCATTCATGAGATTGTCAAAGTTTGATTTACTTACTTGGATTACTGACAAGGAGGAAGGGGTACGGGACCAATTGGCTCGCTTCTGCGCAGGTACCAAGCAGAAGGACCATGATTGAGTGCAGAGAGACAGGGGAGGTCCTCTAAGATGACACTCTCTGTATTTCCTTTTTTGAGGACTAGAGTCCCAACTAAACTGGTATAAAGGGCTCTGTACACTCTTTGTAAGGAGCTTTTTTGTTTTTCCTCCTCTGCTCAAACCAGAGAGGGTGACCTGACGAGCAAGCAACATCTGAACCCTAAGAACAGTAAGTTATGTTCTGAAATAATTTGGTGTGCTTTAGTACTCAAACAAAAACTGGTGAACGTTGGTTTGAACGGGTCTTTGGTAGGTATGACTGGATGATTACGCTCTTCTTCCTCTCATGAAAGACTCACGACGGGACGTTCATGCTGCGACAGCCTTTTCTTCCTCTTGTGAAGTGACATCGGGGCAATGGGACAACCAGTTTACTTAATTCACAACAAAAATACTAAAAGCTTGAAAGGAAAATTCTGAGCGACTGAATTAAAAAGTCACACCTCCAAATTAAGATTTTTTCTTTTTCCCCAAGCATAAACCAGGCATGTGAAAACTTTCTGTTTTCACATGCCTTTGTCATTTTCTGATTTATTGGTATAGGAAATTGGCCTTTGATTGTTAAATAAACACCACGCAAAACGTCAGGAAGTACATATTTGTGCTCTATTTCTCCGAGCAGTATGGCAAAGTTTTGAAACAGAGTTTTTTCTTCAAGGAGACTGCCAGCCCCTGGGGTAAGCCTGACCTGCAATGGCAACATTACTGATAACCTTTACATTACACAATCATATTAAACATTTATTATTATTATTACTTTTTGATACTCAAGAGGAAAGAGGATTTGTTTAGGAAGAATAACGACTTCTCCCCCCCTGCCCAGAGAGCTGCAGCATGGGGCCTCAATGGGGGCATTACAGTGAAAACACACCAGCCGCGTGTAGCCCGCGAAGTGTAGATACGTGCCTGATAGTCTCCTTCCAGGAATACATGCTTGAGGAAACACAAAAGTAACCTTTTAGGGAAGTCTTTTAGTCTTTAGTCTTTTAGTTGGATATAATAATCATTCATGCCAAATTAGTGGTCTTTAAAGCTCAATCCTCACACCAATGATAAAAAACTGGCAAGTAACTTTTTCCAAATCCAGTGTTCTCTACTAAAACACTTTTAAAGCAGAGCAAAGTACAGTGTTTGTTTAATGATTCAGCCATAAAGCAGCTACAGTATATAAAGGAGGAAAGACTGCATTCAGTGAAGGACAGTGCAATAGTTGGTTCATATTGTGTTTTTACCTCAAGTTCAGTAATAATGTGTTAAAATGTATGAAAAAGGTTATGACATAATTACAAAAAAGTTCAATAGATCAAACATATGACTGGTGACCAGGGCAGGGACTCAAAGAAAAAAAAAGGCCTAATAGTTAATAAATAATTATTTATTTAAAATTTAAACAAAACATTAAATATTAACACAACTATACCTTACCAATTAATTTAATTTCCCTTACACAAATGTTTAATACTGATAACAAAATAATTAGTTAACACAGAGACCTATCAGGATTCACCAGCCAACAGCAAAGGAAACTATGTCACAATGTGCATGTTTTCTATTATCTGATATCTAAGAAATCAACTTTGCGAGCAGAGTTTACCTGCGAGAGCGTGTATGCCTCCTCCTCTCGCACAGAAGACACTTTGCGGGCACGTGGTGGCTGCTCTGTGTGCATGCTGGTTAGTTACTATACGCGCAGGTGCCGTTCTTTCCCTCTCCCTATGTTAAGATTCACGCTCACAGCTGCCAGTTCACTCTTGATTGTGGAATTAGTGTGCAAAGAGTGATATCTTCGCGTGTGAAACGATATAATTTGCAGCATGTTTTACTACTCTCGCGAGATATGACATAAATCTGACGCCATACTGCCTGCCTCTGTGTGTGTGTCTGTCTGCGTGTGTGTCTGGGCGCACACTGCTGCCAAGGAGACTCATAGCAGAGAGAGAGAGAGAGAGAGAGAGAGAGAGAGAGAGAGAGAGACAGGGCTCGACAAAGTTTTATCTCCCGACCTGATATTTTTATTTTGTTATTCAAAAAATATCCTAGTTTTACTGGGAAGCTGTGTGCAAACAGGAATATAGGCTATATTCATTTACAGTACAGGCGAAAAGTTTGGGCACACCTTCTCATTCAATGCGTTTTCTTTATTTTCATGACTATTTACATTGTAGATTCCCACTGAAGGCATCAAAACTATGAATTAACACATATGGAATTATGTACTTAACAAAAAAGTGTGAAATAACTGAAAAGATGTCTTATATTTTAGATTCCTCAAAGTAGCCACCCTTTGCTTTTTTTATAGCGCTGCAAACCCTTGGTGTTCTCTCAATGAGCTTCATGAGGTAGTCACCTGAAATGGTTTTACCTTCACAGGTGTGCTTTGTCAGGGTTAATTAGTGGAATTTGTTCCCTTATTAATGGGGTTGGGACCATCAGTTGTGTTGTGCAGAAGTCAGGTTGATACAGAATCAGAATCAGAATCAGAATCAGAAAGGGTTTTATTGCCAAGTACGTTTTTTGACACATACAAGGAATTTGTTTTGGTGTTGCTGGTGCACATCACACATTCTCTAAATGTAATATTAAACAATATAAGTATAGGTAAACAATATAAGTATATGTACACAGTATGTATTAAATTAAAAATAAAGATAGAAATAAAATAAAATAGATAAATAAAGAGCAAAGAGCATTAGAGCAGAGAGAACAGTGGCATGAAGAGCCAGGTGGAGAGTCACGGTGGTTTCCGGGCCTTGTTAATAAGGCTAGTGGCGGAGGGTAAAAAGCTGTTCATGTGGCGTGAGGTTTTGGTCCTGATGGACCTCAGCCTCCTGCCAGATCGGAGGGGCTCAAAGAGTTTGTGTCCGGGGTGGGAGGGGTCAGCCACAATCTTTCCAGCACGCTTCAGAGTCCTGGTGGCGTAAAGGTCCTGGAGCGGCGGCAGATTGCAGCCAATCACCTTCTCAGCTGACCGAATGACACGCTGCAGTCTGCCCTTGTCCTTGGCAGTGGCAGCAGCGTACCAGATGGTGATGGAGGATGTGAGGATGGACTCAATGATGGCTGTGTAGAAGTGCACCATCATTGTCTTTGGCAGGTTGAATTTCTTCAGCTGCCGCAGGAAGTACATCCTCTGTTGTGCTTTCTTGACGAGGGAGCTGATGTTCAGCTCCCACTTGAGGTCTTGGGAGATTGTAGTTCCCAGGAAGCGGAAAGACTCCACAATGTTAATTGTGGAGCCACAGAGGGTCATGGGGGCAGGTGGGGCTGGGTTCTTCCTGAAGTCCACAACCATCTCCACTGTCTTTAGAGCGTTGAGATCTAAATTGTTTTGGTTGCACCACTTCACCAGGTGGTCAGCCTCCGACCTGTAAGCGGACTCGTCTCCATCAGAGATGAGTCCGATGAGGGAGGTGTCATCCGCGAACTTCAGAAGCTTGACGGACTGATGACTGGAGGTGCAGTTGTTGGTGTAGAGGGAGAAGAGCAGAGGCGAAAGAACACAGCCCTGAGGGGATCCAGTGCTGATGGTCTGTGAGTTGGAGACGTGTTTCCCCAGCTTGACATGCTGCTTCCTGTCAGACAGAAAGTCAGTGATCCACCTGCAGGTGGAGTCAGGCACACCAAGCTGGGAGAGCTTCTCCTGGAGCAGAGCCGGGATGATGGTGTTGAAGGCAGAGCTGAAGTCCAAAAACAGGATCCTGGCGTAGGTTCCTGCAGAGTCCAGGTGCCGGAGGATGTAGTGGAGGGCCAGGTTGACTGCGTCATCTACAGACCTATTGGCTCTGTAGGCAAACTGCAGGGGGTCCAGGAGGGTGTCGGTAATGGCTTTGAGGTGTGAAAGCACAAGGCGCTCAAAGGACTTCATAACCACAGAGGTCAGGGCGACGGGTCTGAAGTCATTAAGTCCTGTGGTCCTTGGCTTCTTGGGGACAGGGATGATGGTTGAGGTCTTGAAGCAGGCTGGCACGTGACATGTCTCCAGTGAGGTGTTAAAAATGTCTGTGAACACTGGAGACAGCTGGTCAGCACAGTGCTTCAAGCATGATGGGGAGAGCCAACAGCCAACACAGCCAACAGCCCTATTGGACAACTGTTAGAATTCATATTATGGCAAGAACCAATCAGCTAAGTAAAGAGAAACAAGTGGCCATCATTACTTTAACAAATGAATGTCAGTCAGTCCGGAAAATTGACGATGACCAGGGGTGGAAGGGGAGGAGGAGGGTTGCATGTTTGCCTGAAAAGATAGCTGATAGCAAGGAGAGAGACATTTAAAGCAGGATGTCATGCTGTGATTGGATCATGAATTTCGTGGCCAATTCTGGTTGATTTACTGAAAAGTGAACGCCTCTTAACAGCTGAATAGTTTTAGGAAGAGATAGTGGTGATTACAATTATTTAGAAGTCTTCCTGAAAGAATTTGCGCTGAGCTTTATTTGCTTTCTACCATGAACAAATAAAAATGTCACTGAACTTTTGCTGTGTAATTGTAACAATGAGCACTCAAACACACCAAACCAACAATTACTAAAAACACACACAAAAACAGATTTTGCACGGCCACTGCACTAGTTCATTTAAAAAAAAACATACAATTTAATATCACTCAAAATGCAAGCATTTATTATTTTTATTTATTTAGATCTTTTCTGCATTTTCAAGATCTATTTTAATCTATTCTTCTTCTTTACAGATTTACCATGTACAGACAGTCCAGACTAAATGTCTTGATGGCTTAACACTGAGGTGCTGATTTAATGATGTTTTATGAACTAACACTGATTTTGTTCTGTGTTTCGTCTCCAGATGGAGCTGTCAGTGTTGCTGCTGTTGGCTCTGCTGTCTCTGTCCTCAGCCAGTCCTGTGGACATCTTGAACAACACAGAGCAGAGAAATGGTAAAAACAAACTGGCTTCATACATTTTAGGGATGGGATAAAACTTTAATGGAAATGTTTAACATACAATGCCTTATAGAGCGAGAAAGAATATGAAGACAAAACCTCTGTAGTGTGTTGGTAATGAAGCTCTGTCCTTGGTTTTTAAAGGAGCAATTAACCTAAGTCACGAGCTAAACTTGTTTACTCCTGTTTGTTCTATCTATTGATGTGTAGATACTTGAGCTTTATTGTGGAAATACTTGTTCACAGATACCACAACCTTAAAATGAAATAAAAGAATAACTAAAAATATAAAACAAAAAAACCACATACGGAAATATAGCTGCAAGCAGCAATGAGGGGGGCAAGCAGTACACAAGCAGGAATGGCGTTGCCATGGCATGAGCAAGCATCCAAGCCCCCAGGAAGAGCGCCATGTCTAAAAGCCACCATGGGGTTAGCGGATAATGGTGGTACTGCACCCCATGGCCCAGACAGACTTTTCACATAGACTTTGCATGGCGAAAGAAACTTCTATATTTCAGTTGATAATTTTTTGGGGGGTACATCAACTTACCAGCCCGAAACAATTAAAGGGTCCTTGTTTAAAACGTCAGGTTTTTCACATTTTCAACATTCACTAGTAGCCAAATCCAGAGTTATTAAACTAGGTATGACAAACGCGCATAATGGACGCAAACAGACCCGCGGGACTGCGCCCGCCCGCTCACATGACTGTAATAATGGATATAGCTAATGGTTGTAATTCACCATGTGTTCTATTAATACGTCCATGGTATTATCTTATGATACACCCGAGGGATGTATGTATGCTGTAAAGCCTGTAACGTGGATGTATCGTCATGTATGAAGCGTTTCCCAAGCTGGCGGGGCTATCGGCTATTAGCTATTATCTGTAGCTAGCATGGAGGTATTAAGAGAACGGTAACACTATACATGGCTATATACATAACGTTACTACAGGCATAGTGATTACATGGCCTTGGTTCTCTCTAATGATACATCCGAGGGCTGTATGCTGTAGAACTTGTAACATGGAGAAGGGATGAAGCCATGAGCTCTGTTCACGAAACTGAAGGCTAACCTTAATAGCTAGCGCTAGCTCGTAGCTAGTAGCACGACATAATGATTAAATCTCCTTGGTTGTCTAACCAAGGAGAATTAATAAATCAAATTAACGTGACTATTACACAACCTTGGGTGAGACCGGTTTGGTTAAACAATAACTTAACCAAAAACATAATACTTAGATGTGACAGGTTTTGTCATAATGTAACTCAAAACTATCCAAGGCATTGAGTCGGGAAAGAGGGTGAGAGAGATTGGCCTACCTAACGATTAATTAGGCTGTGCCAAGTTTTGTAAAAATCAAATTTTTGAGCCTCCTCCTAATTGGGCGATGAGTCCAATTATTGATATTCGACAATGTTTGCCCGTCACAGCTAATCGAAATCGACGGCAAAGCTGCCAAAACAGAAAGTGAACTCATATCTCAGGAAGGCTTTCACGTATCAAAGCCCACATTTTTAAGTTTATCAACATAAATTTGATATCGATACGTTCACAAAGGCCTTGTGGTGGTCGCGATTATGTCATTTGACTGATACCCCTTATCGTTTTTGCAGTCTGAGCCTTTATTTGAGAGCTTGCTCTCAGTGTCTCTGAATAGTGTGCCACAGGTGACATATTAACAGCAGGTGCTACGATCGTTAGCTGATTAAAGATCAAAGGAATCTCAATACATAGATCAAAGCTTGCCATTGGTAACCTTGACAGACTTAACTATAGACAGTTTAATATGAGCATAACAGAACATCTCGCACACACACGGACACACACACAGACCCACACTCACATACACAGACACACATGCATGCACACACAGAAAGTTTAATATGAGCATAACAGAACATCTCACACACAGAGGTGGGTAGAGTAGCCAAAAATTGTACTCAAGTAAAAGTACTGTTACTTCAGAATAATATGACTCAAGTAAAAGTAACAAGTATTCATCCAAATAATTACCTGAGTAAGAGTAAAAAATTGCATGGTGAAAAAACTACTCAAGTACTGAGTAACTGTTGAGTAACGTCTGATTTATTTTTTAACACAAGCATTCAATCAGATGGACAAAAATACAAAATAATCATCTTTAGGCAAATTATAGTTCATCCAATCAATAAAATAAATTAAAATTAATTAATTAATTACAAAATAGCTTAAATTAAAATAATAAATTCAAGTACTTAAAAAATAAAATAATAATACATAAAAAATAAATAGGCACAAGTAACACAAATTTCCAAACCTTTATACTTTTTTACCAGGCTCTGCAGGCAGAACTAGAACAAGGTAATGGAGCTGCTGTTTGGCACTTTTAACTAAGGTAAACATGCTTTCATTATGAGGCCAGAGGACTGTACTACGAAGCAAGATTTGGGGTTAACAAGGTAACTTCAGGTTCAACCCAGGGTTTTCTGTATCACGAAGGTGGATCACTTGATACCGGGTTCAATCGCCATGGTAACTTATGCTGGACGAACCTAGTCGGGAGCAGGTTATGTTGGAGATCAGAGATGAACCGGGCGTAAAAGAACCGCCTACTGACCAATCAATACTCAATTGATAACGGCGTCACCGTTCTTATAGAAGATCAGCTGGAGCTCGGTGCAGAGAGAGAGAGAGGGAGAGAGAGCGAGAGGGATGTGCTCATACAAAAAACATTTAGAGACAGACAACCCCGTTAACATTCCCTGATGGATATATTTATGAAATATATAGATTTTAATGGGAGGGAATTACATATCGGCTATTTCTTGGCTTCTTGAGCCGTGTGTCGCCAATGCGCACAGCGGTTTGAATTATGTTTTTTATATATTTTTTATTTGCTCTCATGATCGCTTCCACTGCCAGGGTTGCAACTGCAAATAGGCTAAAGCAACGACAGTTTATGGAAAGTACAAGTGTAATTATGGTCAGATCTTGTGCCTGACTGATGGGGAAGTGATATTGATAAGAGTTGTGATTTACACATTTACAGTGTCGCCTGTTTTTTTTTGCCAGCTGTCCTGTTTTACGAAGCAGCGACTGTATTGCGTTTTGCCTGTAAAACCGTGTCTGTGTTCTTCATATTTATGTTGAATTATAGTTTGCTCTTCTTATGTAAAATATGTGGCTATTGGTCATGTTGTGCAAACATCGCCTCTTTTATGTGAACGTGCGCGTCTCTAAATTGGGCAACCCTGGATTGATTGAACTACGACTTTGCTACGACTGTAAAGCTGACCCGTCCGTTCTCTTAATACATCCATGGTCCGGTCCCGCCGCTGAGATTGAGTAAGGTCACGTGACGAGACGGCACAACTACGTTTGATTGGTGAAACACAGTCACGTGGTAGAGCCTTTAGCGGAAGTCTCTCTCTCTGTCAAAATAAAACATTAAAATGAGGCGTACGCGGGGGGATAAAAACAATGACGCGTAGAATACCAAAGAGGTAAAAATAAAAGTAACGAGCTTATTGTAGCCTAATGTAGCGGAGTAAGAGTACAGTTTCTTCTTCAAAAATCTACTCAAGTAAAAGTAAAAAGTATAATGATTTAAAACTACTCCTAGAAGTATCATTTTTTCAAAAACTTACTCAAGTAAATGTAATGGAGTAAATGTAACTACCCACCTCTGCTCACACACATACACACAGACACACATACACACACACACCCAAACACACATGCACACACGCACACACACATATATATGCAGACACACACAGAGACACAAAGGATATAGATTAATGTTCATATTACTGCCTGTAGTATTCAATTTGACCATGTGACCAGCAGTGTTGGGCAAGTTACTTCCAAAATGTAATACATTATAGATTACTAGTTACTGTCATTTGAGTGTAATTAGTCATATTACAATATTACTGTCTCTGAATTGCAATGTGTTACACTACCTTGCATTACTTTTGAGCTACTTTCACCAAAATAACAGCGGAAGTTTGACATGGCAGGTAGTTTGTGAATTTCACCATCGGATCAATAGTCTCCTCTTTATCCACTTTAATACATCATAGATTATTCATATAATTTCGTATAATTAATATGAACTAGTGCAGTGCCCGTTGTAAATGTGCCTGTTTGGAATGGGCCGATTGCTTGGCCTGTGGTATTGCTGCTCGTAGAATTCATCAAAATCAGAATTCCTACCCCAAAATTACTTACAGAAGGACCCCAAACCCCCTCATATGCAACTCCACTGTATACCCTACTACTAATTTACTGATTTACCAGACACAGAACGTTGCAGATTCATAATGTAATCACAAAATATCACAATGAAAATGTGGAGTAATCAGACATTAGCATCATGGACTCATGGGAGTGCGCTACCCACCGATGAGCGCTAAACAGCACATCTGCGTTCCTTAACCACCAGAACTGGACTTTGTGTGTGTGTGTGTGTGTGTGTGTGTGTGTGTGTGTGTGTGTGTGTGTGTGCATGAGAGAGAGAGATAAAGAGAGAGAGATGTCTCTTGTCGTATGAACGTTAACGAATTTAATACATCAGCAGTGGTGTTAATTTCCATACAGGCTTAGTGGCTTGACAGTTAACGGTGAAGTAAGGGATTTGATTTGCAGGGATATTTTGGCGAGATTACAGAGATTACGTTATATTCTGCCTCTGGTTAGAAGTGGTGAATAGGCTATAGCTCACAGCAACTTAATACTATATAGTGTCTGGCTTTTGTTTGATTTTTAGTGTTGGCAAATGGTTTTTTGTTGAGTTTCCTCTTAGTGAAAAAATTGACACACTTATTCCACACAACAGTCGCGATGTTCCTTTCAGCTATCTGAAAGCTCCAGGAAAGTGAAGAAAAGTAAGTTTGGTGTATCCAGCAATCATGTAGCTAACATTGGAAGCAGGAAAAGAGTCAAAGGCGGTAACACCCCTTATTTTCCTGTGAAGAAATGTTTCAGTGAATTCTTTAAAAATGTAATTAGTAATGCGTTATATTACTGTGTTACAGCAAAAAGGAATACATTACTGTATTGGGTTACTTTTGTAACGTGTTAATCCCAACACTGGTGACCAGTGAGAGAGAGAGAAATGAGAAAGAGAGATAAGAGAGAGAGAAAAGAGAAAGAGAGAAAGAAAATTTCTTTGATGTTTCATCAACACACCTGTTAATGATAAACATTGAAACCCAGTGTGAGAACTGTTGAAGATGCCTTCAAAGAAGCCTTAATAAATCCAAAGCAGTACATGCTATCGATACAGTGACTTCACCGTTAGAGACAAGAGGCCTTTGCGAACATATCGGTATATAATGTTTGTAGATAGAAGTAAAAAATTACTCTGAAATCGCAGTTTTAAAATAATCTCCGTTCGCATTTGGCTCACAAGCGAAAGAGGATAAATAACATTATGGTGAAAGAGAGATTTTTAGGACGTCTTGTCGCTCTCAGGCAGATAATTCAAAAACTATAAGTAGCTACATAGTAATAAAAAAAAAAAATGCTTAAAGGCGAATTCCCGTCGATTTCAATACGTAGCTCTGTTTTTTTGGAAATTTGGAGTGCTGTCAGTAGCAACAAAAACTACAACAATCGGTGCTGCCTACACCGTGTTATCCTTTCAACTTGCCCATTTGAGATCCTGGTAAACAAAGAAAACTTTGAGCTTTTAGAATGGAAGGATGACTCTGACGGATCAGTGCCTCAGAATGCAGTCGAGACCTGGCCTGGCAGCAACATATATGTTGGAAAGAACAAGTATGGTCTTGGGAAGGTAGATGTTAAAAATCCGGCCTTCTACCTTCCGTGGAAAGGTTCTGAGTATAAGTACGAGAGCTACCAGGTCCTGACCGTTAACAAAGATGTAATCAGCGAGGCCATATCTGATGTCAAGTATAAGACTGATGGGGTTAAAGTCGTTAAGTATCCTCCAGAGACCTTGGAAACACACATCCTCACCAACAATGATCGCCAGGAACTGACACAGACCATTACCCTCTCAAAGACAACCCAAAAGGAGCAAAGGTGGGATGTCAGCTTTTCGTTAACAACGGGCGCTAAGACTACCATCACTGCTGGAATCCCGTTTGTCGCCGAAGGAAAAATCGACGTTAGCGTTGAAATTACCCTCCAGTACACCCAGGGGGCCACTTTTACCGAGTCGATCACCCACACTGTTTCTGTTTTGGACAATATCCCATCAAACCACTCCTGCCGTGCCAGTATGGTGGGATATAAGTACAGGACAGACATCCCATACACTGCACGCCTCAGCCGCATCCTACAGAAATGGGGAGGCCAGATGGACATCCATCTCTGGGACCTACAGCAGCGTCCAAATGGGAGAACTCCGGGTTCTGGTGAATAGCTGTAAACCTGTATCTGATCCCACACCAGAGCCTTCTACTTCTGAATCGTCCGGCATGTTTTTTAATGGCAACTGCATGGAGGAGTGGGGACAAAACTGTCGACACATCCACATGATAAGAGCCTTCCGTGGTCGGCCATGACAGTTTTGTTCTCATTACTTAGAATTCCTCACGGGGGCGACAAACTACGCACTATAGCTTTAAAGAGAATAATTAAAGATGCTCTTGAGATAACATATTGAATGTCCTTCACATTGTAATGAAAAGCTAAAAATAAACTATATGCTTTAACATATTTAGTACTTGGCATTTACATTTTTCAAAGCAAAGAATGAAATGTATGAAAAAGTTGATTTAATATTTCATTGTTTCAAATAAAATAAACGTGCATGCAAACCAAATCTGTCATAATCACTCACTTATTCATCAGCATGCAGGTAAGCCAGGAACAGCAGCATGATAACACAACTACAGATAAAAGACCAGGGTATAAAACTGTCTTTATTACTTAGATTTGTCTTTTTATTTGGGGAATATCTGGCCAAAGTTGCGCCGTTAGTTGCCAGTCACAGCTATTCATTTCAATGCTAAATGCAGCCTGAGTTTTAATGTTGTGTAGTTATGTATCTCCATGTACAGTGCACATCTCTACTGGCCGAGTATCATTTTGTTCTTACAAGAAATCACCAGGAAAAGAAAATAAATGTAGTCTGATCACTGAAGTGTGAAACATTAACAATTGCAAAAACTATATTACGTTTAGTAAACCGTAAACAATGTAAATGCTGAAATTTTCAGAAAATCAAGCATAGTAGAAGCAATAGTAGCAATCATTTAAGATTAACATTAAGTGTTGAGCAGCCTAATAGCCAACCCAGTCTCACTGCAGCTTGTGAAATAGTAAGGTCATTTGATTATTTGATTCATGTACAAGGACACGTTTTCCCAATTTTTTTTCGTCAGCATGTTTATTAAACTTATGTATTTCAATTAGAACAATCTTTTGTGTTCAAATCACATTTATTTCTGTCAGTCTAAATTGCAGCTGAGAAGCTGTATCGCTTTGGTATTGTTGTTATTTATAGGACTATAACCGCTGTTTTAATCAATATTTATTAAGAAGTTGTCACGGTTTATATTTATTTCTTTTAATGTTATTTCAGTGTTATTATCAGGGAAAGGGGATTGCGTTGTTGTTTATTGATATTTTTAAGGCTAAAACGCTACATTAATCAACATTTATTTAGATTTTATCATGGTTTTCATTTCTTTATTTTAATTATATTATTTAGGTCTCAGTACCAGTTAAATATGCTGTAAGACAAACACAATGGTACGATGGCGCATTCAAAGCCCATATCCCACAATGCCATGCGGACATTCATGTCAGAGGATCTGTCAGCGAAGCGTTATTTTTTATTTATTTTTCTTGATTTAGAATACAGATATACAAACAAACAAGGCTTTTTACAAATCCACTTTAAAAATAGAGCTTTTGCCTAGGGTCGAGCATATAAACAAAACCTAGGAGCTTATACATAGTAAATCAACATAAAGAAGAAAATAAAATAAGAGAAAAGAAATAAAAAGGGCTATTTCAAATGAACTTAAGAGTTTCAAGTAAATAAATCAATTTAAGGGGTTTTTTTTTGTCTTTATCCCGTTTCAATGACATACACAAAAAATTGAACTTATTCTTCCAATGGATAAAGGAGGGTTTTGTCTTAAAATATCTACATTTATGTATAAAATGTTTTCCTAATAGCACCAAATTATTGAGAACAAAATCTACATTATCTTCAACAAAAACACCAGACTTACTCTAAATAAACCTGCTTTTATGTTTTATATGAGACAATCAAGCTACTTGGCATTTACATTTTTCAAAGCAACAAATGAAATGTATCAAAAAATGTATTTAATATTTCATTGTTTCAAATAATCTTTATCATATTTAGGAAGTATAGACCTTTGTTTCATAGATGACATCAGCTCTTTCCATTAACGCTTTGAATAGTAAACTTCTCACATCATTCCAAAAGAACTGATAGGAATTTGTTGTGAGCCCGTCCATCCCTGGAGATTTCTTTTCATTTTGACAATAACTGAATCAAACTCCTCAATTCTCAGATCTGACTAGCAACTATCCTTAAAGGGATCATCAATGCATGGGATAGCATTCTTGATTTTATACTTTGTATAAAGTACAATTTGGAGTACAATAAGAACACTTCCTTATCTATACTTCTAAAATATTTGCTTTCTACCCCATTTATAGTAATTACTATACTATATATTACTATACTAGTAATTGAGTTTCACTGCTGTCTATTTTTTTCCAAACTACTAAAATATGAGGAGTTATTTTCTCCTACCTCGATCCATTTCACTCTTGACCTTATGAAAGCCCCCTGTGCTCTTTCAAGATAAAGCTCATCCAACCGGACTTGTAACTCCATTAACTGTTTTTTTTCTTTAGGTCCAATTTACTACAACACTGATTAATTTCCCGCAGCAAATTACTTTCATCTTGTCTTTTTTCCAATTTAATTCCTTGCAAGAATTTGTTTTGATTATTTTAATCTTAAATTTAGTAAATTCCCATTTACCAATTTAACGTTCAATTGAATCATCCTTTTCATTATCTCTTATAATTTCCCTAACCTTAATGCAATACTCCCCATTTTGTAACATCCTAGAATTAAACTTCCAATATCCTTTGTTTCTGGTTTCCCTCACTGTGGGTTCTAAAATTAGATCTATGAAACAATGACCAGATAGTGGCGCTTTAGAAATTTAGTTTAACATATGTCAAAAAATGATCGCTTACCAACCAGTAATCAATCCTAGATTTACTTTCTCCACTAGCCTTAAACCATTAAAATGTTTTAACCCATGCAAGATTACAGCTTCTCCATGCATCAATACAATTATTTTCTGTTATAACACTTTCTACAATGTCATTATGCTTTCCTTAGTCTATGAAGCATTCTATCATCCCATTCATCTGGTGCCACATTCCTGTCACCTACTGCTAAGATGTAATCGGTAGGGTACAGTACTTTTAGCTCTGAAATCACATTTTTAATATTTTCAATCACTAGTTTGAATTTGACCATCATTATTATAACCATAAACATTGGTTATTATAAAGAATAAACTTTCCACCTTCATTACCACCGTCTCCATCTGCTCGAAGAGTCAGTATTTCTCCAGGGAACTTGTTGAAGCATATCAACACTGAGCATATCGCCACACCTCCAGATCGGTTAGAACCATGACTAAATAAAATTTAGTCTCCCCATTGATTAGTCCAAAAAGCTGCATCAGCTTCGGAAGAATGCCCTTTTCCAAACATAAAAAGCGCTTTTCTTTAACAATGTCTTTCAAGCCGCTTACATTCATGTACCGTAAACACCAAACACGTCCTCACTCCCAAGTCGTAACATGTGGACACTTGGTCAGGACCCTTTGGCGTAACGATTCAAGGTAATGGGCACCCCTCGGAGTAATATTCTAATGTGCAGGGTAGTCCGATAGACTTTAATGGAGCCCCGTCCTCGTAAAATATAGACGACAGGGGACCATGATGATTCAAGCTGATCTCGTGATGACTGGCCCACAATAGGAATAAAAAATAACATGATATATTATATGTGTATAACGTTTAAACATAGAGAGAGGCAAAATAACAGCTCCTCCTTTTTTCACAGATGTTTATTTTTTTATCATTGACTGTATAAATAAGGTTTTGCCAGATATTGCATCACACTGACAAGACAGAATATTATTTGTAAATAAATGATATATATAGGCTTTATACACTGTGCTACAATATTCGATTCATTAATCATACAACCACTTGTAACATTGCATAGCTTCATTTAACTCTGGTGTAAATGTTTAAATGTTTCAGAAACGCATATGCCGTTATTTCATGTAAAGATTGCGTGTAAACCCGCTGCGGTAAAACCGCTCTGCTCAGGCCTTTTCATTGTTTTCCTATGGATAGCGGTGCCGCCCAACTAGACGTAGAGCGCTATCCTTGGCGTCGCGCAGGTCGCACACCACTCGGAATTTCCGCCGAGCACGGCGCTCAAAGTTCATATTTCAACTTTGACCTTTCAAGGTGCAACCTGGGCGCAACCGATGACAGATCGTAACAAGAAGCAATGATGTCGTACCTGCGCTGCTCTTGCTTCTCTGTGCGCCTCTCGAAGCCTCTGCACGCATTTCAACTCGGTAAGTAAAATAAATAGATACAATTATCACCACAGCGATCTATTCAGGTCAATAAGTTGTTCAAACCTTTCAAAAGAGATACCACAAACATTTTCATTAATTTAATGATTAAATAAGGTAATTTCTCCAAACTTACCTTGTCTTCTTCTAGTTATACTACAGCACTTACTTAAAAAAAAAAAGTTAAATTAATAAATATTTTTGTTGTATCTCTTATCGGTATTGTAATTTGTAGACGGCCCTAAGCACTCTTACTGCCAGGTAGTAGCAGCAGCAGCAGCAGAGACGAGAAGCCAACAGGCAAGTGTTATTTACATAAACTTCTGGTGTACTTACAAACTTTCCAATCCATTGTTCTATGAGTGCATAACCTATTTGTACTAGTGTAGAAGTTTGGTATTATTTCGGGCATTATTAGTGGGGTAACTTACGAGATACAAACGTGGATCCATTAGCCCCTGCGCTAAGCTATTCAGCTGATAACGCTACTCTACGCTAACTCTCCCAATGTTCGACCCAGGTGAAAAAAGCTTCTGGGGGCAGACTGATCTCATGAATTGGCGTATGTATGAAACGCCAATTTGTATTCCGTTTTTGCATGTTATCAAGACGCATAATCGCATTTTTGCGTGTATATCAACCATACTGCGTGTGGTGATTTTTCAGCCGTTTTTTTTTTTTTTTTTAATAAGCCTTACCCAATGTTTCTTTCCTAAACCCAACCATTTATTGTTTTCCTAAGCGTGTTTTTGTCGTTATTTTCTGTGTTTTTGTCACTGTTTTGTTACTAAAGCCTTTCCCTGTGTTCTTTTCCTAAACCCAACCTTTTAACAGGCGTGTGACGTAGTTCTCGCGATAGCACGCAACGTGGCGAGGCCATGTGGTGGGTATGTTTACATCAGCTGTATACAGCATAGGCATACACGTCGATAGCTGAAAATGCGTACAATAACAACGCCATTTTGCTTTATGAAAGTGGCGTGTATATTTACGCAAAGTCATGATGCCATGTTGCTGGGGGTGTGTTTGGCTCGAGGTTGTGGTGCAAAGGACCCTAGGGTGAAATTACTCCGAACCATCACTTTAAGGTAACTATTACATACTTACTAATAATATACAACCTATAAAATAAGATGATAAAAGTTAGCTTCATTGTGCCGGCTGGAACAATATTGTTTAGAAATCTTTTTATGGATGGACAGTAAAATCTTTAACAAGATGTTGACTTTGGTAAGGCTTAGCTTGAAATGGTTTGTTATTTATTAGTTTTTAATAGCTCGCTTATTTTTGATTTTAAATCTACAACGAGCATTTGTATTTGCTGCCATTGTGTATATATCGCTGAATAGGCAGATAACCAACAGTAATTGGATTTTCCAACTAAATAAACTTGTGCAATTTCCGGTTTTGAACCAGCCTAGGCACTAGCCATGGTGCAAGTATGAAATATTAATGTTATCAGTGTTGTTGTTTTTTGTGGTACAGTTGGTCATGATCAGACTCCTAATCCTCCCTGCAACACTGCTGATCATGGCATTAACTTTGAGGTGGTCTTTGCTCCAGAGACTGCTTCAAAGACCATCTCTGCTGGTATGCAATTCATTATATAACATTCAACATGAACTGTTTGAATAAAAAAGTCTCCAAAAAAGTTTTTTGATAATATGTTTATCCCTGAATTAATCATTTTAATTTTGTATGGCTAGTTTTTATGCGAATTATGAAACAGACAAACCATTGTGGGACCTCTTATAGCCCAACCATGTATTTTTTTATTCTTATGTACTTTTACAATTGTAATGTCTTCTGCAAGATCTGCAGCATTCCTTGAGTGTCGTTGACGATGAGATAGAGGAAGCTGCAGTAGACCACGGAGCTCCTCTGGCTTCCTTGGATTGGAGCACTCATAATACTCATAATGCTTTTTTGAGAGATGGAGAGCAAAGAGACCTTGCCTTGTAAATAGCATGCTGGTACAGGGGAACGTGGCAACACAAATATGTAGTCAATGTGGGAACAACTGTGTAACTGTCAGATGTAGAGACTGCTTACCATGTTCATTCCTCTGTGCTGAATGCGACATCAGCCGGCACAACCGGGATGCCATGTGTGCTGGTTTCTTCCAGCCATTACCTCCAACCAGTTGCGTTGTGGATAATGCTGTTACACACTGTGGTAAGTTATGGACTTTTTTGTGTGAGTGGGTATACTGTATGTCTAACTGTTGCTAATGATGAATTATCCAAACTCATTTGTGTAATGTCTTTTAGTGTGGCTTTTTCCTATTGAGATGCCTGTCCAAATCTGTGGCTGTCCACCAGAGGCACAAATCAGGTCACATCTTCATCATTAGCAATGAAGACAGTGTCAGTTGCTTTGGTCACAATAAATGGTAATTATGTGAAAGATTTTCTTTTGTCCAGTTAAAAAAAAAAGATTAATATTCAACAGCCACAACAATGTAATATTGTAATATATTTACAAATGACTTATTAATGATGGTGCCTGCCAAGTCAGCGGGCTTTATTGAATCACTGAGATATATATGATTATGATATGATATTATGATAGATATATATATAGATATACCCTCAATTTTGCAAAAATTTATGAGGAAGACTTATTTTTTACTTTTGAGAAACGGAAGATTGCATCGTCAGGAATGTCGTGTCAGGCATTTCTACCTTTATTTTGCAGCATCCTACATTTTTTATGTTTTGATATTAGAAGTTCTTTTTTTAATTGTTTTGTGCTGTTGTTTTTTTATTTTTTTAATAGACTGGAAAGCTCTCATCTGACAGCTTTCAAAAAAGCTTTTTTGAATGGGCTGCTGTTCAATATGAAGTTGATGCAATTTGCAAGGAGAACCAGTTTAGCTGTCCTGCCTGCACTCCAGCAATGCTTGCCGTCTCGGCTGACAGAAACTGCAAGCTTTATCGTTTCAAGAGTACAGCAAGGTATTCAAGAATTTACTCATTCGCACATGTGTATCAATGTATATATACCAGTATACCAGTATGTCAATTTTATACCAGTAAAATTGACATTTATGTATTGTACAACCTTTCAAGGCACTATATCCTAAACTGTTAACTCTGTTGTTGTTGTTCTTAGATCTGACGAGCGGCCAATCTTTGATGGTGTCTTCATTGCTAATGATGAAGATGTGACCAGATTTGTGGACCAAGTACACAGTAAAACCAAACATTTAATTGCACTTATATCTGAATATTTAAAGTCAATCACATTATAATTCATAGTCTGTCGATATTGTCATGTGTTGTGATATCTACCTGTATACTTAATTAATGCTTATTTGTTTCTTGCCCTCAAAAAGTTATTTAGAATTGTTCTCTACAATGACTGTTGACAACATCATTTGTCAATTGTAATTTTCTACAATGTAGGT
The DNA here is from genome assembly GCA_025617405.1 of Perca schrenkii. Lineage (NCBI taxonomy): Eukaryota > Metazoa > Chordata > Actinopteri > Perciformes > Percidae > Perca > Perca schrenkii. The sequence continues at coordinate 6,664,773 of CM046791.1, read as the reverse complement.
CACTAGAAGGGGCATTTGTGGTGGGGAGTGGTTGGCAGCCGAGAGACTTCCTACAGATCCACGAGTAAGGTGGATGAGGAGGGACTGGAGCTGGCAGTTTGCAGGCCCGGTGTCTTGCTGGCTGCCCTTAATATGTTTAGGGGTGAAATATATGCGTACCCAATGTTCTTACAGAACCTGCTTGCGCCCAAGCACGACATCACCTTCTTCTGTATGGATGTTGCATGTAAATACTGGCCCTACCTACAGAGAGTTTGTTCGGACTGTCCAGAGCGCCAGTCTCTTCAACACATGGTTTTGCATGCTAAAGCCCACGACTTCAAATGTGAGGTTGGTAATAACGTAAAATCCAAAAAAGTGATTAAAGGAAAGAACAATTATATACCAGAGTAACTTATGTATACTTCTGTCAAGGAAGTTATGTTTTAACCTGTGTTTATTGTATATGTGCAGTATGTGTTTGTTTTATATCTTATACATATTGTGTCAGTTTGAATTTTTATTAGGTTTTAGTTGAATTCAAGGGGGCTTTTGGGCCTTGCTGAAGGGATTTGCTGTACTGAATGCCTTTGATGTTCAGTTTGTCTGTCCAGGTAAAATGGAGTGGAGCAAACCAAGATGGGGCTGGTTCGACATTAGGGGAGGAAGTGGAGCAGTGTAATGCATTGCTCTCCAGAATAGCAGTCACTACGAAGCACATGTCAAAAGCAGGTACAATATAATTGTACCTTTTATTCATAGAATGAATGACTTTTAATTAAAAGGATATTTTATTTTATTAACATACTTTCTGAGGTGTTCACACGTAATGTTTGTGGAGATAGCAACGACTGATGTCAGATTAATTTGTGACACAACTTCTATCCAGTTGATTGTGTTTTATATTGAATTCTACAGACGTGCATCATTCTCATCACTATGGTAGTCTGCACTACTCATTCATCACATTTGGACAGGACTGTCAAACTCCCATTTTATAGCGATTTGGATATTAGGCGCAGGTGTCGAAAGGTGAAATATCAAGTTTGTGCTGGTGTCTTTGTTGTTAGCTTGTTTGTTATCTATAATAGGCCTACCTATAGGTTGGACACAGTTTTATAACTAACTAAAGCGTGAATGTCACTAGACAATCTAAACAAGTGGTGTGTCCGTGGTTTACAGTCAGAGACCGTGGTAGAGACACACAACGTTACACTCGCCAGACAACGAGTAATATTTTCGTAACAAAAACAGCTCATTTGTTCATGTATATCTGTCGGGTCGAAAACTACTGTCCCAGCAACCCGGAATGTTTCACAAGACCCCGACGAATGTGAAAAAGAGGCAAATTGATCAGAATTGTTTACTGCAGTGGTGCAGCCCTGCCTGCAACACATATCACCAGTTAATTCAAAAACCAGTAACACCTGGTCTTGGATCTCCAATAGATATGTCACACATTCAGCCAGTCTACCATCAGATACAAATAATATTTTGTCCAAATACTTTGGTTTATGACCAAATACCTGCAGAACTAATGGTATTTTCATCAGCTTTAGCCTTAGTTGCTAACTATCACATCTTACCATTCTAGAACACTATAATTGTGGACATGGAAAACATACCTGCTTAACATCGGCATGTTAGCATTGTCATTGTGTGCACGTTATCATTAGTTATCATTTACATCTTAGCACAGCTGTGCATAAGTACAGCCTGGCAGATTCACTGACTGTAGACTCTTTTTGTGAAGCTTCCACCTTTTTTATTTTAACTAAAAAAGTGCCCTAGTCAACTTTTGCTGTGGTCGTCTATCATGTCTGTTTTTATTCATTATCATTTTGGAGCTGTGGATCTTGGAAAGTACAGAACGTATTTACATCTTGATTTAATCCTTTACGATCTTATATTGTTTTTATACTTACATTGTTTTTATTCTAATACTTGATTTTCTTAACCTTCTTATATTTAGAGATGTGATTGTGATTGTGACAGATTTAGTTTGTATGGAAGTTTACTTTATTTTTGAAAGAATGATTAAATGCAATTTTTTCATACATTTCATTTGTTGCTCCAAAAACAATTGCTTGAAAAAAAACTGAAGAAATAGTTAAATGCCAAGCAGTTTCATTATCTTATAAAATATGTTATGGAATATGAAAAATAAAGGCAGGTTTATTTTTAGCTTTTCATTACAATGTTAAGGCTATCCCCAATATTACAGGTGTCTTATCTCATTGAGACTCTTTCATTCTTTTTTCTTTTTAAATGGGACAGGGCCTGGTGTTAGTAGGTTGAGAGCGATCCACCACACCCTGGACTTCTCCCATTTGGACGCTTTTGTAGGTCCCAGAGATTTTTTTATTTTTTTATTTTATTTGAAAAATTTGAATTATTAAATACATTTTTCATACATTTCATTTGTTGCTTGAAAAAATGTAAATTTAATTAGTTTTACTGTCTCATAAAATATGTTAAGGCACATAAAACAAAAGCAGATTTAGTTTTAGCTTTTCATTATAATGGTATGGACATACAATATGTCAGGTGTCGTATCTCATGAAACCGCTTCCATTACTCTTTTTTTAAGGGACAGGGCTTGTGATCAGGTATAGGTTCACAGCGATCCACCACACCCCGGACTTCTCCCACTTGGACAGTTTTGTAGGTCCCAGAGATGGATTCCCATGAGGTCTTCCCATTTCTGTAGGTGCGCTTGAGGCGTGCAGTGTATGGGATGTCTGCCGTGTACTTATATCCCACCATAATGACATGGCAGGAGTGGTTTGGCGGTACTTTGGCCTCAACACAAACTTTGTGTTTAGTCGACTCGGTATAAGTGGTCCCCATGGAGAACTGGTGGGTTGTTTCAGCGTTAACCTCAATACCTCCAGAAAAGATTGAAGGGATTCCGGCAGTGATGGTAGTCTTGATGCCCTCTGTAAACGAAAAGCTGGTGTCCCACCTTTGCTCCTTTTGGATTGTCTTTTCGAGGGTAGTTGTCCGTTGAACGGCAATCATTGTTGGTGATGACAGATGTATCCATGGTGTCTGGAGGATACTGAATGGGTTTAACCCCATCAATTTTATACTTGACATCAGAGATGTTCTCGCTGATTACATCGTTGTTAATAACGGTCAGGACCTGGTAGGAATGTTCCTTATAATCCTTACCTCCCCACGGATAGTAGAAGGACTGATTTTCAACATCTACCTTTCCAAGACCATACTGGTTCTTCCCGACATATATACGGCTGCCAGGGAAGGTCTCGACTGCATTCGGAGGCACTGAACCGTGGGAGCCATCCTTCCATTCTAAAAGCTCAGAGTTGTCTTTGTTAACCAGGATCTGAAATGGAGAGCCACGATGCTCTTTCCAACAATAGGGGTAGAAGCAGTAAGGACCCTTGTTAGGGTTGTAGAAGCCGGCCGTGCTACCGTATTTGGCAACATAGTCGGTGCGTCCCTCATATCCGTTGTAGATTGAAACTGCTCCGTTGGGGAGACAACCATTAAAGGTCTGCCATTCCAGTTTGGTTTGATACATGGCCAGGTTGTGCTCACTACCTTTAAGAAGGCACAAATAGGAACAATATTTAAGTATAAACCAAATTACATGAATAATCAATCAATATATTCCTAATCTTTTTTAAATATCCAGCTATATAATTGTCCTCCAAACAAAAAAAAATCCTCTTTTTCCCTTTATTTTCATATTTTTTCTTCCTTTTCCCCTCTTCCTGTAAACACTTCTATATTATTTGTCATACATTTTATTTATTTAAAAAAAAATCACATTATTAAAAAAGAACAAGAATCAAAATGAAAATTAAAAATGTTAATGTTAATTTGAAGTTTACAGTTTTTGAGAGAGGAAGTTCCTGTTTCCACCACTGATCAAGTGAAGGACCCAAACACAGAGAAAAATAGGCAGACATGATCAGTTGACTGGATTTATGGGAAGTTTCAAAAACTTACGATGACACAGGTCAAAAGTCCAGGGATCAGGCGGAGGGTCAGGCAGGCCAACAGGTGAGTTCCAGGTAACAGTTGCTAGAAAGGAAAGGCAGATGCTGACATTGCCAAACTGTCAGTGACTGGGGAAAAGAGGCTAGTATAAATACTGCAGAGCTGACAAGGATATGACGTGCTGGTGAGGGACTATTCATCTAACCTTAAATGGTATGCCTCCAGTATCTCAGTTCTCCCTGGGAGTGGCATTCATGTCTTCTTATGTTTTTCTTCTCTTCCTTTAGTTGTATATTTTAACTAAAGTGTTACTGTTTTATTTGCATAATTGTAATGCTTACTGCTTTTAAAAACAGAAAAAGAACAAAACAGCCTCCTGTACTCCTGTAGTAGTAGTAGCAGTGCTTCGCCTGTGCTTCGCCCCAATATAGTCCCATGTCAATATCTGCCTAAGAAATTGCCTAGTCTTAATCTGCATTGCTATTTGTACTCGTTGTTAATATGCAGGCCAGGTTTTTTGTTGTTGTTGTTGTTGGCTCACTTTTACTCACGACATGCTAACCATCAACAAAGGATTCTATTCACTACACTAAGTTAGGCAAGCAGGTATGTATTTGAGGTACTGGTGTTTTTCCCACAGTAAAATTATGTTTCTTTTTTGTCTTTTTTAATAAAATTCAATGTAATTTAACTTTCAACACCATTAAGCAGTGGAATTATCCTGTTAAACAACTGTACTGTCTCATTATATCAATTTACAGATTACAACCTTCATTTAATGGTTAAAAAAAAAGAAATATTTTTTCTGTATTTTTATGGCATTAACACTTAATGTAGAAAAAAAACGTAAAATTGTACAGTGAATTCCAGTGAAATAACTTCTTTTCTTTTATAGTGTAGCGGCGGCGCTGCCGTACTAAGACAATGCATGCACTGAGACAAAAATGCCCACCTATCTAAATCTAGGTGAGACGGGGAATAACCCTATTTCAAAAAACTGTGGCGTGTTCCTTTAATGTATGTTTTCTTCACTTGCCCATTATGATGTGATGAGCTTCATAAGTGTAGCTAGCAGTATTTATAAGATTACTTCAACCAAGCCTATACTTGCCCATATAAAGTACCAGGCAATATCATTTTCCAGTTTAAAATAATATTCCTGATGTATGATCACCTTCCGTTTAGTCATACTCCCACACCACTGTTACTTATTATTGTTCAGTGTCAGAGCCAAAGTAAAAGTGAAAGTATGTTGTCTTACAGTGTTTCGCAGCCACCTGCACGTTCACCCAGTCCAAACATCTTGTTTCCCACTGGAGCGATGCGCAAAATTTGCACAACTTCCACTTTTCTACCTCATTGCTAGGCAATTAAATCACACAGTCATCAATTTTAAACATATGAACTTCCTTTGACCTTCTGGCCTTTATGAGGCCTTTCACTATGACACTTCTGAGTACAGACAACAAGGTCTCATGGCAGTTTGTGTCGTCTGTTGATTTGTGTACACAGACAAGTTTATCTCCTTTTTTTGATGGGAGGTCAGCATGAAATGTGAAGCAATATTTTGGAAAGTGGGGCGTTGAGGTGCCTTTGGGGGGCGTTTGTTTTAAGGCGAGTTTACACCAAAGGTTCACAACAATACAAGTTTACACTTGAAACTACTTGCAAAAAAGAGTGGTCTGCAACATTAAAAGCTGCCAGTTTACACCCCTGCGACTGGACGAGACGTGGATTGTAACTCTTCTTCTCTTCTGTGTTTCTTTAGGCGTTGTGTGGTGCAGCTTCGTGCTGCCTTCACGGGAACAGGACTTCAGAGTATCATCTTATATAAACTCCGTACTGCAGAGTTATGAATCGGCCTTGTCGTGAACTTTATAGTCTATATTTTAAGGGACCTGGATAGGGGGGCGCTGGTCCAAAGAGGTTGAGAACCACTGGACTAAAGTAACAGTTTTTAGTGGTAAGTGTGCTCTTTTTGTTTCTACAGACAGTGTTTTCTTGTTGAGCTTTAGCAGGGGAACTGTAACACGAAAATAAAGAAATGGACAGCTCAAAGGAGGTTTAAACAGAAATAAAATCAGAAAAGGTTCTGTGATAAAAGTATGTTTTGACAGGACTTAAAGATCCAATGTGTGGGAATTTCTCCCATCTAGCGTTGCGAGCATATATCGCAATCAATTCTCTCTCACCACGCAGTTTAAAGTACGTAAACAGCTACGGTAGCCTTCACGCTTTTTTCTGATGATGCTGGTCTCTTGCTCTTTTCAATATCCTTTTTTTTTTCTGGGCAAAGAAGAAGATTCCTGTTCCTGGAATTTGGATTTTGAATACGTGTGGTCCTCCATGCTTCTTCCATCTTGCCGGGGCAGGGAAGCTACGATACCCATTAGCAGCATTAGCAGCACCTGTGAGTTTATCATGTGCCAGCGAAAACAAGGCAGAGCAGTAAGTCCTGTATGTCCCCTACCGGCTAACATATTTCAAGATGGCGCATGAATATGGAGCGTCTACCCCAGTTCATGCAAATGCGAATGTAAAATTTCAAGCCAATAGGAATACTTGGAATTGATGGTGGTGGTAAATATTCATGAAGTATTCATGAACGGGCAACATAAATTTTCAGAATGAACAACTAAAAATGTTACACACTGGACCTTAAAAGGAGACCACTGACTCAGCTGACCTAATAGGTATTCTTAAATACAAGACCTACTAAATAATATAAGGAAATATAATATTAGACTTGTGTGTCTTTTAGTAGGAAAAACTGTTAAGGTTTAGACATCATAATGATTTTAACAGCAGTACAATATTAATTCATAATAATCACTGATCTTTAACATGAACTAAACTAAAAGTTAACTGTGTTTTGATTGACTCTTTTTGTTGTTAGTGAAATGTCTGGGGAACTATTAGATGATTGCCATGAAATGTGGTACGGACATACACAGGTCACAAATGTGATGCTTGTCTGGTCTTGGATCTCCGATAGAGTGTGTCCTCATATGTCACATTCAGACAGTCTACTATCAGATACAAATATTTCTTTGTCCAAATACTTTGGTTTATGACCAAATACCTGCAGAACTAATATCATTTTCATCAGCTGTGTGATTACTGCTAACTATCACATCTTTTCATGCTAGAACACTATAATCGTGGACATGGAAAACATACCTGCCTAACGTTTGCATGTTAGCATTGTCATTGTGTGCACGTTATCATTAGTTAGCATTTACATCTTAGCACAGCTGTGTATAAGTAGCCTATGACTGTAGACTATTTTTATGAGGTTGCCACCTTTTTATTTTAACTAAAAAAGCGCCGTAGTTAACCTTTGCTTGTCAAAAAAGTAGCTCACTTGATGGAGCGCGCCCATGTATAGAGGTTTACTCCTCCTTCAGTTTTTTAGATGGAAATGGATTTAATTTCTTGTTAAAAGATGGGGAATTCTCATGAAATGTTCAGAAACCTTTGACCTCAGTGTGACAAAAACAAAAGCACAGTAAACATTACAAATATGCACCCAATGGATTCAAAGAAAACGTTATTATCTCCTGAGGGGCAATTCGGTTTACAGCCAGCAGTACCACACACAACATACATGCAATGTAGCAGCATTTAAACTACCATTATTTAAACTAATAATGCCCCCCCCCATACAGTGCAGTCAGGTCATTCAGGGTAAGACATGAGATTATGCTGCATGCCTTTACAACACCCTGTAGTCTATTCCTGTTTTTTAAAGTGACTGAACCGTACCAACTAATCGCTAGACTCACTTCCATATACGTGAATTCCCCCTCTCTCTCCCCTTTCATGTCTTCAGCTGTCCTGTCAAAATAAAGGCCTACCAAAGGCGGTGTCCACTATGTATTTATTCCTGTTACTTCCTCTAGTTACTTCCTCTAGTTTCTGGTAACAATTCCTACTGTTTATTCTAACGTGCCTAATTTAATCAAAGAAGGATGTTTTTATTCATTTTTATTTTTAAGTTGTGGTTCTTGGAAAGTACAAAACTTATTTACATTTTGATTTAATCCTTTATAATACTGACCAAAAACACACAATAACACAACATGCCAACAGCATAGTAAAACATAAAAAAAACAATAAAGGATTTATGTATGTATAGTTACTGTGTATATGGAAAACAAATACCAAGAAGAAAAAAAAACATGTATATTAAATACATACATTTAAACAATTAAAAATGATTACAAGATTAAGAAGGCACTTTTATGGCAAAATAGTGTAGGAGATATTTGACATCTGAAAGCAAAAATAAATTAGGTAGGCTGTATATAACAATACATTATAATGTAAGATTAATTAAATGAGTGCAACATGGACACAGATAAGTGCCAGGTTACTCACATTTCTTTTAACTTTTCTTTCATCTTTTGCATTCTTCTTTTTTACTAGCAGTTTTGAATGGCTGAACCATGTTTCTCTTAACGTTTCCCCTTGATAGGAGAAGAACCAAGCAGTTAAGGTTGACATGTACTGAACCAGTCTTTAAGGGATTATTATACTGTCTTATCTCTGATTATTTCATTAACAACACTGAAGTAATAAATGAAGTGATGGCTCATTTATATGTGTTATACCATTGCCATGCTGCTGTTCCGGACCGATTGAATATTTAAGTGATTGTGACACAGATTTAGTTTGCATGGAAGTGTACTTTATTTTTGAAACAATGATTAATGCAATTTTTTCATACATTTCATTTGTTGCTCGAAAACAATTGCTTGAAAAACTGAAGAAATAGTTAAATGCCAAGCAGTTTCATTATCTTATAGAATATGTTGAGGCATATGAAAAATAAAGGCAGGTTTATTTTTAGCTTTTCATTACAATGTTAAGGCTATCCACGATATTACAGGTGTCTTATCTCATTGAGCCTCTTTCATTTTTTTTTCATGGGACAGGGCCTGGCATTATGGACAGGAGTAGAACGATCCACCTCACCATGGACTTCTCCCATTTGGACACTTTTGTAGGTCCCAGAGATGGATGTCCATGAGGTCGTCCCGTTTCTGTGGGTGCGCTATGGGATGTCTGCCGTGTACTTATATCCCACCAAACTGACACGGCAGGAGTGGTTTGGTGGGACATTGGTTTCAACACCAACAGTGTGGGTGTTCGACTCAGTAAGAGTGGTCCCCTCGGTGTACTGGAAGGTTGTTTCTGCGTTAAACTTGATTTTTCCTTCAGCAATGAAGGAGATTCTAGTAGTGATGGTAGTCTTAGCGCCCACTGTGACTGAACGGTTGTGGTCCCACCTTTGCTGCTTTCGGGTTGTCGTTGAAAGGGTAGTTGTCTGTTTCACTGACTGGCAATCATTGTTGGTGAGGGAAGTTGTTTTCAAGGTCTCTGGAGGACTCTTAATGACTTTAACCCCATCAATCTTATACTTGACATCAGATATGTCCTCGCTGATCACATCTTTGTAATCTTTAACGGTCAGGACCTGGTAGGAACGTTCCTTACATTCCTTACCTTCATGGATAGTAGAAGGCCTGATTTTTAACATCTACCTTTCCTAGACCATACTGGTTCTTCCCAACATATATATCGCTGCCAGGGCAGGTCTCAACTGCATTCAGAGGCACTGAACCGTGGGAGCCATCCTTCCATTCTAAACGCTCAGAGTTGTCTTTGTTAACCAGGATCTGAAATGGAGAGCCACGTTGCTCTTTCCAACAATAGGGGTAGATGCAGCAAGGACCCTTGTTAGGGTTGTAGAAGCCGGCCGTGCCACCGTAATGGGCAACATAGTCGGTGCGTCCCTTATATTCGTTGTAGATTGAAACTGCTCCGTTGGGGAGAGAGCCATTAAAGGTCAGATAAAATCAGAAAAGGTTCTTTGATACAAGTATGTTTTAAGGACAGGACTTAAAGGTCTAATGTGTATGAATTTCTCCCATCAAGCATTGAGATCATTTATCACAATCAACTCTCAAGTGCCACGCAGTTCAAAGTACGTATTACACCTACGGTATAGCCTTCACGCTGAAAAAAGCCGGCCTCTTGCTCTTTTCAATATCCTTTTTCTTTTTCTGGGTGAAGAAGAAGAAGTAGACTCCTATTCCTGAAATTTGGATTTTGAATACATGTGGTCCTCCATGTTTCCTTCTTCAAACGAGCCGGGGACTGGGAAGCGACGATACCCATTAGCAGCATTAGCAGTAGCTGTGAGTTTATCATGTGACAGGGAAAACGTGAAAGGCCTATATGTCTTTTACCGGCTAACATATTTCAAGATGGCCCATGAATATGGAGCGTCTACCCAGTGGTGTAGTCTATGTGATATGCAGGTATACGCCGTATAGAGCTCAACAGTCCCGCCCACACTCTGAGAGACCTTGGGTTCCGGAAGTAAATTTCCCATTCATTTCTCCCATTGACGTCTGGAAAAATCCGTATACAAAGAGTTTTAGACCGTGCCTTAGGCTAACCAGCTACAACATCAGTCATAAGCATACAACAAGTCATTTTGAGTAAAAAAACAAACAGAAAATCCCCAAAAAGTCAAAGGTACAAGACTGTGTACATATTTTCAATATCGAGCAAAGGAACTACTCATCCCACAAACCACCACGCACTGAATAAAGGAAGCTAGCGTACGTTTAGCTAACAGCTAATTCGGCTAACCGCTAGCTGAGACAGCATGTAATGACTTTAAAAGACACTCAAAATAAACCCTAAAAAGAACCGTTAAAATATATAACATCTGTTACATCAGCTGTAACCTGTATTCCCCAGTGTTTAGTTTGTGATAACGTTATTGTGCGTGTGTGTGTGTGTGTGTCTGTGTATGTGTGTGTGTGTGTGTGTGTGTGTGTGTGTGTGTGTCAGTGTGTCTGTGTGTCTGTTTGTCTGTCTGTGTACAGCAGTAAACAGAATACAATGTTTATATTTCCTTGTTTCAGATGATGAGAGAGACAGTGAGAACTCCTGGCCTTCATAAGGTCAATGACTGAAAATTAGAGTAATTTCTTAAATCTTAAATGTGCATTGCTTTACACAATTAATCTAAATCTTATATCTGTGCTTGTGAGCAGGTTTTCATTTTGGCCCTGCATTCGTGTGTTCAGTTCAGTTCATGTATGCCAGCCTTGCACACCACTCATCAGATGCAAGCAGCTTTGCGTCATCGCACCTCTCATCAGTCAAAGACACTTTAAGTTCCTCCCGCAGCTCATACACACGGGCCAACACTTTGCCGTGCAACAACCATCGGACCTCCATGTGGAGCAATAAGGCTTTATGCTCCGCTCCCATTTCCTCACATAAAGATGCAAATATGCGGCTTTTCAGAGGTCTGTTCTTTACGAAGTTTACCATGCGCACGACATCCTCCAACACAGGAGCTGGGTCTGCTGGTAAAGTTTTGGCAACAAGTGCCTCCCGGTGCAAAAAACATTGCGTAACAATAACATCTGGGTGTCTCTCTTTCACTCTGCGAACAAAGCCTTTGCAGCGCCCGACCATGGCTGCTGCTCCATCAGTGCAGACACTTGTGTGGTTTTCCCACTCAAGTCCTCCTTGTTCAAGATATTCTGTTGGGACCCGAAACATTTTCTCTCCTGTAGTTTTTTTCTGGCAATGACTTGCAAAATACGCAGTTTTCTGGGAGGAGCATTTGTGTTTCCTGATGGTGAACCTATTTGATCAGATAAGATTGACTTTATTGTCCGTCTCAGTGGAAATTTGTCTTTGGCTTCTCCCAAGCAATACAGATAACACAACACACCATTAACAAAACATGCTGAAAGTTGTCTTTGTTTACCAGGATCTCAAATAGGGAGCCACAATGCTCTTTTTCTCTATAGGCGTCCAATATTAATTTTTAATGGACACCTGGCAGCCAATCAGAATGAAGTATTCACCCAGACCATGGTATAATATGAAATCATTTTAATGTTTGTGTTTTATTTTCCAGTAGATTTTTTGTAGTGCCAATACAACTTTTCTTTTCAATACAAGTGTTTTAATGCCAATCTTTCTTTTTCATTTCTGTTTTCAATGGCAATTCTTTTTCGATGCCAACAACAATTTACTGTCACTGTTGTAGCTCCATAGAGTTCCTCTTTTTCTTCTTTGTTGCATGGACTAACTATATATATATATATAAACTGAATACTATGTATGGTGGATTTTTGAAAAGTTACAAACGCAACAGAAAACAGGTTGGCTCTTTATTGGTCCAAAGAACAGAGCTGTAACACCTTGGGCCCTATTTTAACGATCTGAAACGCAAGTATGAAACGCAAAACGCAAGTAGCTTTGTGGGCGGATCTCGGGCGCTGTTGCTATTATACTGGCGGGATAAATGACTCTTGCGCCCGACGCAAATCTAAAATGGGTTGGACTGAAATAGCTAGGTGTGGTTTGGGCGTAACGTAACTGGAGAGGATTGCTGCAGCCATGGAGCGTGGGCCTCCAAACGCACCACCTACTCCTGTTGTGCCCCTTCCTCCACCCCCCACTCCATCTCCGTCCACCCGCTCAACCAGGAGCACATCGCGCATTACTCCCGGACCAGATCCTCATTTATGTCATCAACACATCCCTGATTCTTGGAAATGTTGTGTAAATCACAACAAGCCACAAAGAATGCTGCGACCTTTTGAGGACTGTGCTGTAAAGTGCTTCCTGACCTATCCAAACACCTGAAGCGCATTTTCAGTAATATTTTCCTTTTTAATTATGTATGGTTTGCAAAAATGGGAACTGTTGCGTCCGTTTAGATGAGGTATGAAGTGTATGTGCGTTGTGCACAGTTACATTATGGCCAAGCATGCGCCCCTAAAATAGCATCTGAATAACGCGCTACTGACTTTAGACTAGCGCCACCGACTTTAGACCAGGTTTTTCCTGGTCAGTGGCGGAATTGGTTTCTGAAACTGCAAAATAGCACCAAGTACCGTTTGCGCCGGAACACGCCTCCTCTTTTCGCTGAACCGCCCCCGGGAGCGCAGATACATTCCCTATACCGTCTGTGGAGGGAAAAGTCCGCTGTGCGTCGGGTGCAAAATAGGAATGATACATGCGTCGGTGTAAAAAGGCAATTGCGCTGAGTGCAAGATAGGGCCCCTTATCTCACTGTTAACTTTTAAAGGTTTATCATCTCTTACATTTATTTTACCTGAGAAAGGAAAAACTCAACTGTAGGCCCATGCCCTGTTCCGTGTGTTTGAAGCCTTTTTCTCTTTGGATTGTGTAATATACAGTGCATGTGTTTCCCCACATGATAATACACCAAATGGATTCAAGGTAAAGGAAAACGTTATTATCCCCAGAGGGGCAAGTTGGTTTACAGCAGGGACCAGGTCAGGTGGTTGGACATATGGTTAGACATATGAACTCCTAGAAACTTCATGTGTTCCACAGTCTCCGCTGCAGTGCTGTTAATGTGGACCGGTATGTGCATAGGACAATTCCTCCTGAAGTCGATCACCAACTCACAACATTCAGGATCAAGTTGTTGTTTTGGCACCATTCTGTGAAAAGTCCTCCCTATAACTGCCCTCATCACTGCCTGGATGAGAACCACCACTGTCACTGTGTCACGAGCCAAAGCATTAAGAGTTTAATAAGAGTAATAACAGCTATCATTAAGAAGGGATAGACCACTGACTCAGATGACCTAATTCTCAAATACAAGACCAACTAAATAATATAAGGAAATATATTAGACTTAGACTAGTCGTGTGTCTTTGGTAGGAAGAATAACAGTCAAATATTTATTCAAATTAACCACTGATCTTGAACATAAACTAAACAAAACTAAATAGTGCTCTAATTGAATTGTCTGGGGAACTGTTAGATGGATTGCCATGAAATGTGGTACAGACATAAGGTCTTGGATCTGTCCTATACAGTGTCTTTCACTCAGTAATCAATGCAATTTTGATTAAGGTTTTTCAGTATGTCCGATTCCATTGGTGGGTATCCAAATCATTGTACACATTAGTCAGTCCACCATCAGATCCAAATTTCTTTGTCCAAATACTTTGGTTCATGACCAAATACCTGCAGAACTAATGACAATACCATCAGCCTCAGCTGTACTGTATGATTACTGCTAATTATCACATCGGCTAGCACACTATAATTGTGAACATGGAAAACATACCTGCTTAACCTCAGCATGTTAACATTGTCATTGTGTGCACGTTTGCATGCTGATGTTAGCATTTACCTCTTAGCACATCTGGGCATAAGTACAGCCTCACAGATTTACTGGGTATAGACTCGTCTTTTTACAAATTAGATGGATAAACAGACCAAATCACTATACTTTTATCCCCCAAAGGTCTCGATCACCTCTGTGTTTAATCGAGTGGCATCACTAGGCATCAAGTAGATGAAAGCAAAAGTGAGACATGAACAAAAGCCTAGAGGCTGATTAGACACACCTGTTTAATAAAGGGGGTGACCTGGCTTCAAAACTTAATCTGCCTACCAAAGGTGGTGTCCACTATTTATTTATTGCTGTTACTTCCTCTAGTTACTTTGATAAGGTAACAATTCTTAATGTTTATTCTACCTGGCCTAATATGATCAAAAAACAATGTTTTTATTCAAGATGTGGTTCTTGGAAAGTGCACATCTACATTTTGATTTAATCATTTATGACACTGAACAAAAACAAATAATAACACAGCGTTCCAACTACATAGTCAAACATAAAAAAACTTTAAGAATATAACATTAGCATGACATGAATAAATGTTACGTAAACCTAACAACTTTATTGCAGTACCTCGTCCGTGAACATACATTTTAGTCGACTGGTGGTTGTTCAAAAGGGAAAAAAACAACTCCAATTAGCATACACAACTTCTCAACGTCATCAAAAAGTCAGTTTCAATTAAGAGACTCCTATTGAAACACCTAGTGGCAGAAATATTACATATTTTGCATTTAAGATGCACACCACTGGACCAGTTATTGTTTACTGTTCAACATCAGAGCCAAGACAAAGTGAAAGTATACAGTGTTTGTTTAGTGATAAGCAGCTACACAATATAAACCTGAAGTAGACTGAAGGTGCATTAAATGATGGACACCACCAGGATGGTGAGTACTTTTCATTGTGTTTTCAGCAAGTTCAGTAGGCCTAAGTGTTATATTTGTCAAATTGTAAATTTGCATTGCAAAGAATTATGACTACATTTAAAAAAATACCCATTTCTGTCAATAAATCATGGATAAGTTAACTCCTGTGTCTTGAAACGAAAATTGTTTTTCATCTTGTCAAGATACAACGTATTAACAGTCAAAATTGAATTATTACTACTTAGACTTTACTCTCTTATATCAAATTATAAGTTTTTCTAAATATTTGATTATTACTTAATCTTCTTCTTGCAAAAACAGACAGCCCAGACTGTCTTAAATGCCTTGATGGCTTAACACTGAGGTGCTGAATCTTTGACCAAGCTTGTGTTGGTTTAATTCTGTTTTTATAAACTAACACTGATGTTGTTCTGTGTTTCGTCTCGTGAAGCTGTCAGTGTTGCTGCTGTTGGCCCTGTCGGCTCTATCCTCAGCCAGTCCTCAGGACATCTGGAACAACACAGAGCAGAGAAATGGTAAACACAAACTGGCTTTATACATTTGGGGAAATGGGGAAAAACATTTGGAGAAATTTTCATCAGAAAATGGCTCATAGATCAACAAAGAATAAAGAGGCAAAGACTCTGCAGTGTTGCAGTTCTGCCCTTGGTTTTTAAAGGATCACATTTATAGTTGAAAATTGTGTTCCATTTTATTTTTGCTTTAATTAATTAATTTTGCAATAGTTTGCTTTGTTGCAGTCCTGAAATGTTTAGGTGCACCTTTTCCAAATGTTATCACTCCATTGAATTGGGGTTATCAGCCTCATTGATATGCGTTAAGCGGCCTGCTACACCAACTAGTGGTTCATAAGACTGTGGTAACTGTCGCTGTTAGCGTGGCCAGGATCCCTTGGCATCACTACAAACTCATGCCTGCTCATTCACAAGTTTTTAGTTGTCATTTTGGTATTACATTTTTCATGCAGGCTGTGTGGCTCCTTAACCTACCCTACTCCCTATCAGTGTCGAAATTGAATTGTGGCCTACTGAGCCAACTAGGAGGTAGAGTACCACCTATCCACAGTGGTGATAATAACTGATAATGCCCATTCAATCTGCTGATTACATTAAGCAGCTGTTCAATCCTGGTTCAACAATGTGAAGCACTTTGTTGTTATTATTATCATTATTAGTAGTATTCACTCAACATGTTCCTGGTTACCTTTGTTTGTACTATCTAGCTATGCAGATACATGAGCTTTGGTTTCAGTTTTTGCTTGTCTTATATGAAAGCAAACATTGATTTTTGTCTGTGCCGTTTCCCTTTTCTTTATTCAGCCTCCTTCAAGAACTCTGATCTAAATGGCAGTGTTGAAATCACCACTAACAGATCAATGCTTACGGATCGATATCTTCTGTCTTTTACTGAGTTAAGGCAGAAGGTTCAGTCGTCCTCTTTTGTGTCTGACGATGGCTCTAACCTGGAGTGGGTGACCTGGAAGAACTTTCTCCCAAACGACGCAGTTTCAATTTACAATGGATATGTTGATCGCATTGATTATGTCTGCAAATACATGTGTGAGGCTGGCTTTTATACCCCCAGCAAGGGTCCTTATTGCCACTATCCCAATGCAAAAAAAGCATATCCTGGTTCCCCGTTTGAGATCCTGGTAAACAAAAACAACTTTGAGATCCTGGAGTGGAAGGAGGATTCGTACGGTTCAGTGCCCCAGAGTTCAGTCAGAACCTGCCCTGGGGGGGACACATATGTAGGGAAGAACAAATATGGACTAGGGAAGGTTGCTACTAAAGATAAGGTCTTCTACCTGCCTTGGGATGGTGATGAATATTGGTACCACTACTACCAGGTCCTGACCATTAATGAGGATATAATCAGCCAGCAGATTTACAATGTCAGGTACAACACTGATGAGTCTCAAATATTCCACTATCCTCCAGAGGTCATGCAGAAAACTGCCATCAGCAACTATGAATGTCGCTCAGTGGTGGAAACAGATACCCTCTCAAAGACATATGAGGTAGCGCACACGTGGGACATTACCTTTTCTGTCAAAGTTGGTGTTACATTGACCTTCTCTGCCAGCATCCCCCTAATCACTACCGACGGTATTGAGTTCAGCACCGAGGTTTCCTTCGAGTACTCCAAAGGAAACACGGTGGTAGAGGCCACCACTGATACTGTTTCTGTGGAGATCACAGCCCCGCCAAACCACTCCTGCATGGTTACTATGGTGCAGTATAAGTACAAAGTGGACATCCCGTTCACAGCAAGCCTCAGCCGCACCTACGCTGACGGGGTGATCCACAGGACGTCCATCACTGGGACGTATGACAGCGTTCAGGTTGCAGAAGTCCAGGCCGTGGTGGACCGTTGTGAACTTCTAGAAAACTCCCAGACTTGCACATGATGTCTGACATAATATATCTGTATGTTTGATGCTTTTTTACACTTCCAACTTTTGATGACATTGCTCCTATTCCTGTTGAATTTCAGTGTATTCATTGTAAGACACTTTGGATGAAAGCCAAATGAATGTAAGGCAATAAATAGAATATGAATATTAACAGGTTTTTTTTTTAAAGTTGCAACTTAATGAATTGTTGTGTACAAAATAAAATCACTAGGGTTTTAAAGTCCCACTCAACTTCAATGTGTTTTTCTTATTGTTACTTCACTTGTTGAATGTCTGAGCTTCACTGTGCAGAGTTGAAGAAGGAAGGTTTCCCTGAGCCCACCTAAAATCTCATTTTATCAGTTCATTCAGTGCCATCTACTGGATTTATTAGATATTTCAGCTGCTTCGTGAGCATCTACATTGTTTACACTTTACTATTGTAGGGAATTATGTCTTAAATATGGCCCTAAGGCCTGTCAAATCTGACTCCAAATTTATTAAATCTGTACTGAAATAGCATCACACACGGTTTTTGCAGCTGTTTAAGCTCCACAGGTTGCAGTACTCACCCTACAAGGGGATGACTATTTCTAAACAGGTACAAATACTATTTGTAGTAAAGCATTTCCTCCCTTAAAGGCCCCAATCTTTTTCTTGTAAATAGTTACATGCATCTTTTTGCAAACTTTGTTGGAAAATTGCATGACATAGCTGTAGTATTGTCTTGAATATTGTAAAATAAATTTGCCCAGGTTTATCAGCCTGTGTAACTTGTACACAGGCTCTTGTTTGCATTCAGTATGACTGCATAGCTCTGTTGTGATACAGCAGATGTTGAGCTGAAAAAAAAGCTCAAAAGGAGGTTTAAGCTCAAATAAAATCAGAAAAGGCTATTTGATAAAATTATGTTTTAAGAAGGGACTTAAAGGAGACCACTGACTCAGCTGACCTAATAGGTATTCTCAAATACAAGACCCACTAAATGATATAAGAAAATATAATATTAGACTTGTGTATCTTTGGTAGGAAAAACTGTTAAAGGAACACGCCGACTTATTGGGACATTAGCTCATTCACCGTAAGAGTTAGACAAGTCGATACATACCCTTCTCATCTCCGTGCATGTCGTAACTCTGTCTGACGGTTCCAGCATCTGACAGTTCCAGCATTAGCTTAGCCTAGCACATATCCTGTAGGTAACTGGTTCCAACTAGACTACTGCTCCAAATAAGAAACAAACTAACGCCAACATGTTCCTATTCACATGTTGTGATTTGTATAGTCACAGCGTGTGCAAATAACAACGTCACATGAGACACAGCCATCTTCTAACCGTATATAAACTGGGAACTATATTCTCAGAAAGGCGAAGCTGTGCTACTTGGGCGGAGTGATATGCTTGCAGTTCTGCTCTCCGAGAGCAGAGCTGATGGTGGAGCCGTCAGACAGAGTTATGACACACATGGAGATGAGAAGGGTATGTATGGACTTGTCTAACTCTCGGGGATATGGTGAATAAGCTAATGTCCCAATAAGGTTCCTTTAAGGTTCCTTTAAGGTTCAGGCATCATCATGATTTTAACAGCAGTAAAATATTAATACAAAACAACCACTGATCCTTAACATGAACTAAACAAAAAGTAAACTGTGTTCTGATTGACCCTTTTTTTTGTTAGTGAAATGTCTGGGGAACTATTAGATGATTGCCATGAAATGTGGTACAGACATACACAGGTCACAAATGTGATGCTTGTCTGGTCTTGGATCTCCGATAGAGCGTGTCCTCATATGTCACATTCAGACAGTCTACTATCAGATACAAATATTTCTTTGTCTAAATACTTAGATTTATGACCAAATACCTGCAGAACTAATATCATTTTCATCAGACTTAGCTGTATGATTACTGCTAACTATCACATCTTAGCATGCTAGCACATTATAATTGTGGACATGGAAAACATACCTGCTTAACATCGGCATGTTAGCATTGTCATTGTCTGCACGTTATCATTAGTTAGCATTTAAATCTTAGCACAGCTCTGTATAAGTACAGCCTCACAGATTCACTGACTGTAGTTTTTGTGAAGCTGCCAACCTTTTTTATTTTAACTGAAAAAGCGCCCTAGTCAACTTTTGCTTGTCAAAAAAGACGGCAAGTGGGCGTCTGGGTAGCTCTCTTGGTGCCCCCCCCCCCCCTAAAAAAAAAAGACGCCAAGTGTAAACGGCATTACATGGTCAAATTATATTACTTTTTTTTTTCTTTCAACAATCTCTGTGTTAATCACGACATCAAGTAGATGAAAGCAAAAGTGAGACATGAACAAAAGCCTAGAGGCTGATTAGACACACCTGTTTAATAAAGGAGGTGACCTGGCTTCAAAACTTAATCTGCCTACCAAAGGTGGTGTCCACTATTTATTTATTCCTGTTACTTCCTCTGATTACTTTGATAAGGTAACAATTCCTAATGTTTATTCTACCTGGCCTAATTTAATCAAAGAAGGATATGTTTTTATTCATTATCATTTTTGAAGTTGTGGTTCTTGGAAAGTACAGAACTTATTTACATTTTGATTTAATCCTGTTATGTAGAGTCTTTTACCATCTCTTACATTAGATTAGGCCAATGAGACCAGGGAAGAAGTTGCTTGGACGCGTGTTCTGTGTACCAATAATCAATGTCCACAATCTGTCTGCATTTTGAAGATGTGGACCATTTATTTTGCTAATGGCCTGCTCACCGTCACACAAGCTACACAGTCCATTTCATTTCATTTCTGGTTTACTTCCATTCATTTTCTTTTGCCCACAAATCAAACAATGACACGCAAAGCTGGCACAGTGAAAATCTGTCTGCTTTTCCCCCTAGCCACACACCTGTGTGTCCCTGGCTGTTAATTACCTATATGCCTTCCCAAAGGCAATGCTCCTCCCAGTGCTCCTAACATAAAACTGCAGATTAATTAGCATAACCAACGTGGTATATAAAGAAAACAAAGTTGTGTAATGGCTCCAACACTTCACTTTATGATACTGAACAAAAAAAACAATAACACAACGTGCCAACAGCATAGTAAAACATAAAAATAACACAATAAAGGATATATGTATGTATAGTTACTGTGTATATGGAAAATAAATACAAAGAAGAAAAAACAATGTATATTAAATACATACATTTAAATAATTTCAAGTGATTACAAGATTAATAAGGCACTTTTGTGGTTTTTATGGCAAAATAGTGTAGGAGATATTTGACTTCTGAAAGCAAAAAGAAATTAGGTAGGCTGTATATAACAATACATTATAATGTAAGATTAATTAACCCTCGTATTATGTTGAAAAAAAATGACATTGATGATGTTACGGGTCAAAATGACCCGTACAGTATAAATACACTCAAAACAAACTTTTTTTCCTAATCACAAACATTTTTTCCCCCAAAACTGTTTTTACCAATTATTTAGTGAAAATATTTCCGGTATACACTTGCATATTCCATGCATAGTAGCTAGATTTGGCATCCTAGGATGCCCATATTTTGATGCCATACTTGGCTGGCTTGTTGGTCATGTACTGTCAGAAGGGACAGCGCCCCCTGAATGGAACAAGGTGTTCATCTACAGTGACATGGGGACCAGTATTGTACAAGACAGGTACAATTTTGACCCATTCATCCCATACATCTCTGATCTCAGCTAGTTTGTCTCTTTCACTCGACCAGCTCTGGTGTTGCGGAACACCCAAGCTTTCGTATGAATTGACTCCAAAGACATTGTTGCTAGAAATATTGGCCTTCCACTCTCATCATTCCACAGACTGACAATTGCTTCTCCCTTTGACTTGTAAACTCTAGCTAATACTATTCAATTTTATTTTATTTATAATATCAAATCATAACAAGAGTTATCTCGAGACACTTTACAGATAGAGTAGGTCTAGACCACACTCTATAAATTCCAAAACCCCAACAATTACAGTAATTCCCTCAAGAGCAAGCATTATCAGTGGCTGTTGCGACAGTGGCGAGGAGAAACTCCCTTTTAGGAAGAAACCTCGGCAGACCCAGACTCTTGGTTGGCGGTGTCTGACGGGGCCGGTTGGGGGTGTGATGAACAGTGGTGATAATAGTCACATTAGAGATAAGTGACCTTGAGGTAGTCATGGAAGTTTATGTCATAGCAGGGCACATTGTGTCATACTGAGTAGTGCAGTCTCCTATACCGGATCCTGACTACTCTGTGCGTATGAACATCACAGCAGGGTGTTGCGGGATGTAACGTGGCGCTGCAGAGCATGGGTGGATGCTGCGGACGCAGCAGGACTAGGATTTCAATGTATGCATGCAAGTCAATCTGATCCAGTGGCTTCCATTTCTTTTGAAATACACACCTCCCCTACAAGTTGGTAATGTCCACTATGATCCTATCTGTTGGTTGGGATATGAAGAGATGAAATGGTGATTGAATATCATCAACTAGTGTGGCAGAAACTCTTGTGGGGCTTGGAGTCATCTTGATGACAGTCTGCCTTGGCGTCAGTGTGGTGATGTTGACCATTTTATGTTACCATCTTTAGCTGTCCATGTTGAGGATGATTGCTGCACATTGTTTTCAGCTAATGTATACTACACCAGACTGGTCCCCTGAATCATCTTCATCATAGGAAAATTCACAATCCGGATCGTCAATAGCATCGCACACACACACACACACACACACACACACACACACACACACACACACACACACACACACACACACACACGCACAAACACACACACACACAACCCCCCCCCCCACACACACACACACACACACACACACACACCCCTAAATGGGTGTTGAAAGTCTCTGGGTCAAAATGACCCGCAACATCATCTTTGTATACAAACTCTGAACAGACATTCCACTACACATCAGTGTGTCCAGATTTTATGAACAAGTTCATGACCCTAAATGACGAAATGTCATACAATTTCATGAAGAAAAATATAGGTTAACCAGTATTTTGGTCAACACAAAAACGCAAACGGGTCAAATTGACCCTTAACATAATACGAGGGTTAAATGAGTGCAACCTGGACACAGATAAGTGGCAGGTTACTCACATTTCTTTTATCTTTTGCATTCTTCTTTTTTACTAGCAGTTTTGAATGGCTGAACCATGTTTCTCTTAACTTTTCCCCTTGATAGGAGAAGAACCAAGCAGTTAAAGTGATGGTTCGGAGTAATTTACCCTAGGCTCCTTTGCACCATGACCTCGAGCCAAACACCCCCCAGAAGCTTTT
The DNA here is from genome assembly GCA_025617405.1 of Perca schrenkii. Lineage (NCBI taxonomy): Eukaryota > Metazoa > Chordata > Actinopteri > Perciformes > Percidae > Perca > Perca schrenkii. The sequence continues at coordinate 6,642,037 of CM046791.1, read as the reverse complement.
TTTCACCTGGGTCTAACATTGGGCGAGTTAGCGTAGAGTAGCGTTTGCCGCTGAATAGCTTAGCGCAGGGGCTAATTGACCCACGATTGTTACCAAAGATCTACACTAGTACATATAGGTTATGCACTCATAAAACGATGGATTGGAAAGTTTATAAGTACACACTTGCCTGCTGGCTTCTGCTCTCTGCTGTTGTTGTTGCTGCTGTGAGACGAGTGCTTAGGGACGTCTACAAATTACAACACCGAAAAGAGATGCAACAAAAATATTTTTTAATTTAACACTTACATTTAAAGTAAGTGCTGTAATATAACTGGCAGGAGACAAGTAATAATTGAGGTAAGTTTGGAGACATTACCTTATTTAATCATTAAATTAATAAATATTTTTGTTGTATCTCTTTTCGGTGTAGTAATTTGTAGACGGCCCTAAGCCCTCGTCTAACTCCAGGTAGCAGCAGCAGCAGCAGCAACAGAGAGCAGAAGAGAGCAGGCAAGTGTTCATAAACTTCTGGTGTACTTACAAACTTTCCAATCCATCGTTTTATGAGTGCATAACCTATATGTATTAGTGTAGATCTTTGGTATCATTTCGGGCATTATTAGTGGGGTCATTTACGAGATACAAACGTGGGTCCATTAGCCCCTGCGCTAAGCTATTGAGCTGCTAATGCTACTCTACGCTAACTCGCCCAATGTTAGACCCAGGTGAAAAAAGCCTTCTGGGGGGTGTTTGGCTCGAGGTCATGGTGCAAAGGACCCTAGGGTAAATTACTCCGAACCATCACTTTAAAGGAACACGCCGACTTGTTGGGAATTTAGCTTATTCGTCATAACCGCCAGAGTTAGACAAGTCGATACATACCCTTCTCATCTCCGTGCATGCTGTAATGCTGTCTGACGGCTCCAGCGGCATCAGGCCAGCACAGAACATGCAGGTGAATGGTTCCAGCAATCCTACTGCTCCGAATAAGTAACGGCAAAATAACGGCAACATGTTCCTATTTACATGTTGTGATTTGAAGAGTCACAGCGTGTACAAAAAACAACGTAACATGAGACACAGCCGTCTTCTAACTGTAAACAAACCGGGAACTATATTCTCAGGTGGAAGAATATAGTACTTGGGCGGAGTGATATGCTCGCAGCAAGCCTGTCTGAGAGTATAGTTCCCGGTTTGTTTACGGTTAGAAGACTGCTGTGTCTCATGTAACGTTGTTTTTTGTACACGCTGTGACTCTACAAATCACAACATGTAAATAGGAACATGTTGGTGTTATTTTGTCACTTTTGTCACAATTTGGAGCAGTAGGCTAGTACTGAACCAGTCTTTAAGGGATTATTAAACTGTCTTATCTCTGACTATTTCATTAACAACACTGATGTAATAAATGAAGTGATGGCTCATTTATTTGTAGATGTGTTATACCATTGCCATGCTGCTGTTCCCAACTGATTGAATATGAAGTTTACTTTATTTTTGAAACAATGATCAAATGCAATTTTTTCATACATTTCATTTGTTGCTCGGAAAACAATTGCTTGAAAAACTGAAGAAATAGTTAAATGCCAAGCAGTTTCATTATCATATGAAATATGTTAAGGCATATGAAAAGGCAGGTTTATTTTTACCTTTTCATTACAATGTTAAGGCTATCCACGATATTACAGGTGTCTTATCTCATGGAGCCTCTTTCATTTTTAAAATTTTTTATAGGATAGGGCCTGGTGTTAGGGACAGGTGTACAGCGATCTACCTCACCATGGACTTCTCCCATTTGGACACTGCTGTAGGTCCCAGAGATGGACGTCCATGTCGTCTCCCCGTTTCTGTAGGTGCGCTTGAGGCGTGCAGTGTATGGGATGTCTGCCCCGTACTTATATCCCACCATACTGACACGGCAGGAGTGGTTTGGTGGGATATTAGTCTCAACAGACACAGTGTGGTACTCTGTATAAGTGGTCCCCTTGGTGTACTGGTAAATCGTTTCAGCGCTAACCTCGATACCTGCAGAGGAGATTAAAGGGATTCTGGCAGTGATGCTAGTCTTGATGCCCATTCTAAACCAAAAGCTGATGTCCCACCTTTGCTCCTTTTGGATTGTCTTTGAGAGGGTTGTTGTCTGTTTCACTGACTGGCACTCATTGTTGGTGACGACAGATATTTGCATGGTCTCTCTTAACCCCATCAGTCTTATACTTGACATCAGATATGTCCTCGCTGATTACATCTTTGTTAACGGTCAGGACCTGGTAGCTCTTGTACCAACGCTCAGAACCTTCCCACGGAACGAAGAGGGCCTCGTGTTGAACAACCACCTTCCCAAGACCATACTGGTTCTTCCCAACATAAACATCGCTGCCGGGGCAGGTCTCAACTGCAATATCAGGCACTGAACCCCAGGAGCCATCCTTCCATTTTAAAAGCTTAAGGTTGTCTTTGTTTACCAGGATCTCAAATGGGGAGCCACGGAGCTCTTTCTCTTCATAGGGGTAGAGGCAGTAAGGACCCTTGTCAGGGTTGTAGAAGCCAGCCATGCTACCACATTTGCTAACATAGTCGGTGCGTCTCACCTTTTCATTGTAGATTGAAACTGCTCCCGTTGGGAAGAGAGCAATTAAAAGTCTGCCATTCCAGGTTGGTTTGATCCATGCCCAGGTTGTGCTAACTACCTTTGAGAAGGCACAAATAGGAACACTATTTCAGTATAAACCAAATTACATAAATAATCAATCAATATTGAAAGTAGCATATAATGATGCAATGAGAATATTACTCACAAGACCAAGATGGTGTAGTGCAAGTGAGATGTTTGTGGTTGCAAGAGTGAGAACCTTTCATGCTGTTTTAAGAAACCTAATGTTTAAATTTATGTGTCGGCTTAATGGGTCACAAAATGAAATAATAATGGGCTTAACTGACATACGTCTAAGCACTACACGCTACCAATCCCGTATGTGGAAACACTGGTATAATTGTCTCCTGGTAGAACAATAATTGTCTTTTTAAATTGTTTGTTTTTATATTTATTACATGTGTAGGTAGGTGTGTATGCAAGTGTTTTATGGATATGTATTTATGTATTGTTGTGGGTGATTTGGACCTTGAGTCTGTAATAAAAGTTTGATGATGAATATATTCCTAATCCTTTTTAAATATCTAGCTATGTCATTGTCCTCAAACAAAAAAATCCTCTTTTTCCCTTTATTTTCATATCTTTTGCTGACCTAGCCATGGTGCTAGCAGGCCGCTCCCTCTACCGTGCAGACCGCACAGCCGACTCTGGTAAGTCAAGAGGAGGAGGCGTGTGTGCATACATCCACAACAGTTGGTGCACAGACACTATTGTCATTGAGAGACATTGCTGCCCGGATTTATATATATATATATATATATATATTTATATTTATATTTATATATATATATATATATATATATATATATATATATATATATATATATATGTGTGTATATATATTTTTTATCTTCTATACTCTGTATGCGTACGTATGTATGTGCATATGTATGAATGCATGTACGTGCGTATGTATGTGTGTATGTGTATATAGGTGTATATCTTTATTTTTTTTACTCTATGCTGCTATTTGGAGAGGATTGCTCCAACAGAATTTTGTTGTATCGCATACAATGACAAAAAATTCTATCTATTTTGGTTCCTTTTCCCATGCTTCCTCTAACACACACACACACACACACACACACACACACACACACACACACACACACACACACACACACACACACACACACAGCACAGCACAGCACAGCAAAGCACAATAGGATACACTGTTTGGTATGTCCCAATGGCTATATGTGTAGGCTATATAGTTATCTATGTGTGTGTGGTCTGAAACAAACAAGAACAAACAAGACATAACATGTCTGTTAATTTCCCATTATCAAGTTACCTAAGCATTTAACATTTAACATGAGACTGCACACAAGAGGTCTGGAATTTCTTTTTGGCCACTAATCTAATTACAAATCTGCTACATTTTACACATGGCACACATCATCAGGAACAGGTATAATATGGCAAAATAATGTCACATCTAAATGCTAACATAGGGTAGATATAAACCAGGTTACAGTTCAAGTGGATACCAACATTAATCATGAACTATAAGGGTTTACAAAGTGAAAGTAATATATAGTAGTATATATAGGTCTTGAGCTGATGGCAGGAAACGTACATACTGACGCATGCGCACCACAGGCACGGCTTTTCCAACATTGTTCTCAATCCCTTTGAGAACAACAACTCTCTTAGCCTTATATCTTGATTTGTCGATTGGTTAGCAGTGATCTTAGGGACTCTGTCGTCCAGACTGGGGTTCATTTACATGACTGTGAAAGGAAAAAAGACACACATAGGAACAATGTTATATAAGCCAAATTACATTAGTAAACAACCAATGTATTCCTAATGCTTTTAGCAAAATCTGTAATAAATGCTACAGGGTAAACAAAAACTAGCCAATGGAGAGCGGAAATCTAAATGTTTATCCCAATTTATTTTTTTATATCACTAATCTTGCTTTCTTAATAAAAAATGAGGTCAGTGACTGATGTCATTAATTAGAAATAGTCAAACTGACCTAAACCCCGCGCCCAAACAGCGATTGTCCAGCCATAGCTCAGTCAGTCACCAGTTTACACCTGTAAAACTAATAAAAAAAATTTTTGGAGGGTTGTGTATTTTTATATTTTTATTATTAATTTGGTTTACAGCCAGCAGTACCACACACCATACTCTGCTGCCCATCTCCTCACCCACACCCGTTCCCGTGATCACATCACTCCTGTCCTTCAGAACCTCCACTGGCACCCTGTTTCCCAACACATCCAGTTTAAAGTCCTCCTCCTCACCCACAAAGCCCTCCATGACCAGGCTCCTTCCTACCTCACAGACCTGCTCCACTGCCACAATCCTCCCGGTAACCTCCACTCTTCTGACGCAAACCTCTCCCCACCACTCAGGACCGAGCACCGTACCTGGGGTGACAGAGCTTTCACCATTACAGCCCCCTCCCTCTGGAACTCCCTACCCATACACATCCATGACTGTACTGACCTGGACACATTCAAAACACTCATCAAAAACTTTCTCTTCAGATTACCACATACAATAGTCTTACATTTCTCCCCTGATAGTTACTGGTTCTATTGTTTTTAATTGCTTTTAATATGCTTGTTTTATGTGTTGGTTTAATTACTTATCTGTTTTTAATGTGATGTATGTGCTGGTTTTTACTGTAAAAAGTGCTATATAAATAAAATGTATTATTATTATTATTATTATTATTATTATTATTATTATTATACATGCAATGTAGAAATCACAAAACAAAGGTAGACAGTAAACAACAAAACAAAAACATAAACAATAGAGAATAACATTTAGCAAGTAGATAGATGAATAACACATTTAAACTACCTTAGTTTAAATAATGTTTTTGAACCTGTCGGTCCTGAAAGTACCCAGAGAGTATCCACGGCTGGACAGAAGCAACTTTATTTCATTAAAAAGAGGATGGCTCGGTTCACACAGGACTGATCGGGCCTTCTTAAGCACCCTTTTGCTTTTTCCTCCCATCATACCGTATCAGGGACCTTTAACCAGGGACTCATAACAGTGTTTGTCAAATGTCATCTGAGAAAACTTTAAGAAATCCAAATCTCCTCACACAAACACAATAAAGATTTAATCACGAATCACGTGTGGGTCAAAGCCCCGAAAGCAGGGGGAGGGGTTAGGTGGGGGGCACTGAGGAAATGCTACTTTCAAATCTTTGCTAGTTTTCCAACATTACCAACCCTGCCAAGTTGCTTCATACAAAATAAAATCACTAGCGTTTTAAAGTTCACTCAAATTAGTTTATCTGAGCTTCACTGTGCAGAGATGAAGAGGGAAGGTTTCCCTAAGCTCTCCTTGTTGGTAATGTCTGCCTTTAATCACCAGGACAGCTTAGATATGAAATGGGAGAGAGAGGGGGAAGACATGCAAGAAATTGCTGCAGGTTGGACTCGAACCCCTAGGCCTCTGGGTCGAAGAAAAAACTTCTTCATATGAACCACTATACCAACTGTGCTACCTGGGCACCCCCAATGTCTCACACTTTACTGAATGCAACGAGATGTTAAACTCTTGCTAAAATGCTAAAAACTAACAAGATATTTTATCTCTGAAATGGTCTTGGCTCTGAAAATTTTAACACTGAAGTAATAAATTAAGTGCTGGCTCAATTATCTGTAGGTATTTTATACCATCATACCACCACCTGTCTGTATCCTGCATACTGATTGAATTTTTGAGTGATGATGACACAGATTTGGTTTGCATGTAAGTTTATTTTATTTGAAACAATGAATTATTAAATACATTTTTCATACATTTCATTTGTTGCTTGAAAAAATGTAAATTTAATTAGTTTTACTGTCTCATAAAATATGTTAAGGCACATAAAACAAAAGCAGGTTTATTTTTAGCTTTTCATTACAATGGTAAGGACATACAATATGTCAGGTGTCGTATCTCATGAAACTGCTTCCATTACTCTTTTTTTAAGGGACAGGGCTTGGCATCAGGTATAGGTTCACTGCGATCCACCACACCCCGGACTTCTCCCATTTGGACGCTTTTGTAGGTCCCAGAGATGGACGTCACTGTATGCTTCCCATGTCTGTAGGTGCGCTTCAGGCTTGCAGTGTATGGGATGTCTGCCGTGTACTTATATCCCACCATACTGACACAACAGGAGTGGTTTGGTGGTATTTCGGCCTTAACAGAAACAGTGTGGTGGGTCGACTCGGTATGAGTGGTGCCAGCGGAGAACTGGTCGGTTGATCCAGCGCTAACCTCAAGGCTTGCAGATATGATTTTGGGGATTCCGGCAGTGATGGTACTCTTGACGCCCACTGTAAACGAAAAGCTGGTGTCCCACCTTTGCTCCCTTTGGGTTGTCATTTCAAAGGTAGTTGTCTGTTTCACTGAATGGCGATCATTGTTGGTGAGGACAGACTTTTGCAAGGTCTCTGGAGGATGCTGAATGATTTTAACATCATCAGTTTTATACTTGACCTCAGATATGTCCTCGCTGATTACATCTTTGTTAACGGTCAGGACCTGGTAGTACTTGTACCAATACTCCTTACCTTCCCACGGAAGGAAGAAAGCCGTATTTTCAACATCTACCTTCCCAAGACCATACTTATTCTTCCCAACATATATACCGCTGCCGGGCCAGATCTCAACTGCATTCTGAGGCACTGAACCGTGGGAGCCATCCTTCCATTCTAAAAGCTCAAAGTTGTCTTTGTTTACCAGGATCTCAAATGGGGAGCCACGGAGCTCTTTATCTCCATAGGGGTAGAAGCAGTAAGGACCCTTGTCAGGGTTGTAGAAGCCGGCCGAGTTACTGTATTTGCTAACATAGCGTTTCTTCTCTTTATTTTTGATATAAACTGCTTCATTAGGGAGAGAGCCATTAAAGGTCTGCCATTCCAGGTTGGTTTGATCCATGTTCAGGTTGTGCTCACTACCTTTCAGAAGGAACAAATAGGTACACTACTTAAACCAAATGACATAAATAATCAATCAATATATTCCTAATCCTTTTTAAATATCCAGCTGTGTCATTGTCCTCAAACTAAAAATTCCTCTTTTTCCCTTTATTTTCTTTTGTTCCTTTTCCCCCTCTTCCTCTAAAACACACACACACACACACACACACACACACACACACACACACACACACACACACACACACACACACACACACACACACACACACACACACACATATCCCAATTATTTTTTATATCACTTATCTTGCTTTCTTAATACAAAAAAGAGGTCAGTGACTGCTGTCATTAATTAGAAATAGTAAAATTGACATAAATCCCGCGCCCAAACATCAATTTTCCATTCGTAGCTTGGCCACCATAACTATGCACGACTGTCAATAGGGCTGCTCGATTATGGAAAAAAATATAATTATGATTATTTCGGTCAATATTGAAATCACAATAATTTAACACGTTTAGGCTACTTGTTGAGTTCTGAAAAGATGTTGCAATTATTGAACTGAAAACAGTGGGAAAAGTTAAATAAATCAACAGTAAAAAAACACATACAACTGTGAAATTTGCCTTACTACCTATTTAAACTTTATTTTTTCAGTCAGAACAAAAGACAAAATAAGAGTTTACTTGCAAAATGTAATGAGCTCTCTATTATTCTGTTTTTGTGATCATTGGGAGCCAAAATCATAATCATGATTGAATTTGGATTAACTGCACAGCCCTACTTTAGATTTCTCCACATATTTTACACCTGTAAAACTAATTAAAAGAATTTAGAGGGTTGTGTCTTTTTCCATCCTTCAAATTAAAAAAAACAACAACAAAGGTGTTGTGGATTCAATTGTGTGCTTAACTGCTCAATCATGAGATGCTGTTAACATGCAGCACAAAAAAGGAAAAAAGACTTTAAGATATCCACTTTATTTGTCAAACTCTGATTCCTGAGATCTCATATTAATTTCAGCTGAACTTTATAAATGAATTTGTTCACATAGCAAGGACCCCATCATGCACTTACAACTGAATTGCCTTAATAAGCAATCTTTTAGCAGCCAGTATGGACAGTAGGAACAATTACTGCAACCAACAACAATGTTAACATATGGACTAGTGAAGATTGTATCAAGATAGACTAGAAAAATGTCAACCTATACGTTAACATTAAAAGTAAAAACTTACTGTTTTCAATGCCTTGTTTTTTGATGCTAAAATGTACTGTCACAGTTCTAGCTCCATAGTTTTCTTCTGTTTCCGCTTCTGTTGTAGATTTTATTTAAGTGATGCATAAATGAGGACAGTTGGAAAATAAAGAATGGGAAAGAGTAGTTTCAGTTTACCTAGATCGTCGATCTTCTCACTGGCTGAGGAAAGAGCCAGCAGGGCAATCAGCAGCAATACTCTGAAACACAGAACAAAAATATCTGTTAAGTGCTGTAATAAAATAACATAAAATCTAACCCTGGGAAAAATATCAGAACATCAAATGTTGAGTTACTCCCACTGGGACACTACACACAGATTCACAATGTGAAAACAATACCAGCGTCTCTGTCGTGGCTAGAAATAAAGCAAACATAGTTTAATGTTTTCGAAAGACAATCAGTTATCACTAATAATGTGTGCTGGCGTATATGAGCAAACAAGGAAAGGATCCAAATAAGACAAAAGCAGGCAGACACTATCAGTTCACTGGATTTATGGGGAAGTTGTAAAAACTTACAGTGACACCGGTCAAAATTCCAGGGATCAGGCAGAGGGTCAGGCAGGTAGGCAGGCGGGCAGGTAGGCAGGCAGGTAGGATGGAAGATAGGCGACAGGTGACTGGGTTCCTGGTAACAGATGCTAGAAAAGCAAAAAGGCAACTTTGCCAAACTGTAAGAGAATGGGAGAAAGAGGCTGGTATAAATACTGCAGAGCTGATAAGGAAATGGCATGGCAGGTATGGAGATGGGTGGGGAAGCTCAGGTAAGGGGATTTTTTTACTTCATCTTAATCCTGTTTATCCAGTTTCTTTTACCTGCAGTTGTCATTTAAGTTTCCTGATGGTGGACACACTTGTGTTCTCTGGAGGATAGTGGAACATTTTAGACAAAGACACATAAGGAAGAATCAGAGAATCATCCTTATGTTTCTTCCTTGGCCAGTAAATGTTCTTCCAATCTCCCTGCTTATAGAATTGATCTTAAAGATACAGTACTTGTAAGGCTCTGCATTGTCAGGGTCACAGTTCCTGGTGACATAGTGTCAAACCGTGAGAAAGTGAATCAGATTTCAGCTGAAAAGCAACCATTTCTCTGCAGGCACAATTTGGTTGTGTGTCCTTCAGTAAGGGCTTGTAAAGTCAGACACATGCATTTATGTTAGTTAATTAGTTAATTCCCCAAAACACACACCACTTTGCTGTTTTACTGTCAAACACCTTGTGCTATATTACCACTTATAATTATTATTAAATCCAAATGTAAACCAAGTTCCATTAGTAACCCTCAAACATATGTCACAAAAAAACAAGATGCAAAAATTTATTATTATTATTATTATTATTATTATTATTATTATTATTATTATTATTATTATTATTGCAAGATGTACAATAAATCACTTTTGCCACAACATTTTTTTATTGATTTAGGATTAGCTTTTTATCCAAATTGCATAGGCATCCTACATATTTTATGTTGGCTTACAGTGTTTTTTTCAATCAGCAATGAAAACATTTGAAAATCTCTCTTATGTCTCTTTAAAGGACAATTCCGGGGCAAAACGAACCTAGGGCAGGGCTGGACTGGCCATCTGGCATACTGGGCATTTTCCCAGTGGGCCGACGCACTTTTGGGCCGAATCGTCGATATGAATAGGCCTTTTTTTTTTTCATAAAGAACTCACAGCGGCCCATTGGTTAATTTTTTTTATTGCCACTGGCCTGACCCAATCAAATCCAGGAACCCCCTTCCCCACTCCGTACCGCTATTTACGAATCCCACTATGGCCACGCCTCCTGGCCCTGAGACACGAGCTGTAATAGTTATGCTGGAAGTTTAGCATCCACATTAAAATGGACAAACGACCACCAAAGCGCAAGGGAGATGCCGAGAAATTATGGGGAAAAAAAATAAATAAAGAATCTACAGGCGGATTACTCAAAATGTGCCAACATTTCTGACGTGTTTGGGGCTGTAGTAGCTGCTTCAACATCAGCATACCTGAAGTAGAGGAGGAGGAGAGGTGGCTGGCTATACAGAAAAGCAGAAACAGCATCATGACAGGGAAGAAGCCGAGGAGGAGAGTGACCATGACAGGGCCATGGGAGCGAGTGAGGAAAAGATGGAAAAGATAGTAGATGACGACGTGGTAAGGAGAAGGCAAATTAACAGGGACTCTCAGGAAGGGAAGGGAGGCTGTGTGTGTGTGTGTGTGTGTGTGTGTGTGTGTGTGTGTGTGTGTGTATGCGCCTCACGTCATAACGATAACAAGCAGTTTGGCTGTAACTTTAAAGTTAGTGGCTGTCAGGTAACCTTACTGTTTAAGCTTACATTGAAAATGCTAGCGGTTGGCCTGTTGGGTAGTTGAAAAGTCTGTGTGATCTATAAAATCTGTTTTTAAAGTTGCTAAGCCAATATTAAGCAAAATAGTAATAATAACAATAATGGCAATACAATATCAATAATAAAAAATAATTCAAATACCCTAAATATACAAATCATAACTCTAAGAATGAATACATTTTTTAAGGGTAAGATCAACAGATTAGTCTTGAAACCCCTCTTGAATGATCCAAAACGATCACATGAACGCATAACACTAGGCAACTCATATCATAGAATGCATGCATATTTTAAAAGGACTGTCTGCAGGGAACGTGTTTGACCAATCACGGTGTATGTGGGCCGCCTGGGCCAAAAAATGCCAGGGCCAATTTTTATAGTTCATCCAATCAATTAAATAAATTTTAATTAATTAATTAATTACAAAATAGCTTAAATTAAAATAATCCAGGTAAATTCAAGTACTTAAAAAATAAAATCAATAAAATAATAATACATAAAAAAATAAATAAGTAACACACATTTGCAAACCTTTACACTTTTTTTTTTTACCAGGCTCTGTAGGCAGAACTAAAACAAGGTAATGTGGCTGCTGTTTGGTACTTTTACTAAGGTAACATGCTTTCAATCACAAAGGTGGATCTTTTGTTATCGGGTTCAATCGCCGTGGTAACTTATGTCGGACGCCTAACCTGGTCAGGAGCAGGTTAAGTTGGAGATCAGAGATCAACTGGTGTGAAAGCACCGCCTACTGACCAATCAATACTCCACTGATAACGGCTTCACCATTCTTAGAAGATCAGGTGGAGCTCGGTGCGCGGAGAGAGAGAGGGAGAGAGAGAGAGAAAAAGAGAGGGGTGTGCTCATACAAAAAACATTTAGTGACCGACAGCCCTGTTAACATTCCCTGATGGGTATATTTGCCGTGTGTAATGCGCACAGCACATTTACCAACAAAACGTACAGTGAAAGACCATGCAAAACATTTCAGACAGTCCTGCCAACCTGTATACATTTTAACATCAATGTACACAGTAACGTTTTGTAGCTGCTGCTGTTTCAATCCTGTCGGCTCTCTGCAGTCCCCCCCCCCCGCTACCGATGCGCACACACACAATCACACACGGTGGCTGCAGGAAAAACCGGAGATGAGACGTACAGGAGGACCTAAATTGAGGACAACTACGCTCGTTATTGTGCTCCTAAGTGCAATGATAAGTTAAAGTCCAATAAGTACTTTATCAAACCGTATGAATGTGAGTTCCAGGCCAGGATAGGAAATAAACTAACAATGTAAAGATCAACAAGCCACCAGCCATTTTCATATTATACATAACATTTGCAGCATCCTGAGCTTTTTTTTGTAAGGTTACTAGGAAAACTCAGCAGAGTAGTTTTTATTCTTTTCTTTTTATTTTTAAAGAACTATAAAAAAAAAAAAATGTCACTGTCTCCCGCAACTTCATTGAAACTTTTATTGCAATTTTTTACAAAAGCTCCCACAAAATCAGGCATTTTGGGCTGCAACAATCTCAAAAAAAGGGTGCGAAATCCTGGAGGCACTGGCTTTTTGTGCATACACAAAGTTTATAGATGAGGCCCCAGGACATTTGAAGTACATTTGAGTATTTCTTGTGCGTTGGAGATCAGATTGGAGACATAACCTCTCCAGTAAAAAAACTAAAACGTTCTTCGTTGATCTCCCTCTGACCAGCTGACACCTAGTTTATGTTTTTGTAGTTAAATGAGAAGGTATTATTGCTTATTTAAACTTTGGGAAGAGAACCCGTCAGCAATTTGAATTGAGCGTCAATATAGAAACAGCTCGTATGACAAAGGTTCAGCCCTAACCTTTTGTTTTATCTGCTGGTTTGGTTCTCTGTCCATAAGAAACTAAAAACGACTAGAGAGTATCGTCAGGACATGTAGCAAGATCGCAGGCATCAACTTCCCCACTCTCTCCCACATCTACTCCAACAGAGTGGCAAAGAATGCCAAATCCACTGCAGCTGACCCTAGCCACCCCTTGTCCTACCAGTTTAGGCTACTTCCCTCAGGCCGTAGCTACTCCATGCCCAGATGCAGGTCCAACAGACTCAAACTCTTTTTTTTATCTCGACTTCAATTTCCACTTTGAACAATTTGCCAGAACTCTTTTATATGTATGTATTTTTTTTACTTTAGTATTCCATGTTTTTCTGTATTGTTGTGTTTTGCTGTGTCCTTATGTCTGTCTGCTGGCTGTACAAACAATTGACCCTAGGAGACAATAAAGTTACCTTGACCTTGACCTTGACCTAAACCTCTGCACAGCGGCACGCTGCATTCACACAGACAGACACAGTGTAGGGCTGCAGTGGAGTAGTCCTTTTTGATTAGGAAGGTGCCTAACGGAGTGAAATAGGGGAAAGTGGTGTGAGTTGTGCCAGTTTTTACTCAAAGTGACTTTAAAGTGAGACCATGACAGTAATGCATTCAACTTAAGGATGTCCATATATTTCAGGATGTGGTGCATCCCTGAGAACAATAACTTTGGATCGGAAATAAATTGTTTCAGAAATATTGCTTTTGGGAAAAAAGTAGTCTTGTGGCACAACTTGCCCCTGGTGCGGGGTAAGTTGTGCCTTTGGGGGAATACGTTGGGGTAAATTGTGCCAGTGATTTCTGAAGTAAAACAGAACATTTTAATGTTATGAACTGTAATGCTATATGAAAGCAAGACAAATTAATTACAAAATTACTCATTCAAGGTTTATTTAGATATTGTCACCCTATTAAACTGTTGGAATAAGTCATATTTTGTAGTTTTGGGGAAAACAAAAAAAACTTAGATACACAATATATGATATTTGTGAATCATTTCAGGCAAAAAGGCTTTGGCAATAGATGCCTGTTGACATACATAGAACGCTGTCTGTCAATTATGTAACATATAAGAATAAAGTGACTAGGCTAATTTCTAAACATCCTATTGTGACTTAGGCCACTTAAAAACTTAATAAAACTTATCTTTAATAACATTTAACAACAAAACTGAAATCAGTGTTAGCTAAATTAAACAAATGGCAGGTAGGCCTAAGTCAAACACTGATGAGGCATGTCCATCTCCTCACTTCTTCACATTATCCCCTGTGAGTATGTAGGTCTAGATGGTCTGGATCTGGCCTACTACTTAACATCCCACTTGTCAATGCTGCAGGGGGATATACACTTCTGCTCCCTTCTGGCTGTAACACCAAGCGTTTGGGGTGTGGGTAGTTTCTTGAGCACATCACCTCTAGGAATGACTCCTTCATCACTGGCATAACTTAACCCAGGCCCTTTGGCACAAATCACCCCAGACCAGAGGTGGGTAGAGTAGCCAAAAATTGTACTCAAGTAAAAGTACTGTTACTTCAGAATAATATGACTCAAGTAAAAGTAAAAAGTAGTCATCCAAATAATTACCTGAGTAAGAGTAAAAAAGTACTTGGTGAAAAAACTACTCAAGTACTGAGTAACTGTTGAGTAACGTCTGATTTATTTTTTTTAACATAAGCATTCAATCAGACGGACAAAAAATACAAAATATTCATATTTAGACAAATTATAGTTCATCCAATCAATTAAATTAATTTAAATTAATTAATTAATTATAAAATAGCTTAAATTAAAATAATCCAGGTAAATTCAAGTACTTAAAAAATAATATCAATAAAATAATAATACATAAAAAATAAATAAGCACAAGTAACACAAATTTCCAAACCTTTACACTTTTTTTACCAGACTCTGCAGGCAGAACTAGAACAAGGTAATGGAGCTGCTGTTTGGTACTTTTACTAAGGTAAACATGCTTTCATTCACAAAGGTGGATCACTTGTTATCGGGTTCAATCGCCGTGGTAACTTATGCTGGACGCCTAACCTGGTCGGGAGCAGGTTAAGTTGGAGATCAGAGATCAACTGGTGTAAAAGCACCGCCTACTGACCGATCAATACTCCACTGATAACGGCTTCACCGTTCTTAGAAGATCAGGTGGAGCTCGGTGCGCGGAGAGAGAGAGAGAGGGGGGAGAGAGAAAAAGAGAGGGGGTGTGCTCATACAAAAAATATTTAGAGACCGACAGCCCCGTTAACATTCCCTGATGGGTATATTTGCCGTGTGTAATGCGCACAGCGGTTTTATGTTTTCTTTATATTTTTTTATTTGCTCTCACGATCGCTCTCACTGCCATGGTTGCAACTGAAATAAAAGGCTAAAGCAACGACAGTTTATGGAAAGTACAAGTGTAATTATGGTCAGATATTGTGCCTGACTGATGGGGAAGTGATATTGATACGAGTTGTGCGCAATTTTTTTTTTTTTTTGCCAGCTTTCCTTCCCGTTTCAGGAAGCAGCGACTGTATTGCGTTTTGCCTGTAAAACCATGTATGTGTTCATTTGTATGTAGAATTATAGTTTGCTCTTCTTATGTAAAATATGTGGGTATTGTTGGTCATGTTGTGCAAACATCACCTCTTTTATGTGAATACGCGCCGCTGGATTGGGAAACCCTGGGTTGACTGAACTACTTGATAACCACCGTCATGACACAGTTTATGCGGGACCGCGGTGGTTAGGTTAGGTGAAGCCGGGTAACTGAAATAAATCCAGGGCATGTTGATCTTGCTTCGTAGTACAGGGCGCGGTTCCTCCTCGTCTGTGACGTTTCTGACATTGCCATTTTTGTTTTGCTGCGACTGTAAAAGCTAACCCATCCCGCTGCTAGGTTTGAGGAAGGTGACGAGACTGCACAACTACGTTTGATTGGGTGAAACCCAGTCACGTGGTAGAGGCTTTAGCGGAAGTCTCTCTCTCTGTCAAAATAAAACATTAAAATGAGGCGTACGCGGGGGGGATAAAAACAATGACTCGTAGAATACCAAAGAGGTAAAAAGAAAAGTAACGAGCTCATTGTAGCCTAATGTAGCGGAGTAAGAGTACAGTTTCTTCTTCACAAATCTACTCAAGTAAAAGTAAAAATGTATAGTGATTTAAAACTACTCCTAGAAGTATCATTTTTTCAAAAACTTACTCAAGTAAATGTAACGGAGTAAAAGTAACTCGTTACTACCCACCTCTGCCCCAGACCCACAAGTTTGAAAAACTAGCATGATCCAGCAGTTAAAAGCTGACATCATGCTATCTCTATAGACTCATTGTGTAGCCTGTTAAAGCACTAAAACATGTGTGAAATGTTTTCAAACTTATGTTCAGACACTACAATAAAAAAACCTTAATCATAGAAATTTTACTTTGAAACGAAAAAAAGTTTTTTGAGCTAAAATGTGCTTCCCTCTCATGCCATGTGTCTCTCTTCTTTGGAGGATGAGTAAAATGGATGGCTTTTCAAAATGAGGTGGTCACAGGACCAATTTCTTCTATGGTTTTCCAGAAACAAGGGGTGGATCTACTTCCCCCCTGGCACAAATCACCCCAATCTCCCATGTCTTATCCTCTAAGGATACGCCTTTTTTCTCCAGCTCACACAAGTCAGACACAAGTTCACTGAAAATCTTGTCCACTCCAAAATATTTACAGTCTTTCTCTATACAGAGCAGATTGCTAAATGTAACAGTTGAACGTTGGTGTGGATGGAAATTAGCTACCTCAAAAGCATCTTGAAAAAGCATCACTTTTAAAAAATCTGGGTCTGAAAAAAACAGCATTAGACTGAATGACATGGCCGTCAGTGAAATCATGGAGTGTGCCATCTTCAACCAGAGGTGGGTTAAAACTCTGCTGAAAATGTAACAGAACATTGTAGAAATGTAGTGGAGTAGCAAGTATAGTTAATTGCAGCAAAATGTAACGAAGTAAAAGTCAAAAGTATGCACTATTGATTGTACTTAAATAACGTACAGATATGTGAAAAATGTACATTGTTATATTCCACCACTGCATTTTGGCCCTATAAATAGCGCAATCAATCACCAAATAACACAGGATTTAATCAGTTTAATTGCTGACGTAAATTGCAGTGTTAGTGTTTCTTTGCATACTATGATTTCTTTTTCAACACTCCCATGAACCAACACACAATACTATCATTGTAAACGACTGTAGAATTAAATAAAATGCAGTAACCAATTATTTGGAGCAAATTGTCATCACTCAAATGTGCGTAAGAGTGCTCTTGAGTGTTCATAGATTTTGTTCTTAGCTAACAACAAATCCAAGTTAAGGAAACATTAGTGAATGTCAGAATCTTTGTAAAAAGTGTGTAAGTGGGGGTTTAAGAACACATTCCTTCGTTGAAACGGTTGGTGAATGAGGCCCATTGTTGTCGTGGTTTTTAAGTCAACTGTTCCTCATTTCCCAAAACACAAAACACTTGATTAAGTTTCTGTAAGAAGAAGCTGGCACAGAGCAAGAAGTATAAGGAAACAGAATTTCAGACCCATCAGCAAACATGTTCTGGAAACTCCCTACATAGTTGGAGATCTCATTGTTAAACCCTTCTGTCAGACAAAGCAGGTGGAGAACTGAATGTGACTTTTCAGCTTCTCTCGCCCCCGAGATCAAATGCTTAGAAAAAAGTCACCTAACCACTAATTGGCAGCCGGATGCTGTTGCACGACAACACTGAACCATTGTTAAAGTGTGTCTTGTAATATTGCAGCCTTCAATGGTGCGTATTGTTGTCCTCCAGAAAACATGGTGTAAAGGTTCTCCCAGTGGTTGTCCAATAGGCTACAGAGAAATTGACCCATCTACCAAATTAAAAGTAGTCACTCAGTGGAGAGAACAGAGGTGTCAAAAGTATTCACATTCATTACTCAAGTAGAAGTATAGATACTAGGGTTTGAAAAGACTTTTGTAGAAGTTGAAGTATCAACTCAAGCTTTTTACTTAAGTAAAAGTGTAAAAGTACTGGTTTCAAAACTACTTAAAGTATAAAAGTAAAAGTAATGTAAGGCAGAGATCTTCAACAGGGGGTCCTCAGAGTCATTGCAGGGGGGCCTCCAAATTATTGTACAATTTTGAGTCTTTAGAAAAAAATAAAAATAAAATGCCTTAACATAATTCCTACATATTATTAGCAAATATAAATTCCCACTGATGATAGGCTTACTGGCCTATAGGTAAGGTAGTCACTAAGATATCAGCCCACCGATACAGTTAATCCTAGATTTACTGTGCCACATATGTAACATTAAAATATGATTTATAAAATCATGCCAACAATTAATATTTTAATAACTTATGAAAAAAAGGTATGTAAGAAGGCTTTAGGTTACCCTAACAGTTATTGTATGCCCAGTTTAATATGCAACTTAATTTCATACAATATGTAGTAGGGGGTCCCTGTGTCTTGGCTTAAAAAACGTTCAAGACCCCTGATGTAAGGGGGGGAAATGCCATTAAGGACAACAGCTTAACTCTAAAACGCGGGGACAAAATCATATGACTATAATAATGTTATATTAAAATCATACCTGCAAACTCAGAAGGGCTGAAAAAGGTGACACGTAGGCTACATCTCTTCTGTGTTTTTCAGACAACGGCAGCTACAGTCTGGTGTTAGACTCCTCTCCAGTGAAATATAGACACACTTTTACACCGTTTAGCTCTCAGCATTTTATCATGTTTACTCCAGCTGCTAGGTAACGCTAGGCTAACATGCTTCCAACTATAGTGTTGACTAGCGTCCCATGCGGCGATGTTCAGTTCCCCCTAACGTCCATTTTCGGAGCATCGCGCAGGCATTTAAGTGCATCTAAATAAGGCACCGAAATCCGTGTTGCTATTCGATCCGGTAGATAATGGTCGTTAAGGCACCGGTGGCGTATTAGGCACCGGGTCTGTACAGGTGTTATGGATCGCGTACAAACCAATAGGGTGTCGGAATGACTATGTTTATACTTCTCATCCAACCACAATCAAAGTCACTCTCTCTGGATGGAGCGATCTGGATAGGTTTTTTTGTGTGTTTTTTTGAACGATGACTGACGAGCTGGAATGAAAACAAGCCGAACTGAAATATGAGTAACGAGGCTATTTTTAAAATGTAAGGAGTAGAAAGTAGGTGAATTTTCAGTTTAAACGGCACTTCAAAATCACCTCTCTTTCCCCACTAATGCCCTTCTGTGAAAACCATTTATTTCCACCCGCGGCACTTGACTCAACTTACACTCTGTGGAAAGAGAAGGGGCTGGTGAATTTTGATCAACTCTTTGATAAGGACATTTTTATCTCCTTTGAGAACTTCCGAACAAAATTTGCCCTTCCACAAGCTCATTTATTTAGATATTTTCAAGCCAGAGACTTTGTTCGTTGTAATTTCCCCAACTTCCCCCACAAACCTCCTTGTACTCTCATCGATGTAATTCTTTCTCTTCCTGCGGTCCATGGATTCATTTCAATTGTGGTGAAGTTAATTTTGTCAACATTATCATCCCCACTGGCAACTAGGAATTCATGGGAAAAGGAGTTAGGTGGTACCTTGTCAGATGAATGGTGGCAAAGAGCCCTTGACAGGGTTAACTCCACCTCATCTTGTGCCAGTGTGACATTAATTCAGTTCAAGGTCCTGCACAGGGTACATTTTTCCAAAGCTAAACTTAATAAACTCTTTAATACAAGTGATACATGTCATACACACATTTTTTTCCTGTCCAAGATTAAGCTCATTCTGGTCCTCTTTCTACAATACTTTTTCAAAAGCTCTAAACAAACCAGTGCTTTGGAGTCCTTTAACCTCCATCTTTGGTGTACCTGAAGAATTCACACACTTCACCAACAGGGAAAGCAATTCTATCGCTTTTGCATCTCTGGTGGCCCGTAGACGTATTTTACCTCATTGGAAGGATAAGAACCCTCCCTCCCCTAACTCTTGGCTAAAGAATCTAATGTCATTTCTACACTTAGAAAAAAATCAAGTACATTATCAGGGGGTGCTCCGACAAATTTTATAAAACTTGCAAATCCATTCTGTCCTTCATCAATTCCATTGCCCTCCCTAGATGATTAAGATAGATGGTTCTAATTAAGATATGAAAGAGACAGTAATTGTCTTTGGTGTGACGATATGGTGGCCGAACTCACTGCATGAAAAGTGGGATTTCCGTCCCCGTAAATGCCTGTAAACGCCCGGAAATCCCCCTAATTTTCGGCAGTTATCGACAATTTACAGGCTGCGAACGTCACGTTCGTCTGTGCCACATATTGTCGGAAACGAACCATGACGTATGTGGAGAGCCCCCGCGGAGGTGTTAATGGATCTAATTAGAATATGAATAGACGCCTGGCCAGAGAACGTCTGGCCTGGCTGGAATTTCCTCACTCACTATTGGCTGAAACCACTACTTTTAAACAAGAAAAATCTCTCGTGATTGGTTCACAGGTCTGTCACGGGTGAGCCTATTGGTCAACCTGGGCCATTATTATAATAAAATTATATATATATTTCATATATTTATGTATTATATATTTATTTATTTCATATATGCTATCATGTCATGATTATCATAGTTAAAATGATTTGCCAGGAACGTGCTGTTTATTCAAAGATAGAGCTTTATTGACACAAAACACAAACGCAATCAGAAAAAAACTATGTACAAAGCATCGGAGACACACAGCACACACAACAAATATCCCTCGCTCACGAGAAGCAGCACCGTCAACCCCTAACCCGTGGCCGGCTCGGAGCTGTAGGTGACCGGCAGCATTCGCTTTGCATGTAGCAGACGTCTGTGGTGCGTTGTCCTGTATGTCTATGGCGGCGCACTTCCAAATGACCACCTCACCCGCAGCCAGCACACTCTGTCTCGCTTCCAGCAGCTGTAAAATCAATCAATAAAGACAGTCAGTACTGCGCAATGCACTGCGTATGGACATAACACACCAATGAATGCACCTGAAAAATATTCACATTGACCAAACGGATCTAATCTTACCCTCTTTTCTTCTCGACCGACTCTGAGCTGAACTCTTCACAGCTTCTGCCCGCGCGATGCCACATCTGGTTGTTTCTAGCTGGAGCTCCTGCGTTCTGTCTCGTAATATGTCTTACAGGCAGCTGGAAAACAATTAAATGAGAGTGGTATGAATAAAAAACATAAGTCACAGTAGCCGGTCTGCCCCATCTGCCAGACCGGCTACATCTTCTCGCCGGACCTCCACCCCCGCTGTGAGACCTGCCTCGGCGCCTCCTGCCCGTTCTGCGCCCGCCTGCCTCCTAAAGAGCTTCAACGGCGGGCGGACGTTTTTCTGGCCTTTGAGGTCGACGGAGAGGGGGACGGCAGCTGGGCGGAGCGACGCGACACCGTCGACGCCCTGGAACCGCTGGGAGAGAGCGTCTTCTACGGGCACGAGTCCGATGACTCGTCTCCCCCGAACGACGACTCTCTCACCGGGTTTCCTTCCTCCCCATTGGGAGGATTGGCTCTGGAGACTGGGATCGACGCCCTTCCGCTACGGCTCTCCCCGTCCCCAGAACGGCCGGGGACACCGCCTCAGCGGTCTTCCCCTCTGCCGCAGGTGGCTCCTCCCTCCACCACCAAGGCTCTTTTTATGGACCTGCCGAAGATCATAAAAAGGGCGGCGGACCAGAGGGGCATAGCCCTTCCAGCGGAACCCCCAGCTCCCTCTCGCGGTCTCCTGAGCGGTGACATCTATTCTCAGGAACCGCCGTCCAAACGGGCCCCACTCTGGCCGCGCTTCACGGAGCTTCGGCCGTTTGTGGAGGAGGCCCTCTCTCAGCCAGGGAAACTGAGGGCGCCAGTCTCGCGCTATGCCCCGTTCACACGGGTTCATTGCGACACGGAGGCAGGTTTTCCTTCGGTCCCCCCTCTGGAGCAGAGCCTGGCGTCGATCCTGCTTCCGAAGGCTACCTTCTTCGGCCACCGGAAGCCGACCACCCCCTCCCCCCAGGACCAGGTTTGCGCCCAAGTCACTGACCGGTCTCACCAGTGTGCGGCCCAGGGCTTAGTGGCGCAAAACAACATAGCCTTGCTAGCCTCCGCCGTCTCCGCCATGGCCACCGACCCGGAGGCGCTTCCCCCGGAGCTAGCTACGGAGATCGGCAAGGCTATGACCGCCATCCTCACCCTCACCACGGCGACCACGGTGGCGTTGTCAAGGATCCAGGCGTGGCAGACTGTGGCCCAGCGAAATATCTGGCTCCACATGTCCCAGCTACCCACGGAGGTCAGGCGCGAGCTGCTGTACGGTCCCATAGCTCCCGATGGACTATTTGGACCTCGTTTACAGTCAGCCACTTCCCACCTCCATCAGGCAGCCCTCCACGGTTGAAAACCGGAAACACAACGGCCCTTTTCAGGGCCACTCAAGTCTTTCTAAAGAGCAGTTTCCCCTCAACCTAGCAGCCCTTGTTCCCACCGAACATTACGCTGATAATATGACAGATGTTCCCCACACAAGCACAAACACACACCAGGTCACCGCTGCTAGCGGGGCTGCACCGCTCTCTCACTATGCAGACAGCGGGAGCAAACGCCATGCCGCTACACTTAGCGCCGCTCAGTTCTCCTCTTCCCCCTGGCTATGCCAGCGGGATGAGGACGACGATGACCCGCCTCCCTTTCGACAGGGCCCTACCATGGGCTCGGCGACACGTTCTACCCACGTCTCGCCCAGCGGCGGAACGGGCTCTGCGCTTCCTGCTAGCTATGTCTGTAAACAACACACAGACATGCGCGCGCCCGCTCTCAGAGCACAGCGCGGCATGGATCAGACTGACACACATGGACTCATGGATGTCAAAACTGATATCACGGGGCTACACACTCCAGTTCGCCTCCCCCCGCCTCGCTTTGCGGGCGTGTCGGAGACAACCGTGTCATCCCAGGCAGAATCAGACGCCATGACGTCAGAATTATGCGAACTGCTCTCGAAAGGAGCAATTTCCCGAGTTCCTCCGGGGGAGGAGAACGAGGGTTTTTACTCCCGATACTTTCTCACTCCGAAAAAGTCAGGCGGGTTTCGCCCCGTCCTCGACTTGTCCCAGTTCAACCGGTGCGTCATGGTACGTCCATTCCACATGTTGACTATCAAACATGTGTTGGAATGCGTGCGCCACCAGGAGTGGTTTACATCCGTGGATCTGAAAGACGCTTACTTTCACATCCAAGTCATCCCCAGACACAGGAAATTCCTGCGCTTCTCTTTCCAAGGGGCTCATTTTCAGTACAACCGACTACCCTTCGGTTATTCACTAGCCCCCTCGCACTTTTTCCAAGTGCATGGAGACGGCACTTCAGCCGTTGTGGAAAAAAAGGCGTCAGAGTCCTGTTTTATCTGGACGATTTGCTCATCCTGGCTCCCTCTCGGGAAACGGCGGCGCTACACACCGTGTCAGTCCTGCAGCACCTGCAGACACTCGGTTTCACCATAAACTGGCAGAAAACCGCATTGGTCCCCTCACAATCGATAGCTTATCTGGGCGTAGTGCTAAACTCGATTGTTATGAGGGCCAGGCTGTCAACGCCGAGGCAAGAAACGCTGCTTTCTCTCCTGTCGCACACCACGCCCGCGCAAAGGTGTCAGCGCTGTCTATCATGCGCCTTCTGGGCATGATGTCCGCGGGCTACATGGTAGTACCCCTGGGGCTTCTCCACATGAGGAAAATCCAGAGGTGGTTCCTTCGTCAGCGCGTCGACCCCATACGTCACAAGTGGCGAATGCTGACTATCCCTCCCTCTCTGCAGTCAGACCTGTCATACTGGGGAAACCCCCAGACCCTGTCAGCTGGGGTTCCCCTGGGCAGAGTGACGTCATACGTGACAGTGTACACGGATGCGTCCCTCACAGATGGACGGATGCGTCCATCTGGGGAGGAATGTGCGAATCACACGTGGTCGGAGGGGAATGGCCTCCCCCTCCCCTCCCATACATAAACTGCCTGGAGCTGTCCACGGTGCTGAAGGTCTTGAAGCACTTCACCCCGAAGGTAGCGGGGAGACACGTGGTGGTGCAGACAGACAATGTCACAGCAGCGGCGTTCATAAATCGCCAGGGCGGCGTGCGCTCGGCCCGGCTATTGGAAATATCCAGGAGCTTCCTGCTGAAGCTCCTGCGTTCTGTCTCGTAATATGTCTTACAGGCAACTGGAAAACAATTAAATGAGAGTGGTATGAATAAAAAACATAAGTCACAGTAAAATTAAACAAGGAAAGATGAAAAAGTAAAAATTACTTACACACAAGGCGTCATTATCAGCGTCATGTAAATCTGGACTTGCAGACAGCTCCGAGCAAATATACAGCCTCGTTATGAGGCGAGGTTAGTCTGTAAAAAAAAAAAAAAAGTATGGTTAAGATCGGTATCTATTAACGTCTATGTCCATATACAGAAAAAATAATGAAGTTCATTCAATGAAAGCATATTCTTTAAATCTTACCCTTGCTCCGGTTCGTAGCGCCTGCTACAGTTTGTCTCAGAGTTGTGAAGACGGCGACTGCTTTCTGTAAATTACGAGATAAAAAAATACACTTTTATAAAACAACTCACCCGCTCAGCTCTGTAATGAATGGCCCTGAAAGCAGCCAGGCTGCCCGCGTTTAAACTTGGTGGGGTTTAAAACATTACTGCCAAGTCTAAGTAGCCTGTATAACATCCAAAGAAAGTCATTGTACGATCAAGAGTTAATAAACAGTACAGACTAGCTCGCCGTTTCATTAATAATCACATACTTACGTTGACTTCTTTTCTGTGAGCGCATCTTTGGAGCCCCGGAGGTGATATGGAGGAGAGAAAAAACCGCTCCAAACGTCTTGAACAACTCCTGTGTGTTTCCAAGTGAAGTTTGACAGAGTGTACCGACAACTCTTTTACCAGTTGGCCTGAAATATTCCCATATTTCGGAAGTTTTTGCTCTAACTCTCGGACTCATCTCCCGCAATCTCCCGCCGCTATTTTCAAATGGTAGCAGTGAGGGCGGGGGTAGGGGGCGGGGACACACTGGTGTGGAGGTGAATTACAGTTTTAATGGAATACTGGGAAAGCTTAATAACAATAGGACAATTGAAGTCTAGATCATGAGGCCATTTCAGCAGAGCCAACAGCTTCATATGCCATGGACATGTGAATATGGTGCTGAATTTGCCAGTATTTTAAGAAGACAAATGGTTGGGACCTTGTCATGCAATGACAAAGCTGATATGCTTTATGTGAAGCCCAGTGTTTTGGTGTCAGCAGAAAGACTTCTCTTAGAAAACTGTACAGTGGAGCCTCTGTCTCCATTCCACCAGACAATGTTGGATGAGCAAGACCAAAGAAAGGTCACTGTAGTCATGTCACTATACACAGTGGTTGAGACTGTGAATGAATCATGGATTGCACATTTTACCTTTGTGGCAAAGCCTGATTAAAACTAATTGTTGAAATAAATTATTTTGTGTATCTTTTTTTTACATCTAATTAGTCATTACTAATGACATACACAGTAATTAATCTAGCATACTTTCATCAAATATCTACTAAATCTACTAAAGAGTCTACAATTAGGCTATACTGAATCTGATCTATTTTAAGAGATTTTCTTAAAATTAAGTTAATACCTTTTAGAAAAATGTCACCTGGGGTAAAACTCCCCCTGCGTTGCTGCTTTCCCTGATTTGCATTTGTATAGCTCACAGCATTTTCATTTACATGTGAAAGCCTCCCCTAGAATTAGAGGGAGGGGGGGTCATGGGGCGACAACTGCCAAGCAAGGCCCACGTCAATTTCTGACAATTCACGGCAGTTTTCGGTGTTGCCTGTAAATTGTCGTATACAGCCGTAAACCTGAAGTTCAACGACAATCTACAGTGCCGAATACTGACGAAAATCCCACTTTTCATGCAGTGACTCCAGGAACAACATGTACATTTTTTTTTCCTTTCAAGCACTCTGAATTCCTCCTCTAAATGTCCCTGTTTACTTTTTGTTTTGTTTTGTTTTTGGTTTAGTTAATGTTCACCCCTCCTGTTTTTGTTCTGGGGGGTTGTTGGTTTGTAAAAGGGGGAAAATGGGTGAAATGTTTTCAAATCTAATGATTGCAGTTGAGTATTATTTATGCATTCTGCATAATGAGCTGGAGATTCATGAAGACATCTTACCAGTTCATTCACTGCCATCTACTGGATATATTAGATATTTTAGCTGCTTCGTGAGCATCTAGATTATTTACACTTTACAATTGTAGGGAATTATATCTAAAATAAGGCCTGTAAAATCTGACTCTAATTTATTAAATCTGTGCTGAAATAGCATCAGACACACTCCAGAGGTTGCAGTACTCACCCTACAAGCGGATGACTATTTCTAAATAGGTGCAAATACTATTTGTAGTAAAGCTTGTCCTCCCTTAAAGGCTCCAATCTTTTTCTTGTAAATAGTTACATGCATTTCTTTTTGCAAACTGTGTTGGAAAATCACATGACAGAGTTGTAGTATTGTCTTGAATATTGTAAAATAAATTCCCCCAGGTTTATCAGCCTGTGTAACTTGTAAACAGGCTCTTCTTTGCATTTGCAACACATTCTCACTCCGAACCCGTAAAATACAGACGCTTGGTCAGGTGCCTTTGACGCTAAAAGCGTGTCATATAACGCGCATTATCTTAACGCCCTTCCTTGGGACTATTGCCGCCCTTTTGACGCAGATGTGTTAAGGAAAAGCTTGTGGGTGGGCTAACGCTTTCGTGACAGTTAAAGACACACAAGGGACACAAACCCCGGTCTCCTGGGTGAAAGTCCTGTGTTTGACCCATCCACCATTCCAACCAAACCCTTAATACGGCGTTTCCCCCTTACATATTACGCGCTAAACCCCTTGTAGATGTTGCTCTTCCCGGCACGTTCTACAAACAAGCTGAAGGGCACTTTTCTCGTCGCTTCAGACGCTGACAGCCACTGTCCAAACGTCCGTATTTTACGAGTTCGGAGTGAGAACGAGTTGAAGTATGACTCCATGCTCTGCTGTGATACAGCAGATGTTGAGCTGGTCCAACTGTGACCCTGTGGCTAAGAGCTGAAATGTTGGATGGAGCAGTGAGGACTTCAAGTAGCAGAGGAAATGTAAAAAAGGAACAGACCAAGAGAACAGCTGCATAACAGATTGTAAAGATCAATACAATAATGGGGGTGCTTCAGTATTTTAGATGGAAAGGGATTTAATTTCTTGTTATATAAAAAAGATAGAGAATTCTCATGAAATGTAAAGAAACCTTTGACCTCAGAAAAAAAGCACAAACAATGTAAACATTACAAATTGAAAAACTAGTCATATGCTTGGTTTTCTGTGATGGAACAGCAATGTCATATAGAATGTGATGATTTTTCTTCATGAAAAAGATGTTTATATTGATGTAAAACTAAATGTAAAAATACCCACAGGAGTGCACTCTTTCCCCACATGATAATACACCCAATGGATTCAAAGAAAACGTTATTATCTCCTGAGGGGCAATTTGGTTTACAGCCAGCAGTACCACACACCATATAGTCTATACAATGTAGAAATCACAAAACACAGGTAGACAGTAAAGGACAAAACAAAAATAATAGAGCATAACATTTAACAAGTAGATAGATGAATAATACATTTAAACTGCCTTAGTTTAAATAATGTTTTTGAACCTTTGGTCCTGCAAGTACCCAGATGGTATCCACGGCTGGACAGAAGCAACTTTATTTCATTAAAAAGAGGATGGCTCGGTTCACACAGGACTGATCGGGCCTTCTTAAGCACCCTCGCCTGATACAGTGCAGTCAGGTCATTCAGGGTAAGACCTGCAATTTTGCTGCATGCCTTTACAACGCCCTGTAGTCTAGTCCTTAGTACCAACTAATTGCTAGACTCACTTCCATATAAGCCTGATTACTGTACTCCAGTACCATACAATACATAACACCATCTACAACACATGTCAAATGGTAATAGCTGAGTCAGTGTTTGCTGTGTGACTGGGTTCAGTGCTTATCTTATCCAACCCATCAATGAAGTGCAGCTCCTCTTCACATCTGTTTCACATTTGTTTGTTAAAACAAAACAAAAACTTGTTTGGTATATGACCTGTACAGTGTAGGTAAGAATTAGACAACTCAAAGGAGGTTCAAGCTCAAATAAAGTTAGGGAATTCTATTTGATAAAAATAAGTTTTAAGAAGGGACTTAATGTCCATGAACCATGGTTATTTGTACCAAATTTAATGGCAATCCATCCAGTAGTTGTTGAGATATTTCAGGCTTCTGGGTGGGAATATTTGTAGTTTTATAAATGTGGAGGTTAACAAGATAAAATCAATGAAAATCAAATCTGATAAAGTCTATTTGAACTTATCTCTATACTGGAATTTCCAACAACCATGATGTTGTGTTCATGCTGATATCATGACCATATTGACAACTGTTAACGTAGTGAGGAAAAACAGACTCATAAGGTAGCAACTTATGATTTGGCTTTTTCCTCCAAACTATCATACTGTATCAGTGATATTTAACCAATAACTCATAACAGTGTTTGTCAAATGTCATCTGAGAAAACTTTAAGGAATCCAAATCTCCTCACACAAACACACCACCGAATTTTGTGTATCAATTAGTCTGGATCAATGGAAGAACATTTCCAGGACATCTGCCATTTGTGGTCCTTTCTCTACTCTGCTCTGAAGCAGCGACACAGCGGTGCTCATGCACGTCTGTGTGTGGGTCAAAGCCCCGAGAACAAGGGGAGGTTGGACTCGAACCCTAGGCCTCTGCGTTGAGGACAAACCTTCATATGAGTGTGCGCTCTAACAACTGAGCTACCTGGGCACCCGCACTTGTGCACACTTTACTGGATGTACCGAGATGTTAAACTTTTTAAAAATGCTAAAAACTAACAAGATATGTTATCTCCTCAATTGACTTATCTCTGAATAATTTAATTAACAACACTAATAAATAAAGTGCTGGCTCATTTATCTGTAGGTGTTTTATACCACCACCTGTCTGTGACCTGCATACTGATTGAATATTTGAATGATGATGACACAGATTTGGTGTGCATAACTTTATTTTATTTGAAACAATGAACTATGAAATACATTTTTCATACATTTCATTTGTTGCTTGAAAAAGTGGAAATGTGAGTAGTTTTATTGTCTCATAAAATATGTTAAGACATATAAAACAAAAGCAGGTTTATTTTTAGATTTTCATTACAATATGTCAGGTGTCATATCTCATAAAACCACTTCCAATAATTTATTTATTTCTTTTATTTTTTAAGAGACTGGGTTTGGGATCAGGTACAGGTACACAGCGATCCGCCGCAGCCACGACTTTTCCCATTTGGACGCTTTTGTAGGTCCCAGAGATGGAAGTCTCTCTGATCTCCCCATTGTTGTAGGTGCGGCTGAGGCATGCAGTGTAAGGGATGTCTGCCCCGTACTTATATCCCATCATAGTGACACTGCAGGATTGGTTTGGTGGGACATCGACCTCAACAGAATCAGTGTAGGTGATCGACTCGGTATAAGTGGTCCCCTGGGTTAACTGGAGGTTCTTTTCTGTTGTAATCTCGATGCTTGCAGCAAAGATTTCTGGGATTCCGGCAGTGATGGTAGTCTTGATGCCCACTGTAAACGAAACACTGCTGTCCCACCTTTGCTCCTGTTGGATTGTCTTTGAGAGGGTAGCTATAAGTTTTGCTGACTGGCAAGACTTGTTGGTGAGGACAGATGTTTTCATGGTCTCTGGAGGATAATCAATGGGTTTAACCCCATCAATGTTATACTTGACATCAGATATGTCCTCGCTGATTACATCTTTGTTAACGGTCAGGACTTTGTAGTACTTGTACCAATACTCAGAACCTTCCCATGGAAGGAAGAAGGCCTTGTTTGTAACATCTACTTTCCCAAGACCATACTCATTCCTCCCAACATAGATATTACTGCCGGGGCAGGTCTCGACTGCATTATCAGGCACTGAACCATAGGAGCCATCCTTCCATTCTAAAAGCTCAAAGTTGTCTTTGTTCACCAAGATCTCAAATGGGGAGCCACTTAGTTCCTTCCCTCCAGCAGGGTAGAAGCAGTAAGGACCCTTGTCAGGGCTGTAGAAGCCAGCCTGGGACGCGTATTTGGCAACGTAGTCGGTACGTTTAACATATTTGTTGTAGATTGAAACATCGTTGGGGAGAGAGACATCAAAGGTCTGCCATTCCAGGTTGGTTTGACCAACCTTGAGTGAGGAGGACCGGTCCACCTTGTTCTCAATCCCTTTGGGAACCACAACTCTCTTAGCCTTATTATCTTGATTTATCGATTGGTTATCAGTGATCTTAGGAACAATGTTCTCCAGACTTGGGTTCAGTGACATGACTGTAAAAGGAAAAAGACACACATAGAAACAAAATCTTATATAAACCAAATTACATTAGTAAACAATCAATGTATTTCTAATGCTTTTAGCTAAATTTGTAATAAATGCTACAGGGCAAACAAAAACTAGCCAATGGAGAGTGAAAATCTAAACGTTTATCCCAATTGTTTTATATCACTTATCTTGCTTTCTTAATAAAAAAGGAGGTCAGTGACTGCTGTCAATAATTAGAAATAGTCAAACTGACCCAAACCCCGCACCCAAACAGCAATTATCCAACCATAGCTTGGCCACCGTAACTATGCATGGCTGTCAGTCTTTAGATTTCTCCACATATTTTACACCTGTAAAACTAATTAAAAGAAATTAGAGGGTTGTGTCTTTTTCCATCCTTTGGAAAATTCTAAAACACAACAACAGTTGTGGATTCAATTGTGTGCTTAACTGCTCAATCATTGAGCTTAACTGCTCAATCATGAGATGCAATTGTTAACATGCAGCACAAAAAAAGGGAAAAAAGACTTTAAGATATCCACTTTATTTGTCAAACACCGATTCCTGAGATCTCATATTAATTTCAGCAGAACTTTATAAAAGAATTTGTTTACATAGCGAGGACCCCATCATGCACTTACAATTGAATTGCCTTGATAAGCGATCTTTTAGTAGCCAGTATGGCATTACTGCAAACAAAAACCCTGTTAACATATGGACTAGTGAAGATTGTATCAAGATAGACTAGAAAAATGTCAACCTATGTTAACATTAAAGTGCCCATATTATGGAAGAAATCATTTTTTTCTGGGATTTGGGGTGTTATTTTGTGTCTCTGGTGCTTCCACACGCATACAACTTTGAAAAAAAAAACATCCATGCTGTTTTGAGTGAGATACAGGTTTCTGAATATATCCTGCCTTCAGTCTCCAGGTGAGCTGGTCAAAATCAGCAGGGCCGTCTGTCTACGTCATCGGCCAAAACATTTGAATATTCCCATGCACCACCCCCTCCCATCAGAGCTTACATACTGGATGTAATGCTTTGTCTCCACCAACCAGCATTTCTGTCATATTTGCTGAAACTGACCCTTAGTTCCAGTAGAACTACATGAATTATGTAAAATAAAAAAAACAGCTCCTCTGGCACCTCCTACAGCCTGTAGTGCCCTTGGCAAAATTCCACCGCTCCCGGTCGATTTTCTCCAATCAGGGCCACATGGGTGGTCTATCTGCCTGTCAATCACTGCTCAGGCACACGCATACATAGCGTTCTCCCCTCGCCCCTCCCCGCGCACGAGCTGCAGAAAGGTTTACCAAAACTCAGTGAATAATGGAGTGGCTTTTCAGAGGTGGCGTGAGCTGCAGGATTTTAAAGATCTGAAGAACGATGCAGATGTAGCACCATTTCCTCTCGACAGGTAACATAATTACCATGAATGATTTATCTTTCACTTGGTTATTAGTAGTCAAAAGTCCACAAAGCTACGTTGGTGAGGATGATAGTAACGTTTGCACAGTGGTCGATCAGATATGATGCTGAAATGGCTAACGCTAGCCTGCTAGTTAGCATCGTTTTACTGTTGGTGAGTAAAGTTAACGTTGTGTTAGTGTTTAGTTATTGTTTAGTTACATGTTGTCTGACATGCAGTTCTGTCAAACTCTGTTGTGTGGGAGGGGCTTAGGAGACGGTTTGGGCTCCAGCAGAAAGGGAGGAGGGACTGAGAAGTTGTCGATGTTCAAATTTGTTGGCAAAGTCTTGGCTGTTCACAATCTTACCTACTGCAGCTTTAACTTCTCGGATATCCATCATTGTGTTATTCATACGCAGTTTAACCAATACTTTTCCATGACTTTTTCATGACTTTTCTATGACTTTTAGGCAAATTTCCATTACTATGTGTTCCCTGAAAATGTCAGTTGACATTATACAATAAGAATACAAATCTGTGTTGAAGTTTACCCTCAGAGGTTTAACCATAAAATGAATGACAATTTATGTGCTTCATAGTGGGATTCGTAATATCGCGCCCTGAATAGAATGGTGAGGTTAGGACGATGTGAAATACATTTATTAATCACATATTATTATACAAAACTTTCTGGGTCTTTTGATGTTTCCAAAACCTTTCCAGGCCTGGAATTATTTAAATTCCATAACTTTTCCAGGCTTTTTCAAAACATTTGAACCCTGTTTATTGATTTGGAAGCACCGGTTTAGAAGACACCATGTTGAAGCACCACGGAAAGTGTTCTGTTGTTGCCCGTAAAGACGAGCACAAAACACTCCATCATGTCCCAGCCGCAGAGGACAGAAGAGCTGCATGGCCTGAATTCGCCTAGCTGCTAGCGTGGCACGCCCTCATACTCTACAACTGACTAGCTAGCAGTACTTACTGCGCATGTGCGACTCCTAACACAGAAGTGAGATGCCTCACTCTGTAGCTAAAACTGAGAGCTCAACATACAGGGTGAAAAGAGGAGCTGCAGCAATGTGCAGTACAACAAAAATATGATGTTTTATTAAACCACATAAAACTATTCTGGTACAACCTCTAAATACAATTATGAACCTGAAAATTAGCATAATATGGGCACTTTAAAAATAAAACCACTGTTTTCAATGCCTTGCTTTTTTATGCTAAAATGTACTGTCACTGTTCTAGCTCCATAGTTTTCTTCTGTTTCCCTCTATGTGTAGATTTTATTTAAGTGATGCATAAATGAGGATACTTGGAAAATAAAACACAGAAATGGGAAAGAGTTGTTTGGTAGTTTTAGTTTACCTAGATCGTCGTTCTTCTCACTGGCTGAGGAAAGAGCCGGCAGGGCAATCAGCAGCAATACTCTGAAACCCAGAAAAAAAATATCTGTTAATTGCTGTTATAAAATAACTTCAAATCTAAACCTGGTGAAAATATCCGAACATCAAATGTTGAGCTACTCCCGCTGGAACCCCATTTTGCCATGATGACACACACAGACTCACAAGGTGAAAACAATACCAGTGTCTCTGTCGTGGCTGGAAATAAAGTAAACATAGTTTACTGTTTTTTAGAGACACAATCAGTTCACTGGATTTATGGGGAAGTTGTAAAAACTTACAGTGACACCGGTCAAAATTCCAGGGATCAGGCAGAGGGTCAGGCAGGTAGGCAGGCAGGCAGGTAGGCAGGCAGGTAGGATGGAAGATAGGCGACAGGTGACTGGGTTCCAGGTAACAGATGCTAGAAAAGCAAAAGGGCAACTTTGCCAAACTGTTCGAGAGTGGGGGAAAGAGGCTGGTATAAATACTGCAGAGCTGATAAGGAAATGGCTTGGCAGGTGGGGAGATGGGCGCGGAAGCTCAGGTAAGGGAATCTTTTACTTCATCTTAATCCTGTTTATCCAGTTTTCTTTTACCAGCAATTGTCATTTATGTTTTCTGATGGTGGACACACTTGTGTTCTCTGGAGGATAGTGTAACATTTTAGACAAAGACACATAAGGAAGAATCAGAGATTCAAACATGTTTCTTGCTTGGCCAGTAAATGTTCCTCCAGTCTCCCTGCTTTTAGAATTGATTTTAAAGATACAGTACTGTCAGGGTCACAGTTCCTGGTGAGATAGTGTCAAACCATGAGAAAGTGAATCAGATTTCAGCTGAAAAGCAACCATTTCTCTGCAGGCACAATTTGGTTGTGTGTCCTTCAGTAAGGGCTTGTAAAGTCAGACACATGCATTTATGTTAGTTAATTAGTTAATTCCCCAAAACACACACTATTTTGCTGTTTTACTGTAAAACACCTTGTGCTATATTACCACTTATAATTATTATTAAATCCAAATGTAAACCAAGTTCCATTAGTAACCCTCAAACATAGGTCACAAAAAACAAGATGCAAAAATGAATTATTATCATTATTATTATTATTATTCTTATTATTATTATTATTATTATTGCAAGATGTACAATAAATCATTTTGCCACAACATTTTCTGATTGATTTAGGATCAGCTTTTTTATCCAAATTCCATAGGCATCCTACATATTTTATGTTGGCTTACAGTGTTTTTTTCAATCAGCAATGAAAACATTTGAAAATCTCTCTTATGTCTCTTTAAAAGGACAATTCGACGCACTTTTGGGCCGAATCGTCGATATGAATAGGCCTGTTTTTTTTCATAAAGAACTCACAGCGGCCCATTGGTTAATTTTTTTTATTGCCACTGGCCTGACCCAATCAAATCCAGGAACCCCCTTCCCCACTCCGTACCGCTATTTACGAATCCCACTATGGCCACGCCTCCTGGCCCTGAGACACGAGCTGTAATAGTTATGCTGGAAGTTTAGCATCCACATTAAAATGGACAAACGACCACCAAAGCGCAAGGGAGATGCCGAGAAATTACGGGAAAAAAAAATAAATAAAGAATCTACAGGCGAATTACTCAAAATGTGCCAACATTTCTGACGTGTTTGGGGCTGTAGTAGCTGCTTCAACATCAGCATTATCTGAAGTAGAGGAGGACGAGAGGTGGCTGGCTATACAGAAAAGCAGAAACAGCATCATGACAGGGAAGAAGCCGAGGAGGAGAGTGACCATGACAGGGCCATGGGAGCGAGTGAGGAAAAGATGGAAAAGATAGTAGATGACGACGTGGTAAGGAGAAGGCAAATTAACAGGGACTCTCAGGAAGGAAGGGAGGCTGTGTGTGTGTGTGTGTGTGTGTGTGTGTGTATGTCTGTTTGTGTGCCCGTGCACGCGCTTATATGCGCCTCACGTCATAACGATAACAAGCAGTTTGGCTGTAACTTTAAAGTTAGTGGCTGTCAGGTAACCTTACTGTTTAAGCTTACATTGAAAATGCTAGCGGTTGGCCTGTTGGGTAGTTGAAAAGTCTGTGTGATCTATAAAATCAGTTTTTAAAGTTGCTAAGCCAATATTAAGCAAAATAGTAATAATAACAATAATGGCAATACAATATCAATAATAAAAAATAATTCAAATACCATAAATATACAAATCATAACTCTAAGAATGAATTAATTTTTTAAGGGTAAGATCAAAAGATTAGTCTTGAAACCCCTCTTAAATGATCCAAAACGATCACATGAACGCATAACACTAGGCAACTCATATCATAGAATGCATGCATATTTTAAAAGGACTGTCTGCAGGGAACGTGTTTGACCAATCACGGTGTATGTGGGCCGCCTGGGCCAAAAATGCCAGGGCCAATTTTTTTGTCCCAGTCCAGCTCTGACCTAGGGGGTTATTAACAGAGGTGGGTAGAGTAGCCAAAAATTGTACTCAAGTAAAAGTACTGTTACTTCAGAATAATATGAGTCAAGTAAAAGTAAAAAGTAGTCATCCAAATAATTACTTGAGTAAGAGTAAAAAAGTACTTGGTGAAAAACTACTCAAGTACTGGGTAACTGTTGAGTAACGTCTGATTTATTTTTTAACACAAGCATTCAATCAGACGGACAAAAATACAAAATAATCATATTTAGGCAAATTATAGTTCATCCAATCAATTAAATACATTTTAATTAATTAATTAATTACAAAATAGCTTAAATTAAAATAATCCAGGTAAATTCAAGTACTTAAAAAATAAAATAATAATACATAAAAAATAAATAAGCACAAGTAACACAAATTTCCAAACCTTTACACTTTTTTTTTACCAGGCTCTGTAGGCAGAACTAAAACAAGGTAATGTGGCTGCTGTTTGGCACTTTTACTAAGGTAACATGCTTTCAATCACAAAGGTGGATCTTTTGTTATCGGGTTCAATCGCCGTGGTAACTTATGTTTGACGCCTAACCTGGTCGGGAGCAGGTTAAGTTGGAGATCAGAGATCAACTGGTGTAAAAGCACCGCCTACTGACCAATCAATACTCCACTGATAACGGCTTCACCGTTCTTAGAAGATCAGGTGGAGCTCGGTGCACAGAGAGAGAGAGGGGGAGAGAGAAAAAGAGAGGGGTGTGCTCATACAAAAAACATTTAGTGACCGACAGCCCCGTTAACATTCCCTGATGGGTATATTTGCCGTGTGTAATGCGCACAGCGGTTTGAATTATGTTTTTTATATTTTTTATTTGCTCTCACGATCGCTACCACTGCCAGAGTTGCAACTGAAATAAAAGGCTAAAGCAACGGCAGTTTATGGAAAGTACAAGTGTAATTATGGTCAGATCTTGTGCCTGACTGATGGGGAAGTGATATTGATAGCCTACGAGTTGTGCGCATCTACAGCATCGGCTATTTTTTTTTTACCAGCTGTCCTCCTGTTTTAGGAAGCAGCGACTGTATTGCGTTTTGCCTGTAAAACCGTGTCTGTGTTCTTCGTATTTATGTAGAATTATAGTTTGCTCTTCTAAATGTAAAATATGTGGCTATTAGTCATGTTGTGCAAACATCACCTCTTTTATGTGAACACGCGCCGCTGGATTGGGAAACCCTGGGTTGATTGAACTAGTTAACCACCGTCATGACACAGCTTGCGGGACCGCGGTGGTTAGGTTAGGTGAAGCCGGGGAACTGAAAGAAATCCAGGGCATGTTGATTTGGCCTCTGGGGTGTTCCTCCTCATCTGTGTCTCTATTCATACTTTGCAGTGACGTCATTACCATGGGTACCTGGCGGGCAAGAAACACCGACAGAATGGTGCTGAACAGTGGCCAGTCACGGGAATTGCAGCCTTGCAGATTTCCAATACTACAATCAATCAACTATTTAGACCATATGTCACTCGGAACTTGTGATCCATACACAGCACCCGCTGATATTTTCATTGCTTTGAAGCTGGCCAAGTCTCTACCAGACTTGGAGTTTGGAGATATTTACATCTATCTTAGAATCCGTCACTTTACACCGCACAAAAAATGAAAGCCTACAAAAGTACAGATAGCTATCTTTTTTTCAAGAGTGGATGGGTTAACAACGCTGTCATATGGGAGGTGAAAAACAGGAATATCTTCATAATCAAAGCAAAGGTGAGTTTTACTAGTTAGTTAGCTAGCTAGCTACCCGCTAACGTTTGCTAATCTGTTCCGTTGTGTGATGAAGTCTTCATCAGAATACGTAAAACCTGCCTGCCGGCGAATGACAGCTTGATAAGTAGTTTTTTTTTTTTTAACCTTCTGCCAACACTAGACTATGTATCATGTAGGGTGACCAGACGTCCCGGTTTGACCGGGAGAGTCCCGACAAAAGCTGTGTCGGGACGCTAAAATATCCCGGTTTACACCAACCACAATGAAATTGTCCCGGTTGTCAACGATTACATACGTGGTCTTATTATAGCCCGATCATTAACTAAACCATGTAGAAAGACTAATAAAGCGTCCAGCGTATGATTGTAACAATATGTGTGTGTGTGTGTGTGTGTGTGTGTGTAAATCGTAGCGGTCTGCATAATCTGTGCCGCCAGCGTTACGATGTAGATTTGTAAACATTGTTGCAACGCCTCTTCTTCTCTGTCTCGTTTTAACCGGTCTTTTGCTGACACCGGTGTTAAATTTCACAGTAGGCTTTCAGCCAACAAATTGATTCTTGAGCAAATTCACTCAATTCACACAACAAATAAACGTTATATAATGAAGTTCTTGCCCGCCAGCCAGTAGTTGTGACGTCACATGCAAAGTATGAATTGCCGATGGCTGATTCTGACATTGCCATTTTTGTTTGTGCATTTTGTTTTGCTGCGACTGTAAGCTAAACCGTCCCGCTGCTGAATTTGAGTATGGTGACGAGACTGCACAACTACGTTTGATTGGTGAAACAGTCACGTGGTAGAGCCTTTAGCGGAAGTCTCTCTCTCTGTCAAAATAAAACATTAAAATGAGGCGTACGCGGGGAGGGGGGGGGGATAAAAACAATTTTTTAACGAGCTCATTGTAGCCTAATGTAGCGGAGTAAGAGTACAGTTTCTTCTTCACAAATCTACTCAAGTAAAAGTAAAAAGTATAGAGATTTAAAACTACTCCTAGAAGTATCATTTTTTCAAAAACTTACTCAAGTGAATGTAACGGAGTAACTCGTTACTACCCACCTCTGGTTATTAACAGATCTGTACCCACTCTGTCACTCTCTGGGACATGTTTTTATGCTAATCGAATGTGTTGTTAGTTTGAAAGATGCTAGCGCGGACCGCTGATTAGCTTACAACCATAATATTCGGGGCACAGGGAAAGTAAAAACAAATCGCTATTCATACCACTAAAAATACGTCAAGTAGCATAATGAGGGTCCCTAAATGTTAACCGAAGCATTGAGAACTTTGTAAGTGTACCAACAGTTTATTGAACGAAGAGCTGCGGGAGCTCCATGAAAGGGCTACAAGACAGAGAGAGCTACCGGTAGTCAATGCCGCAACACAGCCTCGTACTTCGTGAAACTGGTGGTGTACCTGCGGACATTGTGAAGCTATGGACACCGAACAGGAGTGTCTGTGTTGCACGGAGTGGGACCTGTTGCGTCGCAACACCCAAGAGAAGCAGTGTTTTGTACAGTCTGAAGATTTCCCCTCTCTGATAAACAGGGCTGTAGCCTACATGAAACTTTTTTCCAATAAATTGGAGACGGCGACCCAGACTGAAGGGACCAGATGGAGAGTTATCCACTGAGTAAGTACACTAGACAAGTTATGCAGAGTGCGATTATTTCAGATATATTGAGCACATTGCTTTTGATTTTAGTTTGCATCGCCAGCTGTAAGTCATTACTGGTTTTCAAGACGGCAGTGGCATGTAAACATGAACGCGAGTGTCTTCTGGCTCAGCTCTCTTTTCGTCACAACAGTTCGATAAATTGAATGTAATACCGCACCCGCTGCGCCCATTCTCCGACCAATCTGCTGATCCTCATCCCAGCCCAGTGACGGACTGGGAACAAAAAACAGCCCTGGCATTTCCACTGGTGGTGGTGGTGGTGGGGGGGGGGAGTTTCGCAGATTGAACTTTTGACACAGGGAAAGAACACGCACTTTTGATAGCCCCAGTGATGGTGAACGTAAACTCCCTATAAACAACTGCACCAAAACATAGACTTACAAAAAAAAAAATAATAAATCATCAGAGCCAGCCGCTCCATAATATAATATTCTGAAGTAGTCAAACTTACTGTACCTACACTCCCTCCTGCAGCACTGGTCTCCATCTCTGTTACTTCTGGTAATCCACATTCAGACCCACAGCACGCTTGTTGTTCTTTGTTGGTTAGTTCCATAGTTTCGTTATCCATGTCTATCTCTTCATCCTGCTCTTGCTCGTTTTGTTCTTCCTCTTCCTCATATTCCTCACTGTCCTGTCTCTCGCCCTGGTGTGCTGGCTCAGCTGTGTCGCTAACATGCTAGCTGTATTAGCGCTAATGCTAGCTGAAGCTGCACTTGAGTTTCAAAACAAATCAGTCAGTTTGCAGCATTTTTCAACGTCAGCCAACAGTGCTCTCTTATATTTCTCTCTCTTTTTCTCTGTCCCCCCTTGTGTCGCTTGATGCCTTGATTAATTTTTTTGTCAACAACTTCCAACCACCACCTGACGCAGATCATAGACACATAAAGACGCAGACGCGGTCTACTCGGCTCTACTTGATTCGGTCTTGAAATTCCCAGAAGGCATTGCTTCATTTTAACTTCAGCAAAAAAATATTAAAATAAAAGAAATGCAGGTAGATTTGTTTATTTAAAACCATGCACGTTTACGTTTTTGAACATCTGATCTGAATAAGTAATTTTTCTACAAAACAATACAGACTGATGTAAAAGTTCATGACTGTAGAGGGTAACCATGACTGTGATATTGAGAGACTCATGTGTGGTATAAATACAAATCAGATTACATAACTACTAAGTGTTAAGGATTCGGATACGTTTGGCCTTCATTTAGCAAACTAACTTTGTTATTGATGCTTGAAAGGGGGCTGAGAGAAATTATATGGGCCGCAGTTTACAATTAAGTGGCCGCATGGCTGTGACAATCATGTGGCTCTCTGATTGGCCGGCCGGCCGGCCCACACCGCGGCCCCTCTGGCATCTGCCCAAATGCGAGATTACCAGTCCGTCACTGTCCCAGCCGCTTCACACTCGGCTGTGAACCGATCCAGTGAGTGCTGAAGGTCGCTGGCCGATGATGCCATTAGGACCACATCATCTGCAAAGAGCAGCGATGAGATTCCTAGCCAACCGAACTGCAACACCTCCCCACCCCGACTACGCCTCGATATCCTGTCCATGAATATTACAAAAAGGATTGTTGATAAAGCGCAGCCCTGGTGGAGGCCAACCCCCACCTGAAGTCCGAGTCTGAGTTACTGCTGAGAACCCGGACACAGCTCTCACTTTGGTCATACAGAGATTGGATGGCCCTGAGAAGAGACCCCCTCACCCCATACTCCCGCAGCATCTCCCACAGTATCTCCCGGGGGACCCGGTCATACGCCTTCTCCAAATCCACAAAACACATGTAGTGTGGCAGCAATAAAATTGAAGTGAGATGAACAAACTGAGAAATGTATATTTTTAGATAAAACAGATGTTGACAAAGTTTCCTTTTGGGGACATAATTTGAATTTGGGAAACATTTTGAAGTTGGAAAAAAATGGAATTAAATTGCAATATATCCCAGATGATTGCAATATGTTTAAAATCGCAATAATACTGTATCGTGTACTCGTTTCGTGATGATATCGTATCGTGAGGCCTCTGGTGATTCCCACCCCTATTGGTTAGTACTCATGTTATAGGAAAGGTTCACATTTTTTCAAGTTAATCTTTCAACAGTCCAATAAAATGTTGGATTCATGTTAAGACTTTTTAATTTTTGAAAAAACTTCAAAATTTTGCAAAAATCTGTAGGCCTCCCTGCATTGACTCTGAGGACCCCCTAGGGGTCCCGGACCCCCTGTTGAAGATCCCTGGTTTAGTGAATGCTTTTGTTTGACGAAAGTAACAGTTTTTAGTGGTAAATGTGCTCTTTGTGTTTCTAAACAACCTTTATACATAAACAACCTTTATACATATGCATTTGTGACAAGACGATTGTATCAAGATAGACTTGAAAAAGTAAAGGCCTTTCATCTTAACAGAATGTTAAAAGAAGAAAACATACATGTTTGAAAATACAAGCAAGCGTGTGAGCTAAGAAACTTAACAAGGGCGTGTTAAAACGGAATTACTCAGATCCTAAAATGTTTCAATATTATACTTATAATACTAGGATTGTGTAGTGGATTAATAAGGGTATAAGTCAAATATGTCATAAGATCTAAAGAAATTATAGTTTGTCTAGTTTGTTTTTCTTTAAAATACCTTTATAAAGTAGTTATGTGTGTTTTTAAAAATAGCTAAAAAAACGTCCACTTACTAGCTTCAGAGATCTCAAATATACAGTATCTAAGTCTATTAATGGGGCGCTAAATGTAAAAATTCAGATACAATTTTATAGCTGATATATTTAGATTTAGGTCACTTTCAGCTCATTTTTCTCACATTTGAGAAAGGAATTTATGCAAAACATGTTATACACTGTAAGAAAAAAATCCCGTAAAAAAGGATAATGTCCTGGCACAAAATTATCAGTACATTTTCCGTTAAGTTTACGTTTCTGTCTATGGTTCTGTTAATCCAAATACGGAAAATTCTGTATATTTACAGTAGCCTATATGCTATGTGAATTTGACGGATGTTTCTGTTGGTCCACAAAATTGAAATATTCTGTAAAATTGCATCATAGCCTCAATTCTAATTACATCTGTACTGTCAGATGAAGCCTCAGTTTTCTGATATATATTGGTAGTATTTTTTATACTCAAACAATGGTTGCTAAATTAATTAACTAAACAGCTGAAACATGATCATATAATCCACCACTATATAAACAAAATATGTTTATTTATTTTACAACAGATCAATAGAGCAAAAATTCTGTGTACTGCTGTCAAAGAACATTCTTACTTAGAAAATACTCACATATTGAGCTTGTAATGGGAAAATTACATTTAAGCACAATTCGTTATATTTTTATGTTTAATTCGTACTTTACTTCTCTCACACATGCTGAAAGAGTCTATCTCATTTCCCACATGTAGATTTTGATTCTAACTTTGTGAGACATGCAGTCTGGAACATTATGTGAGCACTGTTAGCCTGAACCGATAAAGGTACAAGGTCGCCCTAAAACTATCTCATGTTTTCCCATGCTAGTTAAGATGTAACTGGGGGGTGAAAGTCATACAGGGAGGAGGAGGTGAGATGACTCCAAGATGTCTCTTGCATTTCTGTGATTGTCTTCATGTGTATCAGATTGCCTGTCAAAATTGTAGCGTCATAATAATCTAAGTGCGTGTGTGCTGTCACTCTGAAGATGCATATAAGCCTAGTGTTCTTGTTCACTCATTTGAGAAACTGACTCCACACTGGGCTGCGGCCTTTTGTGAAATCATCCTATAATTGCAAATATATCTTTTTTAATAAAATACAAAAACCCAATTGGGTTTTAGTCTCAGTCTGTCTTATTTGTTTCAATTTACTAAACTCTGAAAACTCTTCACCCTGCTGCAAAGGAAACTTCCACGACAAGCTAAGCTTCAAACAGGTCTGAGGGTCAGCGCGTTGGAACGGAGCATTATCAAAGTTCTGGCCGTAAAACTAGTACAGCAGTATATAAAGTACACTGTACAGCTGGTCCCCATTTCATTTACAGTTTTAAAGTGTGCAATATAACACTTGAAACACCCCCACCTCCCCCTTTCACAAACCCATAGTACATTATCCTCTAAACACAACACATCTATGTAGAAACACAAGCTGACAAAAAGATCAGAATAAAAGTGGAACATAACAAATTCTGTTTGAATCAAGGGGTTGCAGCTTTCAGCCCACATGTCTATTTGCATGACCACTGCATGCTGTGTGTGTCTATATGTGTGTGTGTGTGTTTTTTGAAAAGAAGCTCAAATTATACAAGTATCCTCAAAGTTGTTAAGTTTGTACAGAAACTTCAGCAGCCTTGGTGGGATGTGTGGCTGCTTTGTTCCTTTCCTCTCAGCCTTTGACCCTCGTTCTGGATTTATTCCCAGGAAGACAAACAAAGGATGACTGAAAGTATTTCTTAGTGGATTTTTCATTCATTTTATGCTAAAGTAGCAGGCCAAATAAACAGGTCATAGATGTGAAACACTATCCACATACTGTAAATGATAAAAACTTTATGGAGAATCAGAGGCTATAATTAACTTTTTTTATAGTCAACGTCATAGACGTATGACAGTAACTGAGGTTAATGAGTTTCAGTACTTTTCAGTAGAATTTCAGAATTTGCCACGTTATAGAGCCCAACAAGACTTTGCGGATGATCTGCACATGCAAGCTTTTCAGTCCCTCCGGGATTTCGCGCCAATGCACGCAAATTCAACCAATCAACGTGACTTTGGTGCGACTTGCAATTCTGACCAATCACCGCAACTTTTCCGCAAATTTGACCAATAACCGGAGTTTCCCGCGTCTTTAACCAATCCCAGCAGTCCCACGTGCCAGACTTTACGTCACTAACCAAGCGGGAGTGAGAGAGAGCTTGTTTCCTATATGAAGACGAGACTTGAACATCTCACATTTACCAACAAAACGTACAGCGAAAGAACATGCAAAACATTTCAGACAGTCCTGCCAACCTGTATACATTTTAACATCAATGTACACAGTAACGTTTTGTAGCTGCTGCTGTTTCTATCCTGTCGGATCTCTGCAGTTCCCCCCGCTACTGATGCGCACACACACAATCACACACGGTGGCTGCAGGAAAAACCGGAGATGAGACGTACAGGAGGACCTAAATTGAGGACAACTACGCTCGTTATTGTAAGTGCAATGATAAGTTAAAGTCCAATAAGTACTTTATCAAACCGTATGAATGTGAGTTCC
Organism: Perca schrenkii; assembly: GCA_025617405.1. NCBI lineage: Eukaryota > Metazoa > Chordata > Actinopteri > Perciformes > Percidae > Perca > Perca schrenkii. The sequence continues at coordinate 6,597,646 of CM046791.1, read as the reverse complement.
AGGCCAGGATAGGAAATAAACTAACAATGTAAAGATCAACAAGCCACCAGCCATTTTCATATTATACCAACATTTGCAGCATCCTGAGCTTTTTTTGTAAGGTTACTAGGAAAACTCAGCAGATTAGTTTTATTCTCCCCAAAACAAGTTTTCTTTTTATTTTTAAAGAACTAAAAAAAAAAAAATTTCACTGTCTCCCGCAACTTCATTGCAACTTTTATTGCAATTTTTTACAAAAGCTCCCACAAAATCAGGCATTTTGGGCTGCAACAATCTCAAAAAAAGGGTGCGAAATCCTGGAGGCACTGGCTTTTTGTGCATACACAAAGTTTATAGATGAGGCCCCAGGACATTTGAAGTACATTTGAGTATTTCTTGTGCGTTGGAGATCAGATTGGAGACATAACCTCTCCAGTAAAAAAACAAAAACGTTCTTCGTTGATCTCCTTCTGACCAGCTGACACCTAGTTTATGTTTTTGTAGTTAAATGAGAAGGTATTATTGCTTATTTAAACTTTGGGAAGAGAACCCGTCAGCAATTTGAATTGAGCGTCAATATAGAAACAGCTCGTATGACAAAGGTTCAGCCCTAACCTTTTGTTTTATCTGCTGGTTTGGTTCTCTGTCCATAAGAAACTAAAAACGACTAGAGAGTATCGTCAGGACATGTAGCAAGATCGCAGGCATCAACTTCCCCACTCTCTCCCACATCTACTCCAACAGAGTGGCAAAGAATGCCAAATCCACTGCAGCTGACCCTAGCCACCCCTTGTCCTACCAGTTTAGGCTACTTCCCTCAGGCCGTAGCTACTCCATGCCCAGATGCAGGTCCAACAGACTCAAACTCTTTTTTTTATCCCGACTTCAATTTCCACTTTGAACAATTTGCCAGAACTCTTTTATATGTATGTATTTTTTTTACTTTAGTATTCCATGTTTTGCTGTATTGTTGTGTTTTGCTGTGTCCTTATGTCTGTCTGCTGGCTGTACAAACAATTGACCCTAGGAGACAATAAAGTTACCTTGACCTTGACCTAAACCTCTGCACAGCGGCACGCTGCATTCACACAGACAGACACAGTGTAGGGCTGCAGTGGAGTAGTCCTTTTTGATTAGGAAGGTGCCTAACGGAGTGAAATAGGGGAAAGTGGTGTGAGTTGTGCCAGTTTTTACTCAAAGTGACTTTAAAGTGAGACCATGACAGTATGCATTCAACTTAAGGATGTCCATATATTTCAGGATGTGGTGCATCCCTGAGAACAATAACTTTGGATCGGAAATAAATTGTTTCAGAAATATTGCTTTTGGGAAAAAAGTAGTCTTGTGGCACAACTTGCCCCTGGTGCGGGGTAAGTTGTGCCTTTGGGGGAATATGTTGGGGTAAATTGTGCCAGTGATTTCTGAAGTAAAACAGAACATTTTAATGTTATGAACTGTAATGCTATATGAAAGCAAGACAAATTAATTAGAAAATTACTCATTTAAGGTTTATTTAGATATTGTCACACCCTATTAAACTGTTGGAATAAGTCATATTTTGTAGTTTTGGGGAAAACACAAAAAACTTAAATACACAATATATGATATTTGTGAATCATTTCAGGCAAAAAGGCTTTGGCAATAGATGCCTGTTGACATAGAACGCTGTCTGTCAATTATGTAACATATAAGAATAAAGTGACTAGGCTAATTTCTAAACATCCTATTGTGACTTAGGCCACTTAAAAACTTAATAAAACTTATCTTTAATAACAAAACTGAAATCAGTGTTAGCTAAATTAAACAAATCAAACTAAACTAAACTAAGTCAAACACTGATGAGGCACATTATCCCCTGTGAGTATGTAGGTCTAGATGGTCTGGATCTGGCCTACTACTTAACATCCCACTTGTCAATGCTGCAGGGGAATATACACTTCTGCTCCCTTCTGGCTGTAACACCAAGATTTTGTGGTGTGGGTAGTTTCTTGAGCACATCACCTCTAGGAATGACTCCTTCATCACTGGCATAACTTAACCCAGGCCCTTTGGCACAAATCACCCCAGATCCCACAAACTAGCATGATCCAGCAGTTAAGAGCTGACATCATGCTATCTCTATAGACTCACTGTGTAGCCTGTTAAAGCACTAAAATGTGTGAAATGTTTTCAAACTTGTCTATAATTGTTCAGACACTACAATAAAAGAACCTTAATCATAGAAATTTTACTTTGAAACAAAAAAAAGTTTTTTGAGCTAAAATGTGCTTACCTCTCATGCCATGTGTCTCTCTTCTTTGGAGGATGAGTAAAATGGATGGCTTTTCAAAATGAGGTGGTCACAGGACCAATTTCTTCTATGGTTTTCCAGAAACAAGGGGTGGATCTACTTCCCCCATGGCACAAATCACCACAATCTCCCATGTCTTATCCTCTAAGGATATGCCTTTTTTCTCCAGCTCACACAAGTCAGACACAAGTTCACTGAAAATCTTGTCCACTCCAAAATATTTACAGTCTTTCTCTATACAGAGCAGTGCTAAATGTAACAGTTGAACGTTGGTGTGGATGGAAATTAGCTACCTCAAAAGCATCTTGAAAAAGCATCACTTTTAAAAAATCTGGGTCTGAAAAAACCCCATTAGACTGAATGACATGGCCGTCAGTGAAATCATGGAGTGTGCCATCTTCAACCAGAGGTGGGTTAAAACTCTGCTGAAAATGTAACAGAACATTGTAGAAATGTAGTGGAGTAGCAAGTATAGTTAATTGCTGCAATATGTAACGAAGTAAAAGTCAAAAGTATGCACTATTGATTGTACTTAAGTAAAGTACAGATATGTGAAAAATGTACTTGGTTATATTCCACCACTGCATTTTGGCCCTATAAATAGCGCAATCAATCACCAAATAACACAGGATTTAATCAGTTTAATTGCTGACGTAAATTGCAGTGTTAGTGTTTCTTTGCATACTATGATTTCTTTTTCAACAAATGATCAGAAATACATTACAGTACAATACTATCATTGTAAAGGACTGTAGAATTAAATAAAATGCAGTAACCAATTATTTGGAGCAAATTGTCATCACTCAAATGTGCGTAAGAGTGCTCTTGAGTGTTCATAGATTTTGTTCTTAGCTAAGAACAAATCCAAGTTAAGAAAACATTAGTGAATGTCAGAATCTTTGTAAAAAGTGTGTAAGTGGGGGTTTAAGAACACATTCCTTCGTTGAAACGGTTGGTGAATGAGGCCCATTGTTGTCGTGGTTTTTAAGTCAACTGTTCCTCATTCCCCAAAACACAAAACACTTGATTAAGTGTCTATAAGAAGAAGCTGGCACAGAGCCAGAAGTATAAGGAAACAGAATTTCAGACCCATCAGCAAACATGTTCTGGGACTCCTCTGTCAGACAAAGCAGGTGGAGAACTGAATGTGACTTTTCAGCTTCTCTCGCCCCCATTGGACTGAGATCAAATGCTTAGAAAAAAGTCACCTAACCACTAATTGGCAGCCGGAGGCTGAGAAGGGTAGGAGAATAATTGTGGAATTTGTTTCAACACAATTAAACTTGATATGATTGATGTGAGGAACACATCAGGTGATGTTGTTGCACGGCAACACTGAACCAACTGGTTCATGGGATGTAACTTTTATTTTTGTTTTCTCTGAAACTCTTTACGCTTAATAGTGGACAAATGTCAAATACTGTTGTTCCCGGAGGGAACTTCCGGCGCATGAAAGGATGTAGACGTATTTAGTCAGCGCTCCTCTCCGCTACTCACAAAATCTTCTTCGTACCGCGTCTCTTTTTGTTCACAAACCCGCAACTGTATGTGTATATACCTTCCTAAGAACTTGTTCAACTTGGAAGTCCAAAATGCCGAAGCCGAACGACTCCAGCAAAGCCAAATCCGTCTGTGGTCAGGCTACTGGAGCTAGCACCAGCGATAGCGATCCTGCTAACCATTCTCCCACCAGGCCGGACATGCCTCCAGATAAAACTTATGATATGTGTAAGGAGCTGTGCAAAGAGGTGTCCGTGTCAGTCCTGCGCTGCATTAATGAACGTTTTGATGCCTTCGAGGCTAAGTTTCAGTCACTCGCAACTTCTCAGGCCGAACTGCAAGCCCGTGTGGCTGACCAGGAACAAGCTACTGGCGACCTTGACATCCGCATATTCATACCAAGGTGCTTGACCTGGAGGCCCGCTCTCGGAGGCATAACATCAAAATTGTGGGGATACAAGAGGGTGAGGAGGAAGGTAAACCCACTGAATTCGTCTCCAGACTAATCCCCAAGCTGCTCGGTGATACGCACTTTCCGCATCCAGTTAAAATTGACCGGGCTCAACGCTCCCTCCAGCCGAAGCCGGCCACCGGCGCCAGATCGCGTACCATCCTGGCGCGCATCCATCACTTTCAGGAGAAGGAGTTGATTCTTCGCCTGTGCAGGCAACAGTCCATGGAATACAAGGGAGGTAAGGTCCTTATCTTCCCGGACTACACCAGCGAGGTCATGGCTCAGCGCCGTGCCTTCAGAGAAGTGCAACTGGCCCTGCGTGATGAAGGAATAAAACACACACTGCGATACCCGGCCAAGCTCTATGTTTACCCCCGAGACGGTGGGGCGCCCAAGATCTTCGCGGACCTGAAGGAGGCGGCGAAGTCCCTGGAAAAGAATAATGGACGATCCACACACTGAGTTTTTTTTTTTTTTCTATTTAATCCACGATTGCGCCCAGGTGAGGCAACTATATTTGTTCAAAGCAGCTATAGCTGCCCGTTTTGTTTTATATCCACTATATTACAACGACCCACTTTAAACTGCTGTCATGTTCATACAGCCTGAGGTGCGGATACTGCTCATATTTTCACTACTTTGACTGCTCTATATCGCGGTATCATATAGTTTGTTACTACAACGTCGCGGAGGGGGAGTGCTAGTGGTAATATTCTAGTTATCAGCCCAGTAGCTCCTTACGAGATGAATACGGGATGCTATGTGCCAGGTTTGGGGAGCCCCAAGCGGGGTGGGAGGGGAGGGATGATGTTATTGTTCTCTTTTTTCTTTTTCTTTCTTGTTTTTCGCTATTTTTCATATGGTCAGTAGGCTACTTACACTACTTGGTGGTAAGGGACGCACTTGTCAAGTGGAAAGGGCAATATTTCTGTGAAATTATTTGCTGTTGATGGACAGGGTGGTGAAATTTGTGAGCTTTAATGTGAATGGGTTAAATGGACCTGTTAAACGAAAAAGAGTCTTAATATATCTGAAAAAACTGAAAATATATATTGCCTTTATACAGGAAACCCACCTGACACCCCTGGAACATAGAAAATTGAAAAGGGATTGGATAGGACATGTAATCTCATCATCCTTTAACTCTAAAGCCAGGGGAGCAGTGTTGCCAACTTAGCGACTTTGTCGCTATATTTAGCGACTTTTCAGACCCCCTTAGCGACTTTTTTTCAAAAAAGCGACTAGCGACAAATCTAGCGACTTTTTGCGAGAAATCTAGCGACTTTTTGTGGCGTTATTGGAGACTTGTTCTTACTCTTCTCAACGAGCAGCGAGTGCCGCCGTGGGCCCCTCCCCCATCTGAAAGCACTCACAGGCGGGTGCCGGTGTAGGTAGGAGAGACAGCGGGACGTGACGGGAGAAAGTCGCCGCTGAGCTGGCCTGGCCCTGGGCAACCCAGCCTTTTTTGAGAATTATTTATCAATCTTTCTCCATCCCATTGTAGAATTTCTTTTTTTCTTTTTCTTTTTTCACTTCAAAATTAGGCTACCTAAGTAATAATTATAAGGTAAAATAAATTCCTGTATTGAATTTGTGATTATTTGGCTAAAGATTTCTATTTTTTTTCTATCTACCTTGCTGACACAACCACTAAGCTGTATGCAAATGAGCGTATGACGTCATCTAGCGACTTCTAGCGACTTTTAGGACAGCCAATAGCGACTTTCCTTACTGAGGAGTTGGCAACACTGCAGGGGAGTAGCCATTCTGATAAATAAGAACATCCCTGTAACACTTGGAGAAACTGTTGTCGATGCATTTGGGAGGTACGTTTTGGTGAATTGTCAGATTTACTCGGAACCCTGGACTCTCTTAAATTTTTACGCTCCCAATTATGACGATGAGTCATTTGTCCAAGATATATTTTGGAAGGTGTCGGAAGGGCGGCAAAATATTCTTATAGGGGGCGACTTTAATTTCTGCCTCAATCCTATTCTGGATAAATCATCTTCATCAGTATCCAAATCTAGAGCAGCCAAAATTACCATAGAATTCATGAAGGAATTAAATTTAGCGGATGTCTGGAGACAAATGCACCCTCAAACTCAAGATTATTCTTTCTACTCTGGGCGCCACAACTCTTTCACTCGGATTGATCTTTTCTTGCTGTCGACGAAGCACACAGAGCAGTAGAATCTGAGTGCTTATCTAGATCATTATCGGACCACTCACCTCTGACCGTGTCCATTTATATGCCTGAAAAGACTACTAATATGTATAGGTGGCGTCTGAATCCTACTCTCCTTCAAAAGCCAGATTTCTGTAAATTTATAAGAGATCAGATTGGCCTGTTTTGTGAGACAAATTGTGCTTCTTCTCCCAATAGTTTTATATTATGGGACACACAAAAAGCTTTTTAAGGGGACAAATAATCTCTTATACCAAAGGTATCAAAAAGAAATACATGGCAGAAATAGAGGAATTGGAAGCAGACATTTTGAAATTGGAGAAAGAGTTTCAACAATCAGGGTCTAAAAAAATACGGCAGTTGTTGGTATGTAGAAAGCTTAGATACAATACTTTGCATACTTACAGAATTGAAAAAAATATTCTGAGAGGCAGAGGTGGGTAGAGTAGCCAAAAATTGTACTCAAGTAAAAGTACTGTTACTTCAGAATAATATGACTCAAGTAAAAGTAAAAAGTAGTCATCCAAATAATTACTTGAGTAAGAGTAAAAAAGTACTTGGTGAAAAAACTACTCAAGTACTGAGTAACTGTTGAGTAACGTCTGATTTATTTTTTAAAACATAAGCATTCAATCAGACGGACAAAAATACAAAATAATCATATTTAGACAAATTATAGTTCATCCAATCAATTAAATTAATTTAAATTAATTAATTAATTATAAAATAGCTTAAATTAAAATAATCCAGGTAAATTCAAGTACTTAAAAAATAATATCAATAAAATAATAATACATAAAAAAAAAAATAAGCACAAGTAACACACATTTCCAAACCTTTACACTTTTTTTACCAGACTCTGCAGGCAGAACTAGAACAAGGTAATGTAGCTGCTGTTTGGTACTTTTACTAAGGTAAACATGCTTTCATTCACAAAGGTGGATCACTTGTTATCGGGTTCAATCGCCGTGGTAACTTATGCTGGACGCCTAACCTGGTCGGGAGCAGAGATCAACCGGTGTAAAAGCACGCCTACTGACCGATCAATACTCCACTGATAACGGCTTCACCGTTCTTAGAAGATCAGGTGGAGCTCGGTGCGCGGAGAGAGAGGGAGAGAGGGGGAGAGAGAAAAAGAGAGGGGTGTGCTCATACAAAAAATATTTAGAGCCCGACAGCCCCGTTAACATTCCCTGATGGGTATATTTGCCTTGTGTAATGCGCACAGCGGTTTTATGTTTTCTATATTTTTTATTTGCTCTCACGATCGCTTTCACTGCCATGGTTGCAACTGAAATAAAAGGCTAAAGCAACGACAGTTTATGGAAAGTACAAGTGTAATTATGGTCAGATCTTGTGCCTGACTGGTGGGGAAGTGATATTGATAAGAGTTGTGCGCATCTACAGCGTCGACAATTTCTTTTTTTTTTGCCAGCTTTCCTTCCCGTTTTAGGAAGCAGCGACTGTATTGCGTTTTGCCTGTAAAACCATGTATGTTTTCATTTTTATGTAGAATTATAGTTTGCTCTTCTTATGTAAAATATGTGGGTATTGTTGGTCATGTTGTGCAAACATCACCTCTTTTATGTGAACACGCGCCGCTGGATTGGGAAACCCTGGGTTGGTTGAACTAGTTGATAACCACCGTCATGACACAGTTTATGCGGGACCGCGGTGGTTAGGTTAGGTGAAGCCGGGTAACTGAAATAAATCCAGGGCATGTTGATCTTGCTTCGTAGTACAGGGCGCGGTTCCTCCTCGTCTGTGACGTTTCTGACATTGCCATTTTTGTTTTGCTGCGACTGTAAAAGCTAACCCATCCCGCTGCTAGGTTTGAGGAAGGTGACGAGACTGCACAACTACGTTTGATTGGGTGAAACACAGTCACGTGGTAGAGGCTTTAGCGGAAGTCTCTCTCTCTGTCAAAATAAAACATTTAAATGAGGCGTACGTGGGGGGATAAAAACAATGACTCGTAGAATACCAAAGAGGTAAAAAGAAAAGTAACAAGCTCATTGTAGCCTAATGTAGCGGAGTAAGAGTACAGTTTCTTCTTCACAAATCTACTCAAGTAAAAGTAAAAAGTATAGTGATTTAAAACTACTCCTAGAAGTATCATTTTTTCAAAAACTTACTCAAGTAAATGTAACGGAGTAAATGTAACTCGTTACTACCCACCTCTGCTGAGAGGCAAACAAAGGTATTACGAATTGGGGGAGAAGGCGCACAAAATTCTGTCTTGGCAACTCAGAAGAGAAGAAAGCTCCAGGACGATTAATTCAATCCAAACTGAAGCAGGTTCTGTAACACTTCTCATGGATGTCATCAACATGGCCTCTAAGACTCAAATACTCCCTGAATCATTCTCTACAGCCATAATTACTGTAATCTACAAAGAAAATAGAGATCCATTCAAATGTTCTTCATATCGGCCAATTTCATTGCTAAATACTGATTATAAATTAATATCTAAGGCCCTGGCTAACAGACTTGGCCAGTATCTGCCACAGCTAATAAATTCAGACCAGTGTGGTTTTATTTCAAAGCGCTCCTCAGCTAACAACCTATGTAGGCTCTTTCATAGCTGTGGCTTTAGACGCTGAAAAAGCCTTTGACAGGCTAGAGTGGCCTTATTTATTTAAAACGTTGGCCAAGTTCGGGTTCGGCCCATTATTTATTGGCTGGGTTCAGACTCTGTACCACAAACCCCAGGCAAAAATCAGCACCAATGGACAGGTTTCATCTACGTTCCCTTTAAGCACATCGAGTCGACAGGGGTGCCCTTTGTCTCCAGCACTTTTTGTTTTGGCAATTGAGCCTTTAGCTGAGGCAATTAGGCAAGATCCGGATATAAAGGGCTTTCGGGTGGGTCAGGCAGTTCATAAAATTAATCTTCTGGCAGACGATGTTATTTTGTACTTAAAAGACCCTGGTAACTCTCTTTCCAAATTACAAACCGTACTAAGCACCTATGGTAATATTTCAGGCTATAAGGTGAATTTGGAAAAAAGTGAAGTTATTCCTTTGACAAATTTTGATCACTCCAAACTCCAGCGTACAAGTCCATTTAGATGGCCTATGGATGGTATAAAATACCTCGGGATATTTGTAGACAACAACCTCAAAAACCTGTACAAACTGAATTACCTCCCGCTGCTCAGCAAGATCGAGGATGATTTACGAAGATGGGTGGGCTTGCCTCTCATCTTGTTAGGCAGAGTTAATTGCATTAAAATGAATGTACAACCGAGACTGCAGTATTTGTTTCAGTCCCTGCCCATTCCACTACCACAATCTTTCTTCAAAGCTCTCAATAGATGTGTAAGACAATTTTTATGAAAATGTAAATTGTACCCCAGATATCCATGGGAAAGTTAACATGGGACTATGGCTCAGGGGGACTTCAACTACCAAGCTTTAAAAATTACTACTTGGCAGCTCAAATGAGGTTCATCTCATCCCTCTTTGAGGGCAGTGACGCCCCCTCTTGGACACAAATCGGACTGCACCCCCTGAAAGAAAAAGTCAGCGGTGACTTTATTTATAAGCATAATCCTGGAACTGTACACAACAGGACAGATAACCCTATATTGAGGCATCTGATTAAAATATGGTATGAGGTTCACAAAAGTCTTGGATTGAAGGTGGGATTGTCACCTAAAACGCCTCTTAAGCAGAATGAACTCATACCCATGACTCTTGATAATAAGATTTTGGACATATGGCATCATAGGGGAATCCAACACTTGGAGAACTGCTTCGAAAAGGGACTTCTCAGGTCATTTGAGGAGCTGAAGAGGAAATACAACTTGTCCAGTCAAACCTTTTACTGTTATCTCCAATTAAGATCCTTTCTGAGAGCTAATCTGGGTCCTGAAATGACTCTGCCTGTCATGAATGTGGTTGAAAGACTTCTCTATGATGGGAACACACAGATTTATTTCCAAAATGTATCGCCTGTTGTTGAACGAGGGCCCAAAACCAGGGGTGCATAGGTCTAGAATGAAATGGGAGTCAGATCTCGGTGTCACAATTGAGGAACAGTCTTGGACAGAATTATGTCAAAACAGCTTGTCAACTATTATCAATGCCAGGTATAGATTGATTAACTATAATATCTTACATCAGTTATACCTTACTCCAGAAAATTTGCATTCATTCAAACCTAACCTGTCAGAAATGTGTTTCAGGTGTGATAGTGAAGTTGGGTCCTTTTTTGCACTGTACCTGGCTGTGTATGAAAGTTAAGCCCTTTTGGCAGGATATCAGCTCCACTTTAACCGGGATCACAGGAGTTGATGTCATAGACAGTATATAATGGACCAATAGACCCCGTTGCTCTGGACGGAGACCAGTGAAGGATATTAGAAGCACTTTTCCGGTGATCTCTTCCCTTACTGCGCAGCCTCCAACTGACAGAGACAACGTAAATGTGACGTGAGCAACGTGTCTGAAAGTTGTAAGTGTTCTGGTAGCTGTGCCAAGAGAAATCTAAATCATTCCCAATCTTACAGAGACGGAGCGCGTAGGTATATGTAAGGAGATAACATAAGCACAGGCTAATTATTGCTAACTAACATGCTAGTTAACATTCGTAATTAAACCTAAACAGCTAATGTAAGTCGAAACTGCCTGCGAGCTTCTCCTGTACTATACGGTAATTCCTCTACTGTGCGACAGTAAGTCACTTGGTTATGACACAATCGTTAGCCTATTTTTACAAAAGCGTCTGCTACGGAGCCACAACGTGAGGTACAAGGTAATGGAGCCTTTTATACATTGTCGTGTTTCTTTAGAACTAAACAACGGACAAATAGAGTCTTTAAACGCTTCAGATGTAAAGTTATTCGCAGTCAAGTGACGTAAAAAAAAAATGGCGGTCAGTGGAATGCTAACAAGAGGTGATCTCTTTGTAGCAACAAAATGGCGCCATCGGAGGTTCGCGTTCTGAGGCGAAGCTTACCACCTTGGTTGATGTTCCTGTGGACCCTGAATTTTGTCTATAGGGGAACTTTACAAGTATTCGCCGCTCTCTAAACAATGCACAACTCAAATTCATTGAAATTGCTCTATGTGTGGCTAAGAAGTGTATTGCAGTGTCATGGAAATCTGACTCCCCTCTTCTTATTGATAGATGGACTGTTGAGATGAATAGCTGCATTCCCCTGGAATAAATCATTTTTTTTATTTTTTTTTATTTTATGGGGAGGGCTATAAGGTACGGGGTTTTATCCGCCATGTTTTGCCCTGTGTTATGTCGCTATACTGTTGGTGTACTGACATGTTTGTACGCATTATATATAAAACTGAAAATAAAATATTCCAATACTGTTGTTCCCATCAGTCACTTAGACACAAAAACATGGAAAATAATGAAAACTTTTTTGTGAATTTGAGGACGTTTTTTTTCTAATTTTGCCGTTTCCATCAACATTTTTTAATGCAATACTTCAAAATACGGATAAAAATACATTGATGGAAACATGACTTTTGTCAGATAAAAGCAAGTGCCTCGCAGTGGAAGGTGGTACAATATGTGGACAATTTATTAAAGGGAAAAAACCCAAAAATTTGAAAGTACATTTGAGAAGCGTGCACAAAGAGGCTAACTTAGCTTACCTTAACAAGGTAAAGGAGAACGCAAAGCCCCCTTTGCCCGAAACAGGAGCTAACCCCAGTACAGGGCATGGATGTATGTCGATTTAAATAAAAACAAATGCACTTTTAAAGAATCTAGATCTGAAGAAAACATAGCATTAGATTGAATGACCTGCCCGTCAGAGAAATCACGGAGTGGGCATTCTTCAACCACAGGTGGGTTAAAACTCTGCTGAGCTGCACATTCATCTTTTAGCATTGCTTTGAGACTTTGCAGTATTGGGATATAATGACAGTGCCTCTTCTGCCCTCTATCATTGTACCCAAGTGAGATTTCAACAGGCTGAACATTGTTAAAGTGTGTCTTGTAATATTGCAGCCTTCTATGGTGCATATTGTTGTCCTCCAGGAAACATGGTGTAAAGGTTCTCCCAGTGGTTGTCCAATAGGCTACAGAGAAATTGACCCATCTACCAAATTAAAAGGAGTCATTCAGGGGAGAGAATCAGGAGGAATGATAATTTGGTATGAATCTGAATCCACCAATTCAATAGAATTAATCAAAAGAGGTGAATTTTCAGTTTAAACGGCAGGTCAAAATCACCTCTCTTTCCCCACTAATGCCCTTCTGTGAAAACCATTTATTTCCACCCGCGGCACTTGACTCAAATTACACTCTGTGGAAAGAGAAGGGGTTGGTGAATTTTGATCAACTCTTTGATAAGGACATTTTTATCTCCTTTGAGAACTTCCGAACTAAATTTGCCCTTCCACAAGCTCATTTATTTAGATATTTTCAAGCCAGAGACTTTGTTCATTGTAATTTCCCCAACTTCCCCCACAAACCTCCTTGTACTCTCATTGATGTAATTTTTTCTCTTCCTGCGGTCCGTGGATTCATTTCAATTGTGGTGAAGTTCATTTTGTCATCATTATCATCCCCACTGGCAACTAGGAATTCATGGGAAAAGGAGTTAGGTGGTACCTTGTCAGATGAATGGTGGCAAAGAGCCCTTGACAGGGTTAACTCCACCTCTTGTGCCAGTCTGACATTAATTCAATTCAAGGAATTCAAGTTTTTTTTCTGGGGGATTGGAGGGGTGGGGTGTGGGGGGGTTGTTGGTGTTGTAAAAGGGGGAAAATGTGTGAAATGTATCCCTCCTGGTTGAACATGTATTGTGTCTTCATAACCCAATAAAGATATATATGGGAAAAAAGAGGTGACTTTTATATCAGCTGACAAAGACATATTCCTGCTCCACATACATTTCTGACTGAAGGTTGTCATGACATTATGTAAAGACATTGTTGTTGTGTTTTTTAAGTCAACTGTTTTTAATGTTTCCTCATTCCACAAAACACGAAACACTTGATTAATTGTCTATAAGAAGAAGCTGGCACAGAGCCAGAAGTATAAGGAAACAGAATTTCAGACCCATCAGTAGATGAATGTGAAACAGTCTATTTGGGCAGACATGTTCTGGGACCTCCCTACATAGTTGGAGATCTCAATGTTAAACCCAAAGTTACACCCTTCTGTCAGACAAAGCAGGTGGAGAACTGAATGTGACTTTTCAGCTTCTCTCGCCCCCATTGGACTGAGATCAAATGCTTAGAAAAATGTCACCTAACTGCAAAAATAACTGAGAAGGGTAGGAGAATAATTGTGGAATTTGTTTCAACACAATTAATTGATAGGATTTATATGAGGAACACATCAGGTGATGCTGTTGCACGACAACACTGAAGCAACTGGTTTATGGGATGTAACTTTTATTTTAGTTCTCTCTGAAGCTCTTTACGCTTAATACTGGAACAATGTCAAAGACTGTTTTTGTTACTTAGACACAAAAACATGGAAAAACTTTTTTTGCTGTATTTGTAGTGCATTGAGCTTTGAATATCTATCTATATCGTACTGTTCTGTATTACAGCATACTGTAATTTACCTGTAATAACACCGAAATAATATTAGCCTATTTAACCCTCAGGAACCTGAGGCCATTTATCCAATTACTTTTCCGTCTGGTTTTATTTTCTAAAAAAGCTTGTAAAACATCAACCCTGCTGTCCACAGTCAATCAATGTACATAATTTTTTTCAGGAAAACCTGGGCTTTTAGAATATTTGTGCTGTAGTGAGGTCAATTGAATGTAAAAAAAGGTTGTATGACCTTAACCACCAGAGCCCGACGAGATCGTCCATGATCTCACACGGCATCTCCGATAAATATTTATATTATTTAATGAAAGTTTAATCGATTTTCTTACCGTTTTTACGAGTTAGCCATCACGGCCGTGTCTTTGGTGTCTTTGTAGCCTTTACAGAAGGTTTTATATCTAGCCTGGAAGTTGTGCCTCTTTACGGAGTTGGTCAGCAATAAATCCACACTCTTACATCCAAGATTTATCCACTTGATGTCCGTAATTTATCTCGTTTTCGGTCATTTCTGGCGCTAGCTTTTAGCCGATTTCAACTGCTAATAGCTAAGAAGCTACCCATCACAATGGTGTCTTTTTTGTCTTCGTAGCCTTTACAGAAGGTTATCTATCCAGCCTGGTACTCGTGCGTCTTTTCGGAGTTGTTCAGCAATAAATCCAACGCTTACATCCAATATTTATCCACTCAATGTCCATAATTTATCACGTTTTCGGTCATTTCTTCCGCTAGGTCTGTGGCTGCTGCCGTCTAGAATAAATCTCCCATGATGCTTTGCAAGTGTGTTTACGTTTTTCAATGCAGGTCCATCACACAAAGTGGAAAGGTGAGTTCACTGACCGCAGGAAATCCGAAAACCGAGCGAGAACAAACAGTAAAGTGAAAAAGAGAGATAATCACTGTTTAGATATTTGGGATACATTTGGGCCTTTTTTTGAAGAAATGTAAATAGTTTGTCATTTATATGAGTTATAACGTTCATTATGTTTATTTTTGCACTGGATGACTCCAAATATATAGGAGAACTGTTTTAGACAACACAAATTCTTGTGTACCATTTCTCTGTGTGTGATATCAATACATTTGACATTATTATTTTGATTATTGGCAAAAGCGTCTGGACTTTTTTTGAAAAAATGTATATATTTTGTCAACTTTATAAGTTATAATGTTCATTTCTTCACAGTTTGACACCCAAGACATATGGGAACTGATTTAGACAGGAGATTGGCTTAGCTTTTATTGTTCTGTGTGTGATATCAATAAATATCTGTGAGATTCATTTTCCGTTTTATTTATTTATTTGTTTTTAAGGGAACCGGTGTGGGATCAGGTACAGGTTCACAGCGATCCACCACAGCCTGGACCACAGCCCATTGGACGCTTTTGTAGGTCCCAGAGATGGACGTCCATGTGGTCTTCCCATTTCTGTAGGTGCGGCTGAGGTGTGCGGTGTATGGGATGTCTGCCCCGTACTTATATCCCACCATACTGACACGGCAGGAGTGGTTTGGTGGGATATTGGTCTCAACAGAAACAATGTGGGTGGTCGACTCTGTATAAGTTGTCCACTTGGTGAACTGGAGAGTCAATTCAGCGCTAATCTCGATACCTCCGGAGAAGACTAAGGGGATTCCAGCAGTGATGGTGGTCTTGGCGCCCAATGTAATTGAAAAGCTGGTGTCCCATCTTTGCTCCTTTTGGGTTGTCTTTGAGAGGGTAGTTGTCTCTTTCACTGGATTACACTCATCTTTGGTGAGGACAGATATTTGCATGGTCTCTGGAGGACACTTAATTACTTTAACCCCATCAGTCTTATACTTGACATCAGATATGTCCTCGCTGATGACATCTTTGTTAACGGTCAGCACCTGGTAGCTCTTGTACTTATACTCTGAACCTTTCCACGGAAGGAAGAAGGCCTGATTTTTAACATCTACCTTCCCAAGACCATACTTGTTCTTTCCAACATATGTATCGCTGCCGAGGCAGGTCTAGACGGCATTCTGAGGCACTGAACCGTAAGAGTCATCCTTCCATTCTACAAGCTCAAAGTTGTCTTTGTTTACCAGGATCTCAAATGGGGAGCCACGGAGCTCTTTGTCTCCATAGGGGTAGAAGCAGTAAGGACCCTTGTCAGGGTTGTAGAAGCCGGCCTGGCGCCCGTATTTGCTAACATAGTCTGTGCGTCCAACGTACCCGTTGTCGATTGAAACTGCTCCGTTGGGGAGAGAGCCATCAAAGGTCTGCCATTCCAGGTTGGTTTGATCAACCTTGCGTGAGGAGGACTGGTCAATGTTGTTCTCAATCAGTCTTTGTGAACAATAACTCTCTTAGCCTTAATAGCTTGATTTGTCGATTGGTTATCAGTGATCATAGGAACTCTGTCCCCGAGACTTGAGTAAATTGATAAATTACATCAGTAAAGAGTAAAATGTATGCATTCCTAATGTTTTTAGCTAAATTTGTAAGAAATGCCACAGGGCAAAACAAAAACTAGCCAATGTAGAGCAAATAGTAATAATGTTTACCTTACAATTATTTTGAAATCACTTATCTTGCTCCCTTGTGATAAATAAGTGCTGTTTGGAGGTCAGTGAAAATCAGTGTGCAGTGTGCTGATATCATGATTTTTACATCTAGCCAAACTGACCTAAAGTCCTAGCCCAAATGTTAGTGACCCATTATGCCTTTTATCATCAAAAGGACAGTAAATATATAACCCTAACCCATGACTGAAAGGGAATAACATTTAATTTTATTAAAATTAAATAAGAAAGAAATAGATGATGGAAACCAAAGTGCAATATATTTATTTTATTCTTTGTCTTTTTAATTTATATTTTCATTTATTCTGTTATTTCATCTTAAGGTTGTGGTATCCATGAACACTTATTTGCACCGAAAATAGATTCTGATATTATTGAACATCATGGAGTTGTTGTAAAGATCTTCTAATAAATCTACATTGTGAAGAGAACAGTGCGCAATTGCAGACTTATATACTAAAGTTTTAATTACATTATTTCAAGTAAATTGGCCCGGTCTAAGGCATGGAACTCCAGAGCTAAAAATGAGTCCCACTCCGGCCCTGTTTGGAAAAGAAACAGTAGAATGGAAATTTGTTACTGTAATGGCAGTTGCAGTTTACCTAGTTCATCATCGTTCTTGCTGGCTGAGGAAAGAGCCGGCAGGGCCATCAGCAGCATCACTCACTTCAGCTGCAGATGAAACACAGAATAAAATAACACCAGTTTGTAGTAATAAACTAACCTTAAAATCCAGCCCTGGTGAAAATATCAGAATACCAAATGCAATCCTGCTGGTGCTTCCGGGATATTCTTACTTCCTACCACCCCCCCCATCCCCCCGCTATTTGGATTGCTCAGACTACACCCATCTTCTAACTCTGCCTTCATTTGATGTTAACTACACAACTGTAACATTTTGTGACTGCTTTTACAGTTGTGATGCTATCATGATAAAAAAAAACTTGGCCGCATTAAGAAGAAAAGAAAGACATACACCTGGAAGTACCCCTTTTGCCATTGTAGGAGCCAAACAAGCTTTTTTTGTTTATATTTAAAGAACAATAGTTATTTTAAGACTTCGCATATTTTGGTTATAGTTCTGATCCACTGATTTTGATTAACAGCTAGGCCACTGATTGGCAAATCAGCTACACCATAGTAATTGTGGGTGTGGTATAATTAATAAAGGGAATTTTGAAACATAAGCGGAAAGATTTGGAAGTCCTAGCTTTAGTTGAGACCAAACACAGTTTTCTAGACATCCTGTTTCATCTTATTTAATATCATTTAAGAAACCATCAGTATTATTCATTTTCCCTGATTCACACACATGCTACATTAGATCTTGAAGATTTATTTCAATAGGTATGATATTTGAGTTTAATTATTATTTTCAAACAACGAACGCATGGTGCTTGGCTCAACAACAAAGAAACAAAGGTGTGTTAAAACCATTCTTGCCACTCTTGTATTGCTGATGCAGTGGCCACGCCCGCCGATAGGGGGGGACAAACGGGAATAATTAAAAATCTTTTTTTTAAATAGGCCTATTTGTGGAAAAAAATATGTAATGGTGAATGGAAATGGTGGTCAAGAACCTCACCCCCACCCCAACATAAAAATGGTTTGGCCACTGATCAAAATTTGATATTGTCACTTGATTTGAAGTTCAGTATGCTCAAAATGTCCGGTCAGCACAATTCCGGAGCTCGGAAAAGGAAAGAAAAGAGAAGAAGAAAATAGAGGCCTTAGAGATTTTCTAAACAAATATAAAAAAAAAAGTGGTGACGTGAAGCTGGAACTGTCAACGTAGAGCAAGGTAAGAAACAGCGCAGCCAACGTTTACGAGCCTTGTAACGTAACCTAACAGGCCAGCTCTAATGTTAACGTCCATTAGCTTGTATAAAAGATTGACACAACACATTCTCTTTGACAGAAACAGTTGAGTTTGGTAGCTCTGTCAGAAAGAATGAGACAGAGAGAGATCCAGCTGCAGTCAGGTGACAGAGAGAGTGATGCGGGAGGGGCCCGCTGCCCCGTAACGGAGGGACAGAGTCAGGCTAACCGTGAGAGAGAAGAGAGAGAGAGATAGAGAGAGGGAGTGATGCGGGGGGGGGGTCGCTGCCCTGTCGGAGAGTCTGAGCAGGATGGATCAGAGACTGATCACACACTAAATTTCAGTGAGAGATGTGAGGAGAGGAAGAGAAAGGGAAAAGGAGAGATCTGGCCGCGAGGGGGAGGGGTGGGGGGCCCGTCTGAGATCTCGTCCCGGGCCCAGGCAAGACTGTCAGCTGGCCTGTGGCTATCATTCTGAAACGTAATAGCTACTACAGCTATGATAATACAGACCGACTCAAACGGGAAAAACAATACCAGCATTGCTGTCATGGCTTATAATAAAGTAGGCCTAAACATTTTAGTTAGTCTTTTAGAGAAAATCTGGCATATGTGAGAAACTTACAGTGACACAGGTCAAAACTCCAGGGATCAGGCAGAGGGTCAGGCAGGCCGACAGGGGACAGGGTTCCAGGTAACAGTTGCTAGAAAGGAAAGGCATGAGGGAACTTTGCCAGTGAAAAAGAGGCTGTTAAAAACACTGCAGAGATGATGAAAGACATGAGCAGGGCGGAAGATGGGCGGGGAAGCTCAGGTGATCAAATCTTGTTCTTCCAGTTTTCTCCTTTCTACCTGCATAAACATGTGCATGCACTTCAAAAATAAATGAAACTAAAAAACAATGATTACAAGGTGTCTTTTGTCTGTAATAAGTAAAACAAAAATCTGCCAGTAGAACAAGTGAACATTCACTCTGTAAGATTTCTCGAAATAAGATATGAGATATACCTCAAAACGATAGTTACGTTATTGTAACTCCAGATTCTATGAGTATAGGCGTAGCCCTCTAAGGCTACGCTATTGGGTTTATCCCTTCGCGCATGCGCAGTCGTGAAGATTTTCTTTCCCGCCCTTGCGTACAGTACGGGCTTCAACTACGTCCGCAGACACTGTATATGTACAGAGCGGACCCGTTGTTCATCTCCCAACATCAGCTTTTTCTTCAGCTAATGTAATAGGAGCAGGTGGCCCGAATCTTAGAGGGCTACGCCTATACTCATAGAATCTGGAGTTACAATAACGTAACTATCGTTCTATTTCGTATAGGCTTCGCCCTCTAAGGCTACGCTATTGGGTTAGGGCGAAGCTGATGTAGTCAATGCCACCTGCGACATAGACTTTTTTTTTCTCTCTCTCTCATGCATTGGCAGAAGATCGCATCAGAAGCGTTATTCTGGTAAAAGAGCCTGCCATGGTCAAGACTTGACCTAGCTGGCTGCAAAGCACAAGCCATGAGTGTAGGCGTGCATGATAGTGAGAGTTGTAAATGATTGACAATTATGGGACGTCCATGTTCTTCTCAGCCACCCAGTGTAGGGGGGGTGAGGGTCTCAGACGAGTGACCTACACATGCAGCGGTACATATCTTGATTGTAGGCGTGCATGGTAGTGAGAGATAGTGACAACATATATATTCGACGTTGAGTGAGGATAGAACGGAGTGGGTCATAGAGGGCTCAGACATATCGCGCAGATAGAAACGGATGAAAGGGCATGGAGATGCCCAGGATGCCGCTGCGCAGATGTCGGCTACTTTCATGTCCTTGAACAGAGTCGGCGATGCCGACAGTGCCCTCGTAGAGTGTGCCCGGATGCCCGTGTTATAGGTCTGGGTGATAGCCTCGCACAGCCAGTGAGACAGACGCTGTTTTGAAAGGGCCGCTCCTTGGGAGTGTTCCCTATAGTGTAAACAGCTGCTGTGTCTGCTTATGTCCGCCATGCGTAAAACGTGCCGTGATAACGCGCGCGCCGGGCATAACCAGTGGAAAACCTCCTCCGCATCGTTGTCATGAGGCGGGGGGGAAAAACCCTTGAGGGAAAGACACCCTTGACCGAAAATAATTAGTTAGAATTTTTCGGCGTGAACGAGGGGTTTGGCTGCAAGGCGGCTGCGCTCCCGTCCCCTCTAATGGAGAGGCAGGACAGTGAACTGACAGCGCACATAAGTCGCTCACTCTCTTGGCTGACGTCAAGGCAAGGAGTAGCGCCGTTTTTAGTGACAGCAACCTGAGAGAGGCTTTTGCTAGGGGCTCGAAAGGAGGCTTCCCCAGAGCTCGAGCACCAGTGCTATGTCTCATTGGGGTGTGAGAGGGTGCACGGCGGGTTTCTGTCGTCTGACCCCCTTTCAAGAAAACATTTTACCAGGGGGTGCGCAAAAACCATCCTCTCTCCATAGCCTTCGTGGCAGGATGAGATGGTCGCTGCATAGGCTTTGACTGTAGATGGAGCCAAACCATTAACCACTAATGTTTGGAGATAAGCCGACACGAGAGGCAGGGGGACACGATGGTCCGCTTCCTACTCCGTGCACCAGCGTTGGGAGGCAACACGCTGTAGTGGAAGGGGGCTCTAGCGTTCTGGATAGTGCGCACCACGGCAGGAGGCAAGCCTAATTTCTGCAAGCGTTCCCGCTCAGCAGCCAGCCCCGCAGTCGCTGGGTTACCACCACCGGAGGTGCAATATCGCGCTGTCCAGCTGTGACAAAGCGTCCTCGCGCCACGGCAGTTGCCAGGGGGGACCCGCCAGCAGCTGAACCAGAGTCGGGAACCAGGATGCGCTGGTGCGCTCCGGTGTCACTAAGATGACTGACAGATTCTTCTCCTGGATGCGTTCCAGGAGGCGAGGGGTAAGAGGGACCGGAGGAAAGCGTATAGGAGGGTTCTGGGCCAGGGTTGGTGGGAGAAGGCGTCTATGCCGAGGAGTGGATTGTCCCGTGTGCTCAAGGAAAAACACAGAGCGCACTGTGTGTTCTCGCGTGAGGCGAACAGATCCACTTCCGCTTTCCCGAACCTGCTCCGCAGCTCCTGAACAATAGAGGGATTCAATTTCCACTCGTTAGAGAGGGCCCTCCCTTCGACATTAGGGTCTGCCGGCCGGTTCAAAAACCCCGGGGATGTAAACAGCTTTGAGGGACCACAGATGACTGTGGGCCCACAGCAGGAGGCTCCTGGCTATTTCCAATAGCCGGGCCGAACGCACGCCGCCCTGGCGGGTTATGAACGCTGCTGCTGTAGGCTATGTTGTCTGTCCATACGACAACATGTCTCCCTGCTACCGCTGGGTGAAGTGTTAAGACCTTCAGCACCGTGGACAGCTCCAGGCAGTTAATGGGGGGGGGGGCATCCTCCTACCACCACCTGCGACTCGCATATTCCTCCCCAGCCAGTAAGGAACGCGTCACGTGTGACGTCACTTAGCCCAGGGGAACCCCGGTTGAGAGGGTTTCTTCAATATGCCAGGTCTGACTGAAGAGAGGGAGGAATGGTCAGCATTCGCCACTTGTGGCGTATAGGCTCGAGGCGCTGGCGGTGAGACCACCTCTGGATTATCCTCATGTGGAGGACACCCAGGGGGGCTACTACGTGACCCGCAGACATCATGCCCAGAAAAAGCATCACAGACAACGCTGACAGTGCTGCGTATGGCGTGGTGCGCGACAACAGAGAGATCAGCGCGTCTCGTCTTGGCGTTGACAGCCTGGCCCTCATGACAATCGAGTTTATGTCCACGCCCAGATAAACTATTGATTGTGCGGGGAGCAGTGAGCTTTTTTGCCAGTTCGTGGCGAAGCCAGTGTTTGCAGATGTCGCAAACTTTCATAGTTTGCAGCGCTGCCTTTTGAGCAGACCGTCCAGATAAAACAGGACCCTGATGCCTTTTTTCTGCAACGGCTGAAGTGCCGTCTCCATGCACTTGGAAAAAGTGCGGGGGGGGAGCCAGTGAGTACCCGACCAGCAGCCGGTTGTACTGGAATTGGCCCCTTGGAAAAAAAGCGCAGGAATTTCCTGTGTCTGGGAATAATTGGATGTGAAAGTATAAGTCTTTCAGATCCACAGACGTGAACCATTCGTGGTGGCGCACACATTCCAACATGTGCTTGACCGTCAGCATGTGGAATTTGCGCCCCGTAATGCACCGGTTGAATTGGGGCAGGTCGAGAATAGGACGCAACCCGCCTTTCTTTTGTGTGTCACACTCATCCATGCCGCGCTGTGCTCCGAAAACGGGCGCGCGCATGTTTGTTTTTACAGACATGGCCGGCAAGGAGCGCAGAGTCCGTTCCGCCGCTGAGCGAGACGTGTGATCGTGTCGCCCAACCCATAGTAGGGCTCTGTTGAAAGGGCGGCGGCCGGTCACCGCCGACTGGGGCGGGAGCGGCCACCGGGTCACTGTCGTCCTCATCCCGCTGGCATAGCCGGGGGGAGAAGAATGACTGAGCGGCAACGCTCATAGCGCGTGAGCGTTTGCTCCCGCTGTCTGCATAGTGAGAGAGCAGTGGAGCTCCGCGTGCTGGTGTGTGCTTGTCATAGATACAGATGTGTGCTTGTGTGGGGAACGACTGTCATGTTGTCAGCGCATTGTTCAGTGGGAACGAGGGCTGTTGTGTCTCCGGCACTTAACCGTAGAGGGACAGACGTTACCCGCGCCCCGACATAGCCACGCCGTTGTGGCTCTGGGGTCGGGTTAGACCAGGTGGGGGACACCTTCATGGTCCTCCGGCTCCGTGAAGCCTGCCGGTAATGTGCCGGCAGCCGCTGCGGAGGGGGGGCGGGCGGAGGAGCGGGGCTCGAAGCCTGTGAGGACGCCGCCGCAGCATTTTATGGCAGTTGTCATGGCGACGGCGCTGCTCTGGAGGGACGGGCTTCCAAGAACCGAGCCTTCAGAGCCGCTTAGTGAGGAGGGACGTGGCTGTCTGATGACGGGCCCCAAATAGTCCATCGGGAGCTATGGGGCCGTACAGAAGCTCGCGCCTGACGTCAGTGGGTAGCTGCGACATGTGGGGCCCGGTGTTTCGCTGGGCCACAGTCTGCCACGCCATGACTCTGGACAACGCCACCGTGGGACGCCATGGTCAGGGTGAGGGTGGCGGTCATGGCCGTGCTAATCTCCGTGGCTAGCTCCGGAGGAAGAGCTCCTGGAGTGGTGGCCATAGCGGAGACGGGAGAGGTTGGCATACCTGGTCCTGGGGGAAAGGGCGCGGGTTTCCGGTGGCCGAAAAAGCAGCCTCCGGAAGCAGAATGGACGCCAGGCTCTGCTCCAGGGGGTTACCGAAGGGAGGCCCACTTCTGTGTCGCCTTGAACCCGAGTGAACGGGGCGTAGCGAGAGACGGGAGCCTTCAGTTTCCCGGGCTGGGAGAGAGAGAGCCTCCTCCACGAACGGCCGAATGCTCCGTGAAGCGCGGCCAGAGTGGAGCCCGTGAGAAGGGCGGCTCCTGAGCGTAACATCCCCGCTCAAGAGGCCAAGAGCGGGGGCTGGAAGCTCAGCTCAGCCGGGAGCGCTATGCCTCTCTGGTCTGCCGCCTTTTGATGATCTCCGGCAGATCGAGCCATCGGGCTCGTGCTCGTCGATAAAGCCTTCCTCCAGCGGATCCAGGGTGTTGACGGATTGCCGTCTGTCTGCCCAGCTGCCATCCCCTTTCCCGCTAGCCTGACAAGCCAGTAAGCTTCCGCCCGCCGGTTAAGCTCTTTAGATGGCAGGCGGGCGCAGAACTGGCAGGAGGCGTCGGGGGCGAGAGCCGGGCCCGCGTGAGCGGCACCGAGGCAGGTCTCGCAGCGGGGATGGAAGTCCGGCGGCGGGATGTAGCCGGTCCGGCAGGTGGAGCAGAGGCGAACACCGCTGGAAGTCGAGTTTGTCTTCATACTGCTAGCTTGAAGAAAAAGTGGGAGATGAACAACGGGTCCGCTCTGTACATATACAGTATCTGCGGACGTAGTTGAAGCCCGTACTGTACGCAAGGGCGGGAAAGAAAATCTTCACGACTGCGCATGCGCGAAGGGATAAACCCAATAGCGTAGCCTTAGAGGGCGAAGCCTATACGAAATAGAACAAGATGTTTTCAAGACTCTTTCACTTAAGATATTTAAGATGCATCGTCTAAAAACAAGTCCCTATAGTTCACTGAAATATTACTTCATCATATCACTAGGTGATTGTATCTTATATTAAGTGTTTTTAGATATGTTGACCAGAAAGTTGATGGATATACTTGGTAGGATTTAATTTTTGTGCAATGACATTTATGTTTCCTGATGGGGGATTCACTTGTGATTTCAAGAGGATAGTGGAACCCTTAGACAAAGGAACACTATGAAGAATCAGACTAGAAAGAATAATTTGCCAACATGTTTCCTGCCGAGCCGTGTTCTTCATTTCTCCTTCTTTTTAGAAATTATTTAAAAGATTCTGTATCTTTAAGGTTCGAAAAGGTCAGGGTCATAGTTCTCCGAGATCTGCCAGAAAGTAAAGCAGCGTTCAGCTAAACAGCACCCATTCATCTGTAGTCACAATGTGGTTGCCTGCCATTCAGTATTAAGGTAAGCAGTTACAAAACCAGTCGGATAATCAAAGGAACCCTCGAACATGTTGCCCTTGCCCCTTGTTGCTGTCTGAGCAGGAAAAAGATCAAGAAGAAGAAGAAGAAGATTTATTTATTTATATTAGGACAATGCACATTAATCAACATTTCTGTAAATGCGCCAGTGTTAGCCAGTCGGCTAATTTTCAACTGTAGTCCTAGTTGTATGCATGTCTTTATGGTGGGAAGAAACCGGAGCACCCGGAGGAAACCCACGCAAGCACGGGGAGAACATGCAAACTCCACACAGAAAGATGATCAAGATGCTAGATGTACAGTAAAATAAATCATTTTGACACAAACCTATATTTTTAGGACACACAGTGATTCAGGGTCAGCTTTTTATCAGAATGTCATATGCCTCCTGCATATTTTATGGATTACCAATTAAAATGATCATTATTTTAAGTTCATTTCTAAAATCTTCACTTTCCTATTATGATGATATGTGCTTCATAGTTAGTGTAGCAAGCAGTAGTGTTGCAGGTCTGATGGTGCTCACTCAAACTTAACAAAAAAGGATTGAACAGTCTTCTGTCACATTTAAAAAACCACACAAACACTGGTGTTCTGCACTGAAATACTAATAAAGGTTTAAATTATTTTGCAGATGTGGCTTTCACATGTCATTAAAACGCATGTACGTGTGTAGGTTTGTTCAAGTTCTGCTTGTTTTTTTGGATCCACACTCAGACACACAAAGTCCTGCTAATAACACTATTATTCTTTTGCAGGTGTAACTTCAACAGATATCTAATTAAACAAGATGGAAACACATTCTGCACTCTTTCTCATAGTTGTAATATTTCGGTCTTTCCTTGCTTTATTGCTGGTTAAAATATTAAACAAGGCATTTACAACATGGTTATTATGTTTTAGTTTTCTTTCACTAGCATACCATGACATTAACTAAAATATACCGACTATAATCATTCACATATTGATTAATTCATTATAAATATAGAATGCACAGTTTTTTGGTTCCCTATCGCATATTACGGGTGGATCGCGATCTCACCTAAAGTGAACTGAACTCTGTTGCACGTAGAAGCAAACAGAGACCCACATTTTCAGGCCGACCAGAGATGAGTTGTCTGGTCTGCAGTCTGAGTTGTTTTCTTCAAATGGGCTTTCACACCACCCCAAACCACAACCGGACCATCTGACAAAACGGGGAAACATTTTAACCAACAATTGTGCACACACAAAAAAAACTCTTGCTATTGATTTCTACTTTAACCTAACTGTTTATTGGTCAAAATCAGATTAAGGTTTGCCAGAGAGATGATTAGAGAGATGATTTTAAGTAGCCAAATATAGATATACATAAAGTAAACTGGGAAGATAATCAAAAAACTCTGTGGCCTATTGCCAACTGTTGGGTGAGGGAAGAGAGAACTGATGATGTTAGTGGGATGTCAGGCCTCAGGGATGGTGACGTGGATGAGTGACTGCATGCGACTGTCCCCCTCCAGTGGGTGGGGTTATAAAATGTAGTGACATACGGCACAAGAATGGGACAGTTATGTTTAGAAAAAGATCACAGGTGGGGTTATAAAATGTGGGTTAGGGTTAGGGGTTATGTTTGGGTTAGGGGTTAGGGTTAGGGTACTCCTGTGTTGTTCTACTACCACTTAAAATGGTACATTAATTTAAGTTCATTAATGTTCTTGCTTAAAGACAGTGAAATAAAAATATACTTTTACATCCTAATCATGTGTCTTTTTGTCAATTATTCAGTTATCTCTGTTTCATGCCAATTATGTAAAGAATAATTTT
Organism: Perca schrenkii; assembly: GCA_025617405.1. Classification (NCBI taxonomy): domain Eukaryota; kingdom Metazoa; phylum Chordata; class Actinopteri; order Perciformes; family Percidae; genus Perca; species Perca schrenkii. Next base: position 6,570,918 of record CM046791.1, on the reverse strand, counting down.
GGAGCAATTTACAATTTAACATAAAAATCCTTGTCTTGATCCCTTCCTGTAAAACCTTATAATAGTTTAATAACTTGAACGTTTACATAAATGTATCCAATCAAATGTACTTTGGGGTGGCAAGGTAACCCGCCCATTACATTAACTAAAATATGCCAACTATAATAATTTACACATTGATTAATCAGTTAATAAATAAACAGAATGCACTGTTCTTTGGTTCACTTCTTTTATTTGGGGTGGCTCGTGTTATCACCTAAAGTGAACTGAACTCTGGTACACTTGTAAGAAAATAGAGACTCACATTTTCAGTTCCCCCGAACCAACCGGCTCCAGGGATCGGTTAAAACGGACAAAACAGATCAGGTGGCAAACCTTGGATATTCTCATGTCTGCTCCTCCCTTTATGAAAAACAACTGACATTATGGGGTTATGTTAGGGGAAAAATGTAACCAACAATTCTGCACACAAAAATAATCATGTTGTTGTTATTGTTATTCTTCTTTAACCCCACTGTTTATAGGTCAAAATCGGATTATTTGGACCAACTAAAAGTCCTTCTCCATCGCCTTCCTGAACTCCTCCCACACCATTTCTCCCAGTCACCCCCCTTAAGGTTTTTCTATCGTTGCCCATGTGAGCATTGTCTCATCTACATCTAACTTTAGGCAGAAAAGTGAATGAGAGCATTTCCCAAAATGTTAAACTGTGGGTTTGGGCTAACCCTAATCCTTCATTAATTCATCATGCAGGATCATCATTCATAAATGTTGAAATAAAACACAAAGCAACAGAAAACTAAATATGATAAATAAAAGAGCTATAAAAGAGGGTTGAACTTTGTGTCTTATTGATTTCTTCTACCACAATATCAAAGTCAAAGCCCAGATGAAGTGAGAGTTTGTTTTTGATTAAGCAATAAGGCAGCTATATATGCCTGGATACATTGGACAGGTTCATAAATCTGACGGTGATTAATTCTCATAAATTTCAACCACTTATGTTGACAAATTTTTCAGTAGTTAATCTTTTGTTGCAGGTTAAAAGTAGAAAGTCAATTTATGCAAGAAATGTACTACCACTAACCTAATTAAAAAGTTAACATTTTAAAACTGCATGAAAATGGTATTTTCTCAAATTCATCAACAGACAATTCAATAGTGTCCATCTCTGGCATTATCAATCCTCTGTGTTTTATCTGCAGGTGAAGCTGCCAGTGTTGCTGCTTTTGGCCCTGCCTGTTCTGTACACTGAAGGTAAACTAAAGCTTTCCATGCTGCCGTTACTTTGCCAAGTGTCACATTAAATGAGATGAGAAAAGATATTGCTTTTATTCAAAATGTAAAAAAGGAAAGGTATAGGGGGGGGGAGATTTTCATTTGTGTTTTGGCTAAAGTCAAAAATCCTAGAAGCATACAAAAGGTGGCATGGTTAATTGGGATATGTGAACGTTTTTAGGAGTTATTATCCCATAAAAGAACAAAATTAAGTATGCTTCCGCAATTCAAAACCTTTAAGATTTTGCACATGCTTTTTGTAATCTTTATTCAAGTCTTCCTAGATGTAAACAAGTATGTACAGATATCCAAAACAATACAAGGGCATACTATACTAATTTAAAATTGTTTCATATGATTTCAAAGTATGTTCAGTGGTTTCGTGCTGTGTTTTAGATGAAGCTGTCAGTGTTGTTGCTGCCGGCCCTGCTGGCTATGTCTTCAGCTGGTCTGCAAGACTCCAGCCTGGAATGGCAGACCTCGTCTGGCTCTCTCCCATCTGGTGCCGTTTCAATTTACAATGGAAATGCCGCTCGCTACGACTATGTCTGCCAATAAAGGTGCTCATCTGGCTTCTACAACCCCAACATGGGTCATTACTGCTACTACCCCTTGTCAGGGAAAGAGCATCTTGCCAGCTCATTTGAGTTCCTGGTAAACAAAGACAACTTTGATGTTTTAGAATGGAAGGATGGCTCCTGGGGTTCAGTGCCTCAAAATGCAGTCTACACATGCTCCCACAGAGACACATATGTTGGGATGAACGAGTATGGTCTTGGGAAGGTGCATGTTAAACACAAGGCCTTCTTCCATCCCTGGAAAGGTGATGAGTATTGGTACAAGAGCTACCAGGTCCTGACCATCAACAAAGAAATAAACAGTGAGCACATGTCCAATGTCAATTACAACACTAATGTTACAGTCTTCCAGCATCCTCCAGAGACCATTAACAAGTCCATCATAGCCAACAATGAGTGCAGCCTAGTTGTGAAAAGAGTTGAGCTCTCAAAAACCTACATGGAGGAGAAAAGGTGGGACACCAGCACTGCCGTCACGTTTGGGGTCAGTAGTAGCATCACCGCCAAAATCCCATTCATCGGCTCTGCAGATATTGCGCTCAGTATTGAAACAACAAAGCAATTCTCCAGTGGAACCACTGTGGTGGAGTTGAAAACCTACTCGGTCTCTGTGGAGCAAACTGTCCCACCAAACCACTCCTGCAGTGTCAGTATGGTGGGATATAAGTATGAGGCAAACATCCCCTACACAGCTCGCCTCAGCCGCATCTACAGAAATGGGCAGACGACACAGGCGTACATCACTGGGACCAACAAGGGAGTCAACATTGGAGAAGTCCACTCTGTTGTTAATCGCTGTGAACCTGTACCGAATTCAAAGCCTTGTCCCTGAAAGAAAAATATTATCTTAAGATATCTGACATAATCAATGTTAAATATTGGTGAAAATGATAAATGTACTATACTAATTCTAGTTATAATTAGCTGGGCAACAGGATAGTTTATAAGAGTGGTGAAGAAGGAGTCAAGAAAGCTTCCTTGAGATGACAAATGCAACGATTTCAGCAGAACACTGAAAAATGATTAACTTTTCACCACAGAGAGCAGAGAACATAATATGGTAAAGCGTTTTCATTTTGAGCTTTATATTTTTCTCTGTTAAGTCCCAGTCAGTAATTTTTGGAACGTACTGTATATGTCGCAGTTATAGTAAAAATACAATGATGATGAGTTTTTGTTTGTTTTAATACAAATGAATGTAGGCTTGCAATTAAATTATTTATATGTGTAAGGAATTGTATTGTTACCTCTGTTTAATGATAAGAGGAAGTTAAGCCATAGAGCTTTTATTGTGAAGGGGAAAACAGAAGTGGTGAAATGCTGTGAGAAGTTTCCACTGACTGTGTTTTTGATTAATAAAAGAGAAGACATGTAATGCCGTCTCGGTTCAGACATTAAAGCTTGTGTTTTCATTTTATAGTCTCATAGTATAGTATATAAGTGACATACAAAACCCTTTGTTACATATGTGCGCATGTATGAGGAAGCATTTTTCTGATTCTTGAATGATTATAATAAATACAGTGGAGAATCGGGGTCCTGGACCCTGGGTCTTCAATAAAACATACAATCCATTTGACTGGTTACTGATGTAAACAAACCTATCATCAGCAACAGAAAACAATAACAACTTCATAGATTATGTTTTTGTACACTGTTAGTCCATAACGGTCTTGTGAATCAAAGTAAGTGTGAATGAAGACAATACACAGCAGCTTTTGGTTACTGAACCATGAGGAGGAAGAGCTGTACGCACTGTGAAGGGGATCAAGCCTTTGCTGTTGTGGAACAGCATCACTGTTGCTCGTGCCCCCACAATAGAATTTTAATCCCACCACAAAAGCAATTTTCAGGATTTTGGACCTGCAGTGTGTGTGTGTTTCTTCTGTGTTGCTTGTTGCTTTAGTCTTTTTAGAAAAGAAGGGATATACACCGTTCATATCTGCCTTCCAGTCATATTTAAAAACATAAAAATAATCTTCCTGGAATATTACTTTGTGTCTTGTATGATTTTTCTACAAAAAGTTTAATTACCTGCTTAAATTATTAATAAAAAAAGAAATAAATATTAATTGTCACACTCCAACCTTTAAGATATTATTTACTTAAAGGAACACGCCGACTTATTGGGAATTTAGCTTATTCACCGTAACCCCCAGAGTAAGACAAGTCGATACATACCCTTCTCATCTCCGTGCGTGCTGTAACGCTGTCTGACGGCTCCAGCATTAGCTTAGCCCAGCACAGATCCTGCAGGTAACTGGTTCCAATTAGCCTACTGCTCCAAATTGTGACAAAAGTGACAAAATAACGCCAACATGTTCCTATTTACATGTTGTGATTTGTATAGTCACAGCGTGTACAAAAAACAACGTAACATGAGACACAGCCATCTTCTAACAGTAATCAAACCGGGAACTATATTCTCAGACAGGCTTGCTGCGAGCATATCACTCCGCCCAAGTACTATATTCTTCCGCTTGAGAATTTAGTTCCCGGTTTGTTTACAGTTAGAAGACGGCTGTGTCTCATGTTACGTTGTTTTTTTGTACACGCTGTGACTATAAATCACAACATGTAAATAGGAACATGTTGGCGTTATTTTGTCACTTATTCGGAGAAGTAGGATTACTGGAACCATTCACCTGCATGTTCTGTGCTGGCCTGATGCCGCTGGAGCCGTCAGACAGCATTACAGCACACACGGAGATGAGAAGGGTATGTATCGACTTGTCTTACTCTGGGGGTTACGGTGAATAAGCTAAATTCCCAACAAGTCGGCGTGTTCCTTTAAACACCAAGGACAAATGCACTGCATTAATCAAAATTCTTTTCTTCTTATTATGTGACTTTCCTTGTTTTTTACACTTTTTACACTTTACACTTTACACTCTGTAAGGACTTGGCTTTGGAGCCAAAGGGTGGCCAGTTTGAGTCCCCGTAAGTAACCAAATAGAGTGTGAACTGGTAGCTGGAGAGATGCCATGCAGTTGACCTGGGCACTGCTGCGGTGCACATGAGCAAGGTACCGAACCCTTAGAGCCTGACTACACCAGCCCCATCAATGCAACAGCCTTACATAACAATAATCAATGTCTGTAGGTCCTGTGTGTGCCTGTGTGTACTTCGGACCCATGTGTACAGGGAAAAAACAGAATTTTCCCAAGAGGGCTTCATAACGTATACCTTTCTTTCTTAAGTTTCTTATATCTGGATTTCATTTTTTCAACGACACTGAAGTAATAAATGAAGTGTTGGCTTATTTATCTGTAATTGTTTTATACCATTACCATGCTGCTGGTCCTGTCTGTAACCATCATACTGATTAGTTTGCCTGTAAGTTTATTTTTGTAACAATGATTACATTTTCTCATGGATTTAATTTTTTACTTGACAAACAATATGTTAAGAAACTGAAGACAAATTTAAATGGGGAGAACACAACATTTTCCCGGTGCTAAAACGATACAAAAAACAACAGTTGGCTCAAAATTAAATGAATTATTAAAAATGTAATAACAATAACTTATTTCACCAGTAAATTACTCTTAAACGACAAAAACAACCACTAAATGGGAAAAGGGTATTTTACAACAACTTTGAATGCAGCACAAGGCTGGCGAGGCGAATTTCAAGTGAACGCAACATCTGTGTTGTTTTTCCAGACAACAAGGACTGGGCCCTCATTAAATTATGGAATAATTAAAAAATATATATTTTTAAATAGGCCTATTTGTGGAAAAAAAATGTAATATTTGAGTCACATAAAAGCTTTTTATTTGTTTTCTTCCTAATTGTCCTTGAAATAGTGGTCAAGAACCCCCCCACCCCCAACACAAAAATTGTTTGGCCACTGATCAAACTTTTTTTTATTGACAAAAAGCACCAACATACAAAACTCTCGTTGGGGAAAGATATACATGCTTACATACAATACAAATGTTGTCAATGTACAAGAAGAATTACCTGAGAAAAAGAAACAACGAAGAATAAAACAAAAAGGGGGAGCTGCTTAAAATACACAAGTCAAAAGCAAAAAGGCAAGAGAAAGTAAATTAACATTTAGAGCGGTACACAAGGAGAGACTAATCAAAACAGTAATTCCTAGATATGTCACTACACATTTTCCTTGCAATCTTAGTAGATTTGATCTTTTTCAGTGAGGAAAAAACAATTTAAAGTCATTTATAAACCAAACAAAGGAAGGCTTAGAAGATCTCCACTTACTGCAATGAATATGATATTTATCCATTATAATAATCATGTTGACTAAGTCTGATATTGATGAATCTATATTATCCATATAAAAGAGGATGTGTGGCAAGATCAGAGTAGGGACTGATCAAACTTTGATGTTGTCAGTAGATGTGAAGTTCAGTACGCTCAAAATGTCCGGTCAGCACAAGTCCAGTGCTCAGAAAAGGAAAGAAAAGAGAAGAATAAAATAGAGGCCTTAGAGATTTTCTAAACAAATATTTTTAAAAAGGTGGTGACGGTGAAGCTAGAACTGTCAACATAGAGCAAGGTAAGAAACAGTGCAGCCAATGTTTACGAGCCTTGTAATGTAACCTAACAGGCCAGCTCTAATGTTAACGTCCATTAGCTTGTATAAAAGATTGACACAACATGTTCTCTTTGACAGAAACAGTTGAGTTTGGTAGCTCCGTCAGTAAGGAAGAGACAGAGAGAGATCCAGCTGCAGCCGGTGACAGAGAGAGTGATGCGGGAGGGGCCCACTGCCCCGCAACGGAGGGACAGAGTCAGGCTACCGGTGAGAGAGAAGAGAGAGAGAGAGAAAGAGAGGGAGTGATGCGGGAGGGGCCCGCTGCCCTATCGGAGTGTCTGAGCAGGATGGATCAGAGACTGATCACACACTTAATTTCAGTGAGAGAGGAAAGGAGAAGAAGAGCAGAGGAGAGGAACAAGAGAGGAAGAGCAGAGGAGAGAAAGAACAGAGGAGAGGAACAGGAGAGGAAGAGGAGAGGAGAGAAACAGGAGAGGAAGAGCAAGGGAAAAGGAGATATCTGGGCGCAGGGGGGGCCCATCTGATTATCTCGTCCCGGGCCCAGGCAAGACTGTCAGCTGGCCTGTATGTCATCTCAGGGGAGCTTTCTTGACATCGTAAGAGTTTATTTTGTTTATTCAATTGATATGTGAAACTACAATGCTTACAAATAGGGATATCTCTTTGCCCTTGATCCAACAAGGAAGTGGTTGTAAAAGGGCATCGTAAATGATAAAATCCAAAATTTAAAAAGCTTCTGTGACGCCAAAAAATAATGTTTCTTGATTATTAACCTACAGAAGAAAACAGAAAGAAAAGAAAGTAACAGTAAGAAAGTTCACAAAGAGGGATGTTCCAATTTAGTTATTTAGTAAATTATACAATCCAAAGATTAAGCGGTTTCTGTGATACCAAACAAACGTGTCATAAAGTTGACATTTCTCTTTCCTTTCTCTTTAGATTAATTTAAGAGATTATTAACCTTTGAAAGCCGCCTACATATGATCAGAGGTACAACCGCGAGGAAAGGGCGCGGATCAGAGACAAAGGGCAGTGCAGGTATTTGTGGTTTTTGCAAAAGGTGGTTGTGCCTTCAAAGATCAGCGCCAACAAGTTAAAAGGTGTGATAATTTGAACTTTGAGAGCAGTGCTTAACGTTAATTTCATGCGGTGTGCCATGCCAATGCATAGTGCTTCCTCCAGGTTGTGTCTCATAATAGAAAAACAGCACCCATATTATGAAAAAATCACTTTTTCTAGGATTTGTTATTTTGTGTCTCTGGTGCATACAAACTTTGAAAAAAAAACATCCATGCTGTTTTGAGCGAGATACAGGTTTCTAAATGTGTCCTGCCTTCAGTCTCTTTCTACGTCATTAGCCGAAACGAGGGGCGTAGGGGGCTAACTGTTAGCATGCTAGCTCGTTCTCAATGGCAAAACACTGCTACAACACACACAAATTCACCCTAATCTACAAAATAAATTGTATAGAACTACTTGTCCCTGTTCTGCAGGTATTCTAGCTCATGTAATCCTTACCTAGCTACTGCACATGTGCGACTGACAACAAAGATCTTACAGAAGTGGAGAGGTCTCACTCTGTAGCTAAAACAGAGACCTGAACACAGGGTGAAAAGAGGATCTGCAGCAATGTGCAGTACAACACAAATATGGTGTTTTTTGAAAATTAAACCATGTAAACCTATTCTGATACAACCTCAAATTACAATTATGAACCTGAAAATGAGCATAATATGGCCACTTTAAGACACGTAAAAAGAAAAAGCTTCAACATTCATGAGTAGGGGTATTTACTGATGTGTTTAATGTTGTAGGAAAAAATACATGAAAATCTCTTAAGCTTGTGTTAACTAAATGCCGACATAACAAGGAAACCGGAAGTGCAAAAATACTAACTTATTTCTGGATTTTAGGACTCATTCCCTACAGCACTCAGAACAAAGTCAGTATATTATACTGCAGTTCAATATTTTAGTTGGGAAATAGCACGTTGTTTGTGTTGATTTGAGATGAGTATTCATGTGTTTATTATTCAAACAACATGTTTTAACTTCAGTGATTACCGAGAAGGATTCCCCAATTATGTTTATGTTTATTTGTTTGTCCTTTCCCTTGACCCAATGGGACATAACACATGCATTGTAAATAATACAATCCAAAGATTAAAAAGCATTGCGATGCCAAACAAACAGAACAGGGCATAAAGTTGATCTTTTCACAGAAATAAATTTAAGAGATTATTAACCTTTGAAAGTGAAAAGAAAGATAAGGCTTAAAAAGAAAGTCAATTCAGATCCTGGGTATACAATGAACTTTAGTGTGAGTGGAATTTGGAGCAGTTTGTAGCATTTGATATTAATAAACTGCAAATAAAACGAATTGGCCGCACAATTAAGGTTTAGAAATCTTCATAACTGTTGGGACATACCCAAACACAAAGCAACAGACAACAACATATGATGAAGGAAAGAGAGATATAAAAGAGGGATAAACTTTTAGTCTTATTGATTTCTTCTACCCCAATATTTAATGGTAAAAGTCAAAGTCCAGATGAAGTGAGAGTATTTTTGTTTTTGATTAGGCAATAAGGCAGCTATATATGCATGGATGGGTTAACCTGACAAGCCAGACCCACATCAAGATGTTGGGTCTGGGAACTCACCATTGACAGGGCTCAATCTGATATTTATAAGCTGTCCAGATATTCTTTGGAGCGGTCCATAAAAGCTGCTAAACGAGCCTATGGAGCTAAGATAGAGGGTCATTTTATGGAGGGGGACCCACGATGTATGTGGCAAGGGTTCAATTCTATCACCGCTTGGAAATCTAAAGGAGGATCTATCATTAATGTTGATCCATCCTTGCCAAACGACCTAAATGAGTTTTATTGTCATTTTGAAATCGGAAATGTTGAACCTGTTGTTTTTCCTGCTTGTAATGAGCAGAGTTTTACCATCATTCAAGAGGATGTCCAGAGGGTTTTGGCTAGGACGAAGGTTAGGAAGGCACCTGGACCGGATTGTATTCCTCCCCTCGTGTCCTTAAACTGTGCTCCGAGCAACTTGCTCCTGTTCTGACAGATCTTCTCAATATGTCACTTGAGAAGTGCACTGTTCCAGCTAGCTTTAAAAGATCAATCATAATTCCAGTGCCCAAGAAGACACCTGTGACGTGTCGAAATGACTATCGGCCAGTGGCCCTCACATCTGTCCTGATGAAAACCTTTGAGCGGTTGGTGTTGGATCAAATCCCTGTGTCTGTGGACCCACTACAATTTGCATACAGGAAAAACAGAAGTGTTGAGGACGCCATTTCCTTTGCTTTAAAATCTGTCTATAAGCATCTAGATGTACATAAATCATATGCTAGAATGCTATTCATAGACTATAGCTCAGCTTTTAATTCAATGGTCCCAACAAAGCTCATTCACAAACTGAAATGTCTTGGACTTGATGATGCCATTAGTAAATGGATTTTTTATTTTTTGACTTGTCGACCACAAAGGGTCAAAATCAATGGTTGTATTTCAGATGAGCTGTATGTTAGCACTGGTTCCCCGCAGGGGTGTATTCTGAGCCCCCTGCTGTTTACATTGTATACTCATGACCTCGCAGCATCTCATGATAATAATGTGATAATCAAATATGCCGATGATACAACTATCATTGGGCTGATCAGTTCAAAAGATGAATCTCATTATCGCGAGGATGTGGAGAATGTGATTAAAGTGGAGTAAAGAAAAAGAAAACAACTTGCTTTTGAACACTTCAAAAACATGTAAACTTGTTATTGATTTTCGTCACAATAGAAATCAGTTGCATATTACTATCCATGATTCTGATGTGCAGATTATTGAGAAATGTAAATTTGTGGGTGTGACTCTTTCTCATGATTTGAATTGGAGCTCTAATACGACTAACATTGCTAAGAAAGAGAGACAGCGCCTTTTCTTTTTACGTAGGCTTCGAGAGTTTACTCAAAATACTAAGATTCTATTGAACTTTTACTATTGTGTAATTGAGAGTGTTCTAACCAGTTGTATTACTGTGTAGTTTGGTAATGTCACTCTGAAAGAGAAGAAGGCTTTGAATAAAGTGGTTCGCTCAGCCAGCAGAATTATTGGCTGCACTTTACCGCTCCTGGAGTTGACATATAAAGCTAGACTCTTGAATCGAGCTTTGCAACTGGCTAATGATGCCTCAGGCCATCCAGCAGGGGCTTTCTTTGAGATGCTTCCATCAGGGAGAAGGTATCGTTCTGTCAAATGTTCTACTGATCGCCATTTAAACAGTTTCTTTCCACAAGCTGTGATTACTTTAAACAAAGCATCTTAAACTAGGCACTTTAAATTTATGTATGGATTTTTATTGTATCGCATCTTAATTTTGAGGTTTTATGTGGCTTTGTTTGTCTGTTTTTATGTTGTATCCTCTTATGTGTTGACCTTACACTCTGACCTAGTTTTCATATTTTTTCCAATGTGGGTTACACTGCAAATGGCTTATAAAGTGAATCTGAATCTGAAACGGTTGTCTTTCAAATTCCCTCTGCACGCAATAGGATAGCGCTACAACCAGGCAGAGCAACGAAGAAGGTAGCGAAGCTAGTTGATAGATTAAACTTTTGCCGTATTCGGTCAGCAAAACTCTGAACACATCTTCCTTTTTTTAGAATGATTTCTGTGCCGTTCTTTGTTCTTTTCTCAAAGAAAAGCTTAACTCCAAGTCTTCCAGAAGACTGCTGTTCCCAGCAGCAGCAGCCATAAGCCCCGCCCATATACTCTATACATGATGTGATTGGCCTGACCAGAGTTTGGTTTTTCCAGCTCACAAGCCAACGGAGAGTGCCTAGACTGACCCTGGCTGCAAAATAAATTTGCTGCCACTAGTGCGTATAGATTTCTAGGCTATGGATGTGTTGGAATGGTTCATAAATCTGATGGTGAGTAATTCTTAGATACATTTCAACCACTTTTTTATAGTAGGTTAGAAGTAGAAAGCTAATTTATGCAAGAAATGTACTGCCACTAACCTAATTAAAAAGCAATAATTTCAATACTACCTATAATTTTTATTTTCTCAGATGCGTAAACAGATAATTTAAAAATTTCTAATATTGTTAGATAACATATTTGAATTATTTATTAAAATGTATTTAACTTGCTAGTATTACAGCTGTACCTTTTTTAAAAACTTTGTGATGAATTTTGTGTCTTATTGATTTCTTCTACCCCAATATTTAATGGTTAAAATCAAAGCCCAGATGAAGTGAGAGTATGTTTGTTTTTGATTAAGCAATAAGGCAGCTATATATGCCTGGATACGTTGGACAGGTTCATAAATCTGAAGGTGGTTAAATTTAAAAGAAAAAATGTATGGGGGAGGGGGGAGGTGCACTTTAATATTGTGAAAAAACAAAACATATTTTTTATTTAAATTCATTTAAGTTGAGAGTATTACAGCTGTGTTCTATGGTTTTGAGAGACAGTTTTCCGAAATCACCTCTGTGGAGCCAAGAAATCCAAATAGTTCAGGCTATCCTCATAAACAGGTGGCGGAGCCAGATGTTGTAAACATGCTCCCTCTGAGAATTTTTTTTCTTCCATTTACAGCAGCCATTTGCAATATTTTTCAAGTGACAAGATTTGATAATAAAATGCCTAAAGTCTGTAGACCATTTGTGAAAACCATGATAGTTACCAAGGAAAAAATGTAGCAGGTCTTAAAAGGGGAGAACCTACAAAATGTTGCCTAATTTCACTACAGCCTCTGAAAGACAGTATGTATGCACTTTGCTTCAACAGGTGGAGAAATTTAGAGCTTGAGTACACGCATAGTTACAGTTACTAAGCTATGATTAAACCATCGCTGCATGGTCGAGGGGTTTGTGTCAATGTGGCTGTTTCTAAAATTCATGACAGCAGACACAGTCAGTCACTGACCTCTGACCAGTCGTAATTTATCACAAACTAGCAAGATAGCAAAAAAAAAGTTTAAATTAACATTCTCCATTGGCCAGTTTTGTTTTGCCCTATAAAGCATTTATTCTAAACTCGGCTTAAAATGAATTAAGGATAAATCAATTAATTACGTATGTTCTTTGGTTTCTACTTAAAGCCTTTACTTCCGTGGCAAACGTGCGTCAATTTGTAACACACGTTATAATGCTCGTCTAACTGCTAGCATGGCACCCCCTCATACTCTGCTTCTGACTGGGCAGTAGTCCTTACCTATCTAATGCGCGTGTGCATCTCCCAAAAAAGATAGGAACAGAAGTAAGATGTCTCACTCTGTTACTAAAACAGAGAGCTCAACACACAGGGTGAAAAGAGGAGCTGCAGCAATGTGCAGTACATATGGTGTTTTTTGAAAATTAAACCATATAAACCTATTCTGATATAACCTCTAAATACAATTATGAACCTGAAAATGACAATAATATGAGCACTTTAAACATTATTCCTGACTGTGCCTTTATTATTTCTTTCATACAGTACTGTCTCTGGATTTAGTCTGGAGGACAGAGTTCCTAACATCACTTCTAACCGAGTGACAGATCATTTTCTTTCAAGCTCCTCCGGAGATTGAGGACAAGCTAGATCGGGTGTCCTTGTTCAAGTTTGATAAAACCAACCTGGAATAGCAGATCTTTAATGGCTCTCTCCCCAACAGAGCAGTGGTTATCAACAACATATACGTTAAACGCTATGACTACGTTTGCCAATACTTTTGCCAGGCTGGTTTCTACAACCTTAACATGGGTCCTTAACCTTAACACTACTCCTTTGGAGGATAATAGTATGTTACCTCTTTGACATTTTACATTCTGGTAAACAAAGACAACTTTGAGCTTTTACAATGGAAAGATGGCTACTATGGTTCAGTGCCTCAGAATTCAGTCAAGACCTGCTCCTGTTGCGAGATATACTGTATGTTGGGAAGAATGACTATGGTCTTGGGAAGGTTGTTGTTAATGATAAGGTCTTCTACCTTCTGTATGAAGGTTTTGAGTAGTGGTACTACAGCTACCAGGTCCTGAGCATTAGCAGAGATACAGTATATACAGCGAGGACATGTTTGATGTCAAGTATAAGACTGATGGGGTTAAAGTCATTAATTATCCTCCAGAGACCATGCGCAAGTTTATTGTCAACAACTATCAGTGCCGGCCTGTGACAGAGACAACTACCCTCTCAAAGACAATCGAAGTGGAGCAAACGTGGGACACCAGCTTTTCAATAACAGCAGGCGTCAAGACGAGCATCATTGCCCAAATCCCCTTAACCTTGTCCAGAACTATTGAGTTAAGCATGCAAACGACCCTCCAGTTCACCAAGGGGACCAATTATATCGAGTCAATCACCCACACTGTTTCGGTTAAGGTCAATGTCCCACCAAACCACTCCTGCAGTGTCATTATGGTGGCATATAAGTACGGAGCAGACATCCCATACACTGCATGCCTCGAACGCACCTACATATATGGGGGTGGTCATTGACATCCATCTCTGGAACCTACAAAAGTGTCCAAATGGGAGAAGTCCGGGGTGTGGTGGATCGCTGTGAACTTGTACCTGATCCCAAGCCCTGTCCTTGAAAGAAAAATAGAGGGTCTATGAGATAAGGCACCTAACATATTGTATGTCTATAACACTGTAATGAAAAGCTAAAAATAAACTTGCTTTTATGTTTTATATGCCTTAACATATTTTAGACAATAAAAGTACTTGTCATTTAAATTTGTCTTCAGTTTCTTAACATATTGTTTGTCAAGTAAAAAATAAAATCCAAGAGAAAATGTAATTATTGTTACAAAAATAAACTTACAAGCAAACTAATCAGTATGATGGTTACAGACAGGACCAGCAGCATGGTAATGGTAAAAAACAACTACAGATAAATAAGCCAACACTTCATTTATTATATTATTATATTTATTATTATTTTTTTTTGTAGTCAGGCTCTAAAGGTTGGCTGCCTTGCTGGTGTGCACCGCAGCAGTGCCCAGGTCAACTGGCATCTCTCCAGCTACCAGTCCACACTCCATTTCTGGTTACTTACGGGGACTCAAACTGGCCACCCTTTGGCTCCAAAGCCAAGTCCTTACAGACAGAGCTACTACTGCCCAATTTAAGAGATGAAATATGTTCAAAGTGTTTAGCATCTTGGTACATTCAGTGAAGTGTAAAAAACAAGGAAAGTCACATAATAAGAAAAAAAGAATTTCGATTAATGCAGTGCATTTGTCCTTGGTCTTTAAGTAAATATCTTAAAGGTTTGTTGTGTGACAATTAATATTTCCTTCTTTTTTTATTACTAATTTCAGCAGGTAATTAAACTATATTAAAAATAATATAAGACATGAAGTATTATTCCTAGCAGATTATTTTTATGTATTTACACATGACTGGAAGGCAGATATGAATGGTGTACATCCCTTCTTTTGTAAAAAGCTTAAAATTCACGTGAGAAAACAAGCATCATAGAAGAAACACACACACACTGCAGGTCCAAAAGCCTAAAATTGCCTTTGTGGTGGGATTAAAATTCAATTGTGGGGGCATGTCTAACAGTGATGCCGATCCACAACAGCGAAGGCTTGATCCCCTTCACAGTGTGTACAGCTCTTCCTCCTCATGCTTCAGTAACCAAAAGCTGCTGTGTATTGTCTTCAGTTAATTCACAAGACCGTCATGGACTAACAGTAAACTACAAAAACTAAATCTATGAAGTTGTTATTGTTTTCTGTTGCTGATGATAGTTTTTTTTTATTAGTAAACCAGTCAAATGGCTTGTATGTTTTATTGAAGGCCCAGGGTCCAGGACCCCGATTCGCCACTGAATTTATTATAATCATTCAAGAATCAGAAAAATGCTTCCTCATACATGCACACATATGTAACAAAGGGTTTTGTATGTCACCTATATACTATACTATGAGACTATAAAATGAAAACACAAGCTTTAATGTCTAAACCGAGATAGCACTTCATGTCTTCTTTTTTATTAATCAAAAACACAATCAATGGGAACTTGTCACAGCATTTCACCACTTCTGTTTTCCCCTTCACAATAAAAGCTCTATGGCTTAACTTCCTCTTATCATTAAACAGAGGTAACAATACAATTCCTTACACATATAAATCATTTTATTGCAAGCCTACATTCATTTGTAATAAAACAAACAAAAACTCATCATCATTGTATTTTTACTATAACTGCGACATATAGAGTACGTTCCAAAAATTACTGACTGGGACTTAACAGAGAAAAATATAAAGCTCAAAATGAAAAGCTCTTTACCATATTATCTTCTTTGCTCTCTGTGGTGAAAAGTTAATAATTTTTCAGTGTTCTGCTGAAATCATTGCATATGTCATCTCAGGGAAGCTTTCTTGACTCCTCCTTCACCACTGCTAAAACCTATCCTGTTGCCCAGCTAATTATAACTAGACTTAGTATAGCACATTTATAATTTTCACCAATATTTAACATTGATTATGTCACATATCTTAAGATAACATTTTTCTTTCAGGGACAAGGTTTGGAATTGGGTAGAGGTTCACAGCGATCCACAACAGAGTAGATTTTTCCAATGTTGACGCCCTTGTAGGTCCCAGTGATGGACGTCCATGTCGTCTGCCCATTTCTGTAGGTGCGGCTGAGGCGAGCTGTGTAGGGGATGTTTGCCTCATACTTATATCCCACCATACGGACACTGCAGAAGTAGTTTGGTGGGACATTTTGCTCCACAGAGACCGAGTAGGTTTTCGACTCCACCACAGTGGTTCCACTGGAGAATTGCTTTGTTGTTTCGACACTGAGCGTAATACCTGTAGAGCCGATGAATGGGATTTTGGCGGTGATGCTACTACTGACCCCACTCGTGATGGCAGTGCTGGTGTCCCACCTTTTCTCCTCCATGTAGGTTTTTGAGAGCTCAACTCTTTTCACAAATGGGGTGCACTCATTGTTGGATATGTTGGACTTGGTCATGGTCTCTGGAGGATGCTGGAAGACTTTAACATTAGTGTTGTAATTGACATTGGAAATGCGCTCGCTGTTTATTTCTTTGTTGATGGTCAGGACCTGGTAGCTCTTGTACCAATACTCCTTACCGTTCCAAGGAAGGAAGAAGGCCTCGTGTCCAACACTCACCTTCCCAAGACCATACTCGTTCCTCCCAACATATGTGTCTCCGGGGGAGCATGTGGAGACTGCATTCTGAGGCACTGAACCCCAGGAGCCATCCTTCCATTCTAAAAATTCAAAGTTGTCTTTGTTTACCAGGAACTCAAATGAGCTGGTACGATACTCTTTCCCTGACAAGGGGTAGTAGCAGTAATGACCACTCCAGTTGTGGTTGTATAAGCCAGATGCGCACCCGTATTTGCAGACATAGTCGGTGCGACCGGCATATCCATTGTAAATTGAAACAGCACCAGACGGGAGAGAGCCAGACGTGGTCTGCCATTTCAGGTTGGAGTCACGAAACACGAAGGAGGAAGATTGACCCATTCTGTTTTCAAATTCAGCAGGGGGCAGAAGAGCCAACAGAGATCCATTGGTGGTGATTTGAGGAATCCTGTTCCCTAGATCTGGGTTCAGAATTGGAACTGTATACAAAAAAAGGGGGAAGACAAGAACAGTCATATCACAGTCATAGTAGTATGGATTTGATTGGAGAAAGATGCACAGTCCCAGATTATTCTTAACTGTGGTGAAAATGTCTTATAAAGACTGAGGTTCATTGTCATGTAACTTATCAGGAGAGTTTACAAAATTCATCCGCAAGAAGGAAAGTCAGTAGGACTTTACCAGTTAACTTCTTATCCTCAAGTTCACAGCAATCAACCCTTTTGAAAATGAAGAATGATATACAATTATGTTTTAGAGAACAAAAAAATCTAGATAACTGGTATGTCAGCCTTTGTAAATTGATTAACGAAGACAAGGGGCCCTATCTTGCACCCAGCGCAATTGCCTTTGTACACCGACGCATGTATCATTCCTATTTTGCACCCGACGCACAGCGGACTTTTCCCTCCACAGACGCACGTCCGTAAAATAGGGAATGTATTTGCGCTCCCGGGGGCGGTTCAGCGAAAAGAGGAGGCGTGTTCCGGCGCAAACGTTATTGGTGCTATTTTGCAGTTTCAGAAAACAATTCCGCCACTGACCAGGAAAAACCTGGTCTAAAGTCAGTAGCGCGTTATTCAGATGCTATTTTAGGGGCGCATGCTTGGCCATAATGTAGCGTGTGCACAATGCGCATAAACTTCTCTCATCTAAACGGACGCAGCAGTTACCATTTTTGCAAACCATACATAATTACAAGGAAAAATATTACTGAAAATGCGCTTCAGGTGTTTGGATAGGTCAGGAGGCACTTTACAGTACAGTCCTCAAAGAGTCGCAGCATTCTTTGTGGCTTGTTGTGATTTACACAACATTTCCATGAATCATGGATGTGTTGATGACATAAATGAGGAAATATTAGAGGAATTAAGGAGACGTGATGTTGAACTACGGCGGGATCTGGTCCGGGAGTAATGCGCGATGTGCTCCTGGTGGAGCGGGTGGACGGAGATGGTGTGGGGGGAAGAGGAAGGGGCACAACAGGTGCAGGTGGTGCGTTTGGAGGCCCACGCTCCATGGCTGCAGCAATCCTCTCCAAACTTGAGGAGATGCGCCCGAGAGGCCGCAGCAACATCGCCACCCGGTCAAGACAGGTATTTATTACTTTGCCGAATCCCGGACAGCTCCACTGGCATGCGCCAGGCAAATCCGCCGTCATAATAGCAATCAAGCGCGCCTGCTCTTAAAGGGAATGTGAGATGACGCTCTGATTGGTTTATTGCACGTTACGCCCAAACCACACCTAGCTACTTCAGACCAACCCATTTTCGATTTGCGTCGGGCGCAAGACTCATTTATCCCGCCGGCATAATAGCAACAGCGCTCGAGATCCGCCCACAAAGCTACTTGCGTTTTGCGTTTCATACTTGCGTTTCAGATCGTTAAAATAGGGCCCATAGAGTCTGATATTAAAGCTGGAGACAACTATAATGTTACAAAAAAGCCATTCAATTCAAAACCTTATTGGAATAAAAGTTAAAAGAATTGTGGCAATCTATGCGTAAAGCAGAAAATGTTTCTGAAGTGTTTAAATAAAATAGAAAGGAAGAAACAATTAGAAACCTTTAAGAATATTCAGAATAGGTTTAATAAAAGATACAGATTCTACAAAAGACGTTATCAAAGAGGACTGGTATTAAACCTGAAGAGAATCCAAACGTCTGACCCTAAGAGATTTTGGTCAGAAATTAATAAACTAGGGCCAAGGCGTAGTTGGAAAATACCCATGGAAGTGCTGGGGAATGATGGTAGTTTAGTGACTGGGCTGTCTGATGTAATCAATAGGTGGGAGAAAGATTTCAAAGGTCTTTTCTCTAGTGAGACGTTTGACTTTGATAGGAGGTACTACGAGGACTTATGTCAGAGAAAAAATGTAATAGAGGGCTATATTTTAAAAGGGGAATATTGGATAAATAAGGATCTTAATAATAGTCTTACAAAAGAAGCAGTTCAAATGGCTATTAATAAAGCTAAATTGGGAAAAGCGATGGGGGTTGAAAATATCCCAAATGAAATACTAAAATCACCCAAAATATTTGATATTTTGTGTGATTTATTTAAAGGATGCTTTGAATCTGGCAAAATACCATCTATGTGGCTTAAATCAATTATTAATCCGATACCAAAATCCCAAAATGAGAATCCAAAGGTGCCTTTAAATAATAGAGGGATTAGTTTAATGAGCACAGTTTATAATCTGTATTCTACAATACTTAATGAGAGGCTCATGTTGTATTTAGAGAAAGAAGAGCTCCTTGTGGAAGAACAAAATGGGTTCCGTAAATCAAGATCATGTTTAGATCACATTTTGTATTGTTTACAATTATAACTAAAAGAATAAGTGAAAATAAGCCAACATATCCGTGCTTTATCGATTTTCATAAAGCTTTTGATATGATCAATAGGGATCTGTTAGCATATAAACTTATAGAGTATGGGGTAAATGAACATTTTTATTGGGCACTGAAGTCTGTTTATCATAAGCCCATAGCATGTGTAAGATTGAATGAACTCCATACAAACTGGTTCCCAACATCATCAGGGGTAAAACAGTGTGATGCTTTGTCCCCCACATTATTTGCAATTTATATAAATGATTCGGCAAAGGAAATTAAAGCACTGAATTGTGGGATAAGATGTGGAAATGAAATGATAAGTATTATTTTGTACGCAGATGACATAGTATTACTGTCACCCTCTGAAGATAATATGCAGCGGATGCTCTCCTATGATTGGTGTAATAAATGGAGACTGTTTATCAATAGAAAGAAAACAGAAATAATTCACTTTAGAAAAACCTTTAACTACTCGCAGCACTTATGAGTTTAAAATTGGGTCACACAAGCTGAACATTGCAGATTCATATAAATATCTAGGTTTCTATATTGATGAACACATGAATTTCAGAAAAGGTGTTAAGGTTCTTGCTGATTCAGCACGTAGAGCTTTGGGAGGAATCATTGGTAAAAGCAAGAATCTGAAAGACATAAGTTTTCAAACTTATTCTAAATTGTTTCAAGCTTGTGTGTGCCCTATACTTGATTATATTGTGGGTGTTAGAGGACTTAGGAATATATCTAATTGTGAATTATTCCAAAATAGTGCCATAAGATATTTTCTGGGTGTGCATAAATATACCCCTACATTGGCGATAGTGGGAGACACAGGATGGGAATCATGAGAGGCTCGCTGGAAGGATATGGACGCAAATATGACGAGGAAAATATTTCTCTGGGATAAACACATTCTTGATCCTTGGTCTAACAATATACGCAAATTGTTTTGTAATCATGGTTTTGTAGAGTTGTTTTTAAATAATGAAAACCTGAATATTGGTTTGTATAAAAAATCTGTTTGCTAAAGACAAAAGGCAGTGGTCCGACAATATATGGGTTAAGCCAAAATTGCGTATTTTTGTGATGATAAAACCGGAATATGGCACAGAAAATTATGTTATGTTGTTTGTTATAATTTGACAAAAAGGCAAAGCTCTTTATGTGCTCAAGTGAGATCTGGGGTTTTGCCTTTGACTGTTGAAACAGGACGATATGTTAATTTAGAAGAGGAAAAGACGGATCTGTCCCATGTGTTGTTTGAATGATATAGAAAATGAGTTCCATCTTGTTTTTTTACTGTCCTTTTTATTGTGAACAGCTTGATTTTTTGTTTGGTAACATAGAATCAGAGATTGATTTGGCAAATATGGATGATGCTCAAAGACCGAGATGGCTGTTCACATGAAACATATAAATTGAGGAAAAAATGAGAAAAAATAAGGAAAAAAGCTCTTTATCGAGATTAACTCAGGATTTGTTGTATGTATATGTATATATTAGTATTCATGTATTTCTCCGAATGATTTGTATATGCGACAGGAAGATATTTGTTAAAGTTTGTGGTGTCTTGTAATCCCATGTGGGATGGGCCAAAATGTTTGGCATTACACAGAAATAAAATATAACTAACTAACTAACTAACTAACTTAACAGGGAAAAACAAGATTCAGGGCAATGTATCAAAATGTTAACAACTAAATGAGAAATAGAAGCAGTAAATCACAAGTCTCAAAGTAAATTCCAAATCAAACTAAAAATGTATGGATAGATAGCAGTGAATAGAGTAAAGTGGGAGAATAGTCTTTACTTATTGTCCAATATTGTCTCTGTTGTCATCTCTTGATGTTGTTTATATTGCTCTTAGTGTCATGTTCTGGCAAACAAATGTTTTCTGTCAATCTAAGTGTATCATAAATTATTTAGTTAGGGCGCTTAATTTCCACACTGTGGAAAATTCCAAAAAAGTCCAAAGACATTTGCCGCTGCTCATTAGGCCTAGAGTTCTGAGCACAGTTTTAATTGAAGGTGACTGTGATGAGCATATCAACATTTTTATCAACTCAGATCTTCTCTTATCTGGATTTTGGCAGCTGAACAATCAGAGGACACTATTTATATTTTAGCGAGCATATCAACTTTGAACTATTAAAGTGGAAATTACACACAAAGTAGACACAGAGACATATCAACAACAAACAAGCAGCATATATCCCATACATGCTGCAAAGGAAATTCACGGAACCACTTTCTGTTTACCTTTTCCGATCTGTGAGCTCTTCTTCACGATGTCTTGCAGACTAGCACTAGAGGACATAGCCAGCAGGGCCGGCAGCAACAACACTGACAGCTTCATCTAAAACACAGCACGAAACCACTGAACATACTTTGAAATCATATGAAACATAAAAACTCCTAAACACTTTCACATTTCCCAATTAACCATGCCACCTCTTGTATGCTTCTAGGATTCTTTAGCCAAAACACAAATGTCCACAGTACAGTAAAACGAATATACCTTACCATTTCAGTGACAGTCAAACATCACTTTGTCCATCTCCTGTCACCTCCAGGCTTATATACTGTTGCTGCTTTATTGCTAAATCATAACCACATAGTTTCACTTCCACTTGGCTCTGAACTTGACTAAGTTAATCATTGTAAGAGTTTTATTGTCTCTATCAGATCCAATAAATAACTCTTTATTTCCAACTTTTTCTCCATGACGGACAGTTAACACATGTCCTTTTCTTTCAGCTTTTCTAGCAATAGGATCTCTCCAAAACCTGCAGTAAACACAACAAGTTACACCTTGTTAGATCACAGACTAAAGATGGAGAGTAGTTCTATTTCATCCCCGTTAACGGTGAAGGCAGCGTCTGTGCCCCCCGCTCCTGGTATTAAGTTGTTTTTTCCTTTGCTGGATATAACCTTCGTTGTTGTGTTTTAACCAAAGCCATCTATTTTCCCAGCGGTTTAGTAACCGTTAACGGTGAAGGCAGCATTTGCACCACCCACTCCTGGTGTTAAGTTGTTTTTTCTTTGCTGTATAACCTTCATTGCTGTGTTTTTGCCAAAGCCAACTATTTTTCCACCAGTTTAGCAACCATTAATGTGTCAGGTATATTTGCCGCAGCTGACCTGTCGCACGCAAATTTGACTTCATGGGAGCGCCGTAACTATTTATACCTGCGTTGGTGGTCGCGACATAGTTGCAGTCTTCTCTTGAACAGAGGTGGCGCTAATGAAGAAAAGCTACCGACTTTGCTATTTCTACGGACTACGGACTAGAAGAAGAAGAAAAAGGTAAACAGCGGCAGAACTGGCAGCAGCATTGCCGTCAATGCTTCGATTTGATCCGATGACCTACTTCGTCGGATCAAGCCTTTCATTCGCCATAAAAGAACTCATCTTAACACAGTAAGTTTACAAGAGAGACCTGCAGTCACTCTGAGAGTCCTGGCATCCGGTTGTCGGCGAACTCATTCAGGCCTCCTGTTTCCGCTTTGTCGCGTGCCGCTGAAAAAAAAAGAGCCGTGCGCGGCCTCGGCTCGCGCGCCATAAATCAGACGCGCCGGCCGGATATTACATAATTTTGACGTCACGATGTCGCGCGCCACCTTGGATGCGTCTAGTATATAACGGCCTCTGTCTGACGCACCCACCGCTAGCCTTGCTTAGCACAGATCCTGGAGGTAACCGGCTCCATCTAGCCTACTGCTCCCTAATAAGTGACAAAATAACACCAACATTTTCCTATTTACATGTTGTGTTTTGTATAGTCACAGCGTGTACAAATAACAAGGTCACATGAGACACAGCCATCTTCTAACCGTATACAAACTAGGAACTATATTCTCAGAAGGCGAAGCACTGCTACTTAGGTGGAGTGATTAGCGCAACACCTGAAAAGCACCGTTGTTACTCTCTGCTCCTCACCACGGGGCTTCTCAGGTGCTGCGAGCAAATCACTCCGTCCAAATAGCAGAAGTAGCAGTGCTTCGCTTCTGAGAATATAGTTCCTAGTTTGTATACAGTTAGAATATGGCTGTGTCTCATGTGACCTTGTTATTTAAAACATTTCTCAAAATATATTTATAAAATGTGATGTTAAAATCAAATAGCAGCTTCACGTTTTTGTGCTGATTTAGCTTGGATAAATGCTGGGGAAAAGGGATTTATTACATATGATAACATAATGTATATCGGAAGACTTTATTTTGTTTATTCAATTGATATGTGAAACTACAATGCTTACAAATAGGGATATTTCTTTGCCCTTGATCCAACAAGAAAATGGTTGTAAAGGGGCATCGTAAATGATAAAATCCAAAAAAGCTTCTGTGACGCCAAAAAACAATAATGTTTCGTGATTAGAAGAAAACAGAAAGAAAAGAAAGTAACAGTAAGAAGGTTCAGCTTTATATGTGCTGCATGAATAAAGAGCGACAGGAATTCCTAGCAAAAGAGCCTATGGCTATCAAACAGGTGCACAATTTCTCCTGGTGATTTACACATTTTATCAGCAATGTTATCAATAACTTATGACTGACATAGCAGGCTCAAATTAGTTATAAGAGTTTTCAGGCTAGAAGTTATTTACCTGCTTTTGTTGTGCTAATTTGGCTAGGATAAATGCTACCGAAAATTAATTAATTCATATACGAATATGAAGAGTTTATCCTGTTTATTCAGCAGGAATGTATTACTCCAGTGATCACAGAGAAGGATGTTCCAATTTAGGTCTTTTTCTGTTTTGCTTTTGATCCAGCTTGGCCTTGAACTTGATATATAGTATATCGTAAATTATACCATCCAAAGATTAAAAGGTTTCTTTGATACCAAACAAACATGTAAGTAGTTGACATTTCTCTTTCTCTTTCTTTTCTCTTAGATTAATTAAAGAGATTATTAACCTTTGAAAGCATAAAGATAAGACTTTAACAGAAATGAAACAGCTCTGTTCTTTTATTGCTCCCTGCTAAAAAGAGACGGTACAACCGCGAAGAAGGGCGCGAATCAGAGACAACGGCCAGTGCAGGTATTTGTGATTTTTGCAAAAGGTGGTTGTACTTTCAAAGATCAGCGCCAACAAGTTAAAACTTGTCATAATTTGAACTTTGAGAGCAGTGGTTAGCGGTAATTTCATGCGGTGCGCCATGCCAATGCGTAGTGCTTCCTCCAGGTTGTGTCTTGCAATGGCAAAATTACATATGATTCTTTTATATTTCTAACTTATTTCTGTTTTAGTTTCTCTCACAAAGTCTGGAACATAATGTGAGCACTGTTTGTCTGAACCGATAAAAGTACAAGGTCACAGTAAACTATCTCTATGTGCAGATTCAGTTTTCCGATGTAACCGGGGGGCTGAAAGTTGTACAGAGGGGAGGAGGCGAAATGGCTCCGAGATGTCGCCTGTGTTTTTAGATTGTCTTTATGTGTATCAGATTGCCTGTGAGAAATGAAGAGTCATGATAAGCTAAGTGCGTATGTGCTGTCACTCCGAAGATTTATTTAAGCTCAGTGTTCCTGTTCACTCGTTGAAGAGACATTTTCCACACTGAGCTGTCGTGCCTTTTGTGAAACCTGTGTTACTCCTATATTCTTGCAAGTTTATAATAAAATACAAAAACCTAACTTGGCTTAGTTTGCAAATGTCTTTATTTTGTTTCACAAGTCTAACTTTCTAAAATTCACTCCTGCTGCAAACAGAAACTTCCTCAACAGTCTCATAATAGAAAAACAATATAGCACAGCCATGCGGAGTGGTTTTACCTTGAATCATGTGTAGGCTGCTTTAAGCTATAAATTATAACTACAGCACTATCGCATGACTCCAACATCACCACCATTAAGCTGACGATGGCGTTTAATGTCCTTGACAGCCTCTGTAGTCTCATGTATCCACTTTTTAGCAACCGCCTTTTTTAAGACACGTAAAAAAAGCTTCAACATTCATTAGTGGGGTATTTACTGATGTGTTTAATGTCGTAGGAAAAAAAAAACGTGAAAATCTCTTAAGCTTGTGTTAACTAAACGCCTACGGGCATCTAACCAAAAGCCATTTGAAAAAAAAACATTGATTTCATAACAAGGAAACCGGAAGTGTAGAAATACTAACTTATTTCTGGGTTTTAGGACTCATTCCCTACAGCACTCAGAACAAAGTCAGTATATTATACTGCAGTTCAATATTTTAAGTTGGGAATGAGCACGTTCTTTGTGTTGATTTGAGATGATGTGTATTCATGTGTTTATTATTCAACATGTTTTAACTTCAGTGATTACAGAGAAGGATGTCCCAATTATGTTCTCTGTTTATTTGTTTGTCCTTGCCCTTGATCCAATGGGGCATAACACATGCATTGTAAATAATACAATCCAAAGATTAAAAAAAGCATTGTGATGCCAAACAAACAGAACATGACATCAAGTTGTCCTAGTCCTTTCACGTGTAAATTATATATGTAATATAAATTTAAGAGATTATTAACCTTTGAAAGTGAAAAGAAAGATAAGGCTTAAAAAGAAAGTCAATACAGATCCTGGGTATACAATGAACTTAGTGTGAGTGGAATTTAGAGCAGTTTGTAGCATAAACTGCAAATAAAAACGAATTGCCCGCACAATTAAGGATATAAAAGAGGGATAAACTTTTAGTCTTATTGATTTCTTCTACCCCAATATTTAATGGTCAAAGTCAAAGCCCAGATAAAGTGAGAGTGTGTTTGTTTTTGATTAGGCAATAAGGCAGCTATATCTGCCTGGATACGTTGGAATGTTTCATAAATCTGATGGTGAGTAATGCTTAGATACATTTCAACCACTTTTTATAGTAGGTTAGAAGTAGAAAGTTAATTTATGCAAGAAATGTACCGCCACTATCCATCCATCCATTCCATCCATTTGAATTTTCTCAGATGCGTAAACAGATAAGTCAATAATTCTCATCTTCCACATTACAAAGTCTTGTCTTTAAAACAAACACTGCCTTTTTAGCCGTCTCAGTGGCTCAAGATATGATAAGATATGTTCTGATATTTTCACCAAGTCTGGATTTGTTTGTATGCTTCAAACTGGGGATAAGTAAACACTATTTTGTTTTGTGTTTTATTTGCAGATGACGCTGCCAGTGTTGCTGCTGTTAGCCCTGCCGGTTATTTACACTGAAGGTAAACTAAAACTTCCCACGTTGCTGTTACTTTGTCCTCATTTATGTATTACTTTAAATGGGATGAGGATAGAAATTGCTTTTACACAAAATGTAGAGAGCAAAAATATGTGTATGAAAATAGGAGGAAAGAGGAATTCACTTTATTATTGTTAGATAACATATTTGAATTATTTATTAAAACTTATTTAACTTGCTAGTATTACAGCTGTACTTTTTTGGTTTTGAGAGACAATTTACGGAAATCACCTCTTTGGAGCTGAGACATCCAAATAGTTCAGGCTGTCCTGACCTGTTCATATCATATCACATGTACCTTATTCCTCATATTTATTACTGTAAGCCCCACATTGACATTTAAAACATACTATAGACTTTTTTTAGGTTACATTTGTCTTCACAAGCTACTGTAGTTTAGCCTGGATGCCAGCTGAACTTAGCCCCGCCCACAACATTCGAGGTCGGGAAGTTCACATTCTGACTAGAATATGAGTATGGTCAGGTTAACTGTAGTTAGCTAATGACATTTTCCTCATTAAGACTATTAATAGTTAGCTTGACATGCTAACCATTGCAACTCATGTCTGAGCAAGGGGTTGAGGCAGACTAGGTAGACTATGTAAATTAAGTTAGAACATCTTGATCAACCCCTGGTGGCTGGCTGCATTACATGTCATAAATCCCGCTCCCTCCATGTTAGCGGATGGGACATTGACCAAACTAAAAAGTCAAAGTACACGTTAAATACATTTTTCATAAAGATGGTTTCTGTCATTTTAAGTCTGATCACGCTGTATGTTTAGTTGTTCATTGTTCTGATAAGTTTAGGTTTTGTTTAGTTATGTGATGCTATAAAAAGGGTGAAACATCATGATAGACAGCTGTGATTGACACTCAATTGGTCAGGAAGCTGTATGAACAGGACTTCGATACCACAGCTCTACTGCCTGATCACTACTGGGCAAAATCTGGCTCCAAGATTACAAGATGGCAGCGCCCGTATCCAGAATATTTTGGCTTCACTTTTGTACAGTGGAAGGATTTGTAAGTCATTTAAAAACTATTTTGAGGTAAACTATTTGCATTTTTGCTCTCCATTGTCCAGTTTTTGTTTTGCCCTATAGCCTTTATTCCAATTTTAGCTGATACATATTATGGATACATCATTTGATTACTGATGTCATGTGGTTTATACTTTTAGTATTTATACTATTTTTCCTTTCTTTTATACAGTCCTGCTAAACCAAAGTCTGGAGGACAGAGTTCCTAAGATCACTGCTAACCGATCAACAAATCAAGCTCTTCCAACTCCTCCAGATATTGAGGACAAGCTGGACCGGGTGCCCTCAATCAAGTTTGATAAAACCAACCTGGAATGGCAGATCTTTAATGGCTCTCTTCCCAACGGAGCTGTGTTCATCAACAACCAATATGTTGGACGCTTCGACTATGTCTGCCAATTCTTTGGCCAGGCTGGTTTCTACAACCATGGCATGGGTCCTTACTGCTACTACACCTTTAAAGGGAAAGAGTATGTTAGCTCTTTACTTTGGCCATTTGAGATCCTGGTAAACAAAGACAACTTTGAGTTGATGGAATGGAAAGACGGCTACTCCGGTTCAGTTCCTCAGAATGCAGTCGAGACCTGCTCCGGTTGCGACATATATGTTGGAAAGAACGAGTATGGTCTTGGGAAGGTTGTTGTTAAAGATAAGGTCTTCTACCTTCCGTATGACGGGGATGAGTATTGGTACTACAGCTATCAGGTCCTGAGCATTAGCAAAGATATATACAGCGAGGACATGTCTGATGTCAAGTATAAGACTGATGGGGTTAAAGTCATTGATTATCCTCCAGAGACCATGCGCAAGTCTTTCATCACCAACTATGAGTGTCAGTCAGTCACAGCGACAGCTACCGTCTCAAAGACAATCCAAGTGGAGCAAACGTGGGACACCAGCTTTTCAATCACAGTGGGCGTCAAGACGAGCATCACTGCCCAAATCCCCTCAATCCTGTCCACAGGTATTGAGTTTAGTGTGGAAAAAAAACTCCAGTTTACAGAGGGAACCACTTATACCGAATCCACCACCAGCACTGTTTCTGTTGAGGTCAATGTCCCACCAAACCACTCCTGCCGTGTCACTTTGGTGGGATATAAGTACGGAGCAGATATCCCATACACTGCACGCCTCAAACGCACCTACATCAATGGGGGGATCTCATGGACGTCCATCTCTGGAAACTACAGCAGCGTCCAAATGGGAGAAGTCCGGGGTGTGGTGGATCCCTGTGAACCTGTACCTGATCCCACTCCCTGTCCCTGAGAGAAAAATGGAAAAGGTTCTATGTTATAGAGTACCTGACATATTGTGGCTACCCTTACCATTGTAATGAAAAGCTTAACAATAAACTTGCTTTTATTAGAAATTAGCATTTAATCATTGTTACTTGTATAATAAACTTTTAATGCAAACTAATGTATTACAAGCCTGCATTTCTTTAAAATAAAATTTTCCACAGATTGCTTTGACAGTTCGTAAAGTTTCTTTGTTGAATAGCTGGGATGTGTCTGTGTGAACTGTAATCTCCATGGCTTCTGAGATTGTTTGTACCCTGCCTGTGCCCAGGCACGTTCATCCGTTCTTTGCCACCACGGACTGGTGGAACATCTGCAGCATCCTGTTACAGACACTGAAGCCTTGAAGCCTCTGCAGGAAGTGTGCCAACTCTTGCCCTTCTTGTAAGATAAGCATATGTTTTATAATTTGTGCATATTTTTGACCATGACATGAGTTATAGCTTAAGAGATCATTCTGACACCACATGTGAACCTTAGTGGTATAAAGGAGCTTAATACTTGACCACCGTTTCTGTCAGGTTGAAATGCTGTTATCAGTACAATATTTATATTCACAGTCAGCAGAGGGCAGCAACAGACTGAGAAATGAAGGTTGACATTTGACAACAAGGTTTTGGACACAACTGTTGCATTGAATCTATTCACTGACATTTAAAGTAGATATGACATTTAAAGTATATCTATGTATAAATGTATGTATGTATGTATGTACACATACATATCTATCTTTAACTTTTTTATTGTCATAGGTTATATTTCAGTTTTGTATAAATGCACATTTTAAAGACCAAAACAAAAATCAATTAATGAGTCAATCAAGATGGTTTAATGGCAAACAAGTGTTTTTGAAATATTTTTTTATTGGCAGTCTTGAATGTGAATGAATGAATTAAAACCATTAAACTACAACTAAAAACTAGAAAATAACAATCACATAAAATAGCTAATTGTAATAATAAGAGTTCATGTTAGAAATGTTTTATTAGTAAGTGGTCCTTGGGTTATTGATTCATTGTAGCAGTTTTAATGATATTGCACCAAAACAATACATCACACAATGCTTTTTATAGGAGTTATGTTTTAATAAAAGAAAAAAATCATGGGCCTGTCATGTTGCAGGTAAGAGAGTGAGAGTTACAGGACGCTCTGTTCTTCCAGTGAAATGGTTTCATCCAGCAGTTTTACTGCAGCTCTCACTGGCACTTAACCAGAGATAAATAAAATATAGACTCCCATCTTTCTCTCCATGCATCTATCTATATCTCCCTGTCTTTTTGTCTCACACACACACTGTATACACTCACATCTCTGATGTTTCTATACACCATATAACATAACTGCTCTCTCTCTCTCTCTCTCGCTCTCTCTCTTTCTCTTCCTCTTTCTCTCTCTCTCTCTCTCTCTCTCTCTACCACATTATTTCTGCTTTCATTTGCTTCATATAATATAAAATGGTTCCTTTATTAGCATCTCGTGAATACATCTAAGCAGGATAAAGAAGAAGTAAGCAATAATAATATAAAATGTGGAATTCATTTACTCAAGTACACATTTGAGGTACCTGTACTTTACTTGAATTTTTCCGTTTTTTGCTACTTTATTGGTTTATTCCTCTAAATATTGTACTTTTTACTCCACTACATTTGTCTGACAGCTTTACTTTTCAGATGTTTTTTTCCTCCCCTTCCTGTCCAGTGAAATCCAGTTATCGCCAGATGTGCTGATGTTGAATGTTTGAGATGAACTGGAGGATGAAGTGTTCCTTTATGTGTTGAGAACACCATGAAAGACTTTTTAGAGATACGTGCCTCTCACAGGGACGTTACAAACATATGATGATCTTATAGAAGATGATATATTGCTGTGGATTAAACTACCCAATAGTATATAGAGGGGGTTAAAATGAGCACAACCTTAAAGGAACACGCCGACTTATTGGGAATTTATCTTATTCACCGTAACCCCCAGAGTTAGACGAGTCGATACATACCCTTCTCATCTCTGTGCGTGCTGTAATGCTGTCTGACGGCTCCAGCAGCATCAGGCCAGCACAGATCATGCAGGAATGGTTCCAGTAATCCTACTGCTCCCAATAAGTGACAAAATAACACCACATGTTCCTATTTACATGTTGTGATTTGTAGAGTCACAGCGTGTACAAAAAACAACGTAACATGAGACACAGCCGTCTTCTAACTGTAAACAAACCGGGAACTATATTCTCAAGCGGAATAATATAGTACTTGGGCGGAGTGATATGCTCACAGCAAGCCTGTCTGAGAATATAGTTCCCGGTTTGTTTACTGTTAGAAGACGGCTGTGTCTCATGTTACGTTGTTTTTTTGTACACGCTGTGACTATACAAATCACAACATGTAAACAGGAACATGTTGGCGTTATTTTGTCACTTTTGTCACAATTTGGAGCAGCAGGCTAGTTGGAACCAGTTACCTGCAGGATCTGTGCTAGGCTAAGCTAATGCTGGAACCGTCAGACAGCGTTACAGCACGCACGGAGATGAGAAGGGTATGTATCGACTTGTCTTACTCTGGGGGTTACGGCGAATAAGCTAAATTCCCAATAAGTCGGCGTGTTCCTTTAAACATCTATAGCAGTAAAATGCAACATGCACATTAATGCAGCAGGAATATTAATCCAGAAACATCTGATATAATAGGAAAACTCTGACAGGGAACATTCTACTGCAAAATCAGTACTTTTACTTTAAGTACTTTATACATTTTGCTGATAGTAAAGGAAGTAAGGGATCTGAATTAGCTTCCACCAATGCAACACAAAGTCTCTCTTTTGATATAATGAAACTGCAACCACAGTCAGTCAACTAAACTCCTTCTGATCAATTGAAAAAGGCTTTTGAAAGTTGGTCAAATGCCACAGAAATCTGAGATGCAACTACAAACACAGATAAATCAGGGATAAATGTCCTGAAAAAAAAGGTGAGAGCAAGGCGGCATCACAGCAGCAGATTTTGCATACAGATAGAAGGTCAGAGGGAGTGAGTGGCATGAGATTTAGGCGAGCCTGCACTTTGCTGTGCCCTTGACGGTCCCCTCAGGTTTCATTTCGGCTGAGTGAGCTGTTCCGTTTTAGGGTGTTTGGATAGACGGCTGCCTCCGCTCAGGGATGACAGCGATCAGGCAAACAGCTCATTAAAAGGCAGCAGAACTACCCGGCCGTGGCTGTTTTAATTAGATAATGACAGTAATGAGTTGCTTCGTGCCTGAAGCCACTATTCTCTAAGGTGAGTTATTATCTGTCACTCACACACAGACATGAAGACATCAGCATACGGATGATGTGCTACATGTTTTGTATATTTGCATACATGCTCCAATATGTTGAAAACATGTCCCCAAGGGTATTTTAAATACCAGTACTAGAAATACCAGTACCATTTTAAAATATTCTCTATATGGTTTTTAAAACATTTCAAATATTGTTTATGTACACAACTAACTAACTTATTTACCCCAAACTATGATCTTTTCCTAAACTATAATTATTCCCTGCACGTTGAAAAATGATGCCAAAGGGTCCTGACCAAGCGTCTGTTTGTGACAAGTTAGGAGTGAAAATGTTTTGGTTCAGAGTATAATTACATTAGGTTGGTGAACAGACTTCGTCTTCAACAGTGATTTCTGAAGAATCACTTCCAAATGTGCAAATGTTTTTAACTTTATTAGCAGCTGCAGCAGAGCCTTTGCAACCACTGAGCTGTACCAACTCAAATTTGTCTGATTTTCGGACATACAGTAGCAATCCAGCATTGACAAAAACAATGAACATGCATTTTTTAAAGTGATACAATACAATGAATCATCTTTTTACAGTTACATTATAGCTGTGTTCGAAACTGTTCCCTCATTCACTCACTCACTATTCCCTATATAGTGTCTATTAAACAGAGGTGTATAAAGTACTAGAGACCCATACTTGAGTAAAAGTACAAGTGCTCTATCAAAAAAGGGACTTGAGTAGAAGTAGAAGTGCTCTTTAAGCACCACACTTAAGTGGAAGTACTAAAGTATTCAACATTTTTTGTACTTAAGTATTGCAAGTAGTTTATTTTAAAATGTACTACTCAAGTACTAAAAGTAAAAGTACAAGTATTGTGTTATGTAGTTATTAAAGAAAGCAGTCAAATTTTGAATATCATATTGTTGGAGTTCAACTTTTTACTTGGTATTAAGGCAGTCACAAGCTGTACATTGCTGGATATGAAGGAAGTTTCTGAAATAAACTCCAAAGGGTTATGTCACAGCTGTTATAACTACTATTATCTGATATAACAATGGTTTATTAATCACTTATTAACAAATACTGAAATAAATGTGTGTAGTGGAAAGTTAGCAAGCTAACAAAATACAGATAAACTAGCAGCTCACATCACAGGGTCAAACGGTTAACATTCAGGACTCACCGCAGACTGAAACTACTCAGGAATAGATTCCTCTGCTGCAACAATAGCTAAATAGAAAGAGTACAAACTTACATCGTCTCTGACTTCTGAACGGGCAACCGTAAAATTATCGTACGTAACTAACGTAGCCGTAACTAAACACACTGTAACGCAGGGGTCACC
The DNA here is from genome assembly GCA_025617405.1 of Perca schrenkii. Lineage (NCBI taxonomy): Eukaryota > Metazoa > Chordata > Actinopteri > Perciformes > Percidae > Perca > Perca schrenkii. Next base: position 6,537,431 of record CM046791.1, on the reverse strand, counting down.
AACCTTTTTGAAACTGAGAGCTACTTCATGGGTATTGAGTCATACGAAGGGCTACCAGTTTTGATCTTCATCTTGACTCTTCTGAAATAACAAATTTGCTCAGTTTGCCTTTAGTTATATATGATTATTAATGATAACATTGACACTGGTCATGTTAATGATTTCTCACAATAATTATCAACAATGACTTAACAAGATGGGAAAGATAATATCAATATTAAATTTTCATTTTTAGAACAGGCCTGAGGGCTACTCATGTGGTCCTTGGGGGCTACCTGGTGCCCGCGGGCACCGTGTTGGTGACCCCTGCTGTAACGTAACCTACACAGTCTCCGTAGCGTGAGGCATTCACAACAGTAACGAGTAACGATGCAGCACATACAAAATGTATCGGAATAAAAGTATTAAACTCATAGAAAATATGTACTCAAGTAAAAGTAGAAGTAGGAGAAAAAAATGATACTCCAGTAGAGTACAGATACAGCCTTTTAGTACTTAAGTACAGTACTGAAGTAGTTCTACTTAGTTACTATACAGCTCTGCTATTAAATAATGAACTTTATACGGAATGACCAAAACGAGATTTCGGACACTCACTGACAACATTGTTGCATCAGTAGATCGCTGGTTGTTTGTGTGATGGAGGCGGGCGTGCCCAGCATCATGTAAACAAACTGGAACAAAATTACTTCTAATACATCCCTGAAACAAACCGAGCACTCAGGAGGAGAGTAAAAGGTTTTATATATGTTGCATGTTACGTTTCTACTGTTTAGTTTTTTGCGGATGCTTCTGATTCTTCTTCTCCGCCGCCGGGAAAACACGGCTGCATTGCATTGTGGTATACGGGAGTAAAATGTAGGGTACATCGTATATACACTCAAATTAGCTGTGCATTGTGGGTACAATATAGTGGACTATGTAGTGAACAAAATGAACCGCGGAGAATTTGATCCCCACTACAAGATGGCGAACACACTATATAGTGCAGTATATCCGTGATAGGGAGCGGTTTCGAACACTGCTTATGTTTCCTGCAGTGCAGGGCTGAATCGGTTCCAGCGAGTGAGGTGCGGGTTGCATTTGTGCCCATGGTCGCACGCCCAGCTGAGCACACAGGACAATAAGCGCTCATTGCCATATCAGAGGAGCCAATGCGTGTTCACCATGAAAAATGCATGGGCTTTATCTTTGAGCACATTTGCATTTCAGAGCCTCATCTTACCTGGCATCTCACGACAGCATGACGGCATTTGGCTCTCTCTGTGGCTGTGTGCGCACACCTGGTAACTGTAACTGGAGCGTCACAAGTGCTTTTACACATAGCAACCAATTAATCCATTAAGTGCCATTAGTCCTATAATAGTGATGTAAAGATGCACCTCTCCATTTTTTTTAATTTTCTGTTTTTGTTCCACACACAGCTCTGGATTGGTCAAAAGGTAATTTTACATTGCCTCTGTCCCGTCACCATAACATGGGGAATATCTGGGTAAGATTGAACTTGACGAGGTGGACATCCAGAGATCATGGCTTAACCCTTGTGTTGTCCTCGGGTCAAAAAGGTTTTTTTCAACCAAATTGCCCTAAAATAATGTATGGAACCCATACAACATTCTTCACCATTAAAATAAAAGATTACTTTCATTGAATATTGGGTGTTTTATTCAATTTACAGCATTTGAAGATTACTGATCTTAGCTATTAGTCAGAATAATTTAAAATTTCAGATTTTTTAACTTAAAAATTAAGGTATAATGTCATATACATGTGGGTTATTGACCATAAATTTTAAAAAAAACTTTGAAAAAAGTGAAACAAGTTCATGGTTAACAGAAAGACAACACAAGGGTCAATTAAAACTCTGTGGGAAGTAATCTGCCAAATGAGTGTCTATAATGCAGAGAAAGTTAACAAACTACCCAATGGTAAGCAAATCTGGTTAAAGCTATGTATAAAGACCATTACTCTGAAAGTCTAGCTAGTATCCTCTTGCTGCTCCTTGGTCACAGCTGTAAGTAATAGGAAGGCTGGTGTTTTTGCTCCATCCGCTCCATCAGATTACGTCTACCTCTAAATTAAGTCTGCCTGGACTTTACTTTAATCTCAGTGTTGTAAAATGTCTCCTTTGCTGCTACCTCTCCCTGTCAGGCCTTCCTATGTCCTCCGTGCTCATGATAGTAATGAATGCCGACCTGCTGTCCCCCCTCCAGGCCCCGATCTGCCCACTCTTTCTATGCGTGCCCTCTGATTCATCTGCTCCCCGTCACACATGTTTATGTCACTGGCTATGCTAATATCCTTAACAATATGCTAATAGCGGGCCAATGAATATTCATTAATTTATTGGAATATATTCAGGATGACAGTGGGGGAGCGGAGACTTCGATGTCATTGGAGGAAAGGTTCCACTAAACTTTTGTGACTGCTCTGTCTAAACTTCCTGACAGGATGACTCACCAGGTCACCTGAGGAAGATAAGGAAGGTTGCTGGTTTGATTTTCCCAGAGGCTGAGCACACTGAGCTGGTGGGTTAGGAAGAATATTTTGGGCCTTTTAAAATGATACAAAGTCAATTCAAGACCCTTCATTTAAGGTTACATACTTACAGTGTTAAAGCAACACTAGAGAACTTTTCTCCGCTTCGGTCCCCCTACAGGTTGTCTCATTGGATCTACAGCTTGGCTACCCGATCTGGCAAACTTGCATAATGTAATGTAACGCTTCCAACCTGTAGGGGGACTGAAGCGGGAAAAGTTATCTAGTGTTGCTTTAAAGTAACGTAACTTGATTTCTTTCTGTTACTTTTGGATTACCTCAATACCAAATGTGCAAATAAAGACAAGAGAACATAAACAAGAGAACATAAATAAATAAATAAATAAAGTCTCTTTTATATAGACCTTAGTGGTCTCTTAATACTGTATCTGAAGTCTCTTTTATATAGACCTTAGTGGTCCCCTAATACTGTATCTGAAGTCTCTTTCCTGAAATTCAGCCTTGGTGCAGAATTACAGCCACTAGAGCCAATCCCACAATGAGCTTTCCTTAGGATGTGCCATTTCTGTGTCTGTAGCTATTGAGGAGGAGAGAGGGGGGGGCAAGGTGGAGGGTGGGGGGTGGAGGGTGGGGGGTGTGGCCTTGACCAACTGCCATGCTTCGCTCGTTTGAAAGCCTCATAAGGAGAAGATTCCAGATCGGCCCATCTGAGCTTTCATTTTCTCAAAGGCAGAGTAGGATACCCAGGGCTCGGTTTACACCTATCACCATTTCTAGCCACTGGGGGACCATAGACAGGCTAGGGGAACACATATTAATGTTAAAAATCCTCATAAAGTGAAATTTTCATGCCATGGGACCTTTAAACTTCACTTAAAACACTCATCTATACAAGGACAAAACAATGTAACCTAAAAAATGAAAATGGGTCCTGTACTCAGTGCATTTTCTTTAAAGACTTTAACTTTTCATTGAGCAGATTCAGGCAGTAGCCTACTGACCGACAATGAAAGTGAACAACACATGAGCACTTGCCGCTAATTAACAAATGCTTGCATGCTAACACGCTTAGCTAACATAGTGAACGCGGTAAACATAGCAGAAAAAGCAGCACAGAAAACTGAAAATCGCCTTAATTTGTTTTAAAAGAGCTGATCATTTTATAACAGATTTTCACCTAAACTTTAGGACCTTTTAAAAGTGATTGTGTCTCCTAGTGCAAAAAAACATTGTTCATTACAGTTTACAGTAAAACAGCAGTATTAGAAAATGTAATGTTTCAGGAACTGAAGAGAAAGAGAGGGAATGTGCAAATAAGCAGTTTTTCTGATCTGATTTTCACCAACTTTTAATTAAAGTAAACATAAAAATACTTTTAATATAACAAAAATAAGAGCCCCGCAGTAGGCCTACTCAGCTCACAGTGTGAATGTGTACAACTGTATGTGAATATGTGCTCAGAAAGTAGCAGTTGTTTCTTTGACCTTCAGTTTTAAGTGATATCACACTTTTTTTCCCCACCTGGACCTCATCTGCATATTTTAATAGCTTGCCTTTGGCTGTGTTAAACTTTTTAACCTTTATTTATTCACGGAAAACTTTCCAGCATTATCATACTTCATATAGTCTCTGTGCTGGGAGCTTCCCAGTACAGCTCACTGCTCCTGCTGGTCTCTGTGGAGCTCCACTGCAGCGGCAGAAGGGGAGGAATGCCTTGCTAAAAGGCACAGAAAGTATCAGTATAATGAAGTGGTAGTGTTCATTTTTCACATTTTCCCAGCTTGTAAGGGGCAGCACGTCATTGCTGGGCATATCCTAACTTTGACTTTGAAAAATAACTACTAACCAGGTGTGGCCACCTAAGTCTTTAGTTCTACATAGAAATACTGCATCTAGAACCACACAACAAGCCCACAAATTACAGAGTAGAAGGAAGCTTGTAGACATGTATTTATGAACAACTCATCAAATTGAAAGATGAGCAGCCTAAACCTCCATGAAATGTTTGCCATTACAAAATACATTTTCAAAGATTTTTCTTTCAAAAAAGGTCTTAAATCAAAAGCAAACTGTCAGAATCTGGTCTATTGCCAAGTTGATTTTAACAGACAAGGCTACAAGGTTTAGGTGCATAACACTAAAAATAGTACTAGAAAATAAAAAGGGACAAATACTATAAAATGTAAGAGCTGTACAATTTTGTGCAGGAATGTGCAAACGGTCACAGTATGAACTAGTATGTCACACATGAACTATGTGCAATGGTCCAAAAGATATGTGCGAATTGAAGGTGTTGAAAGAGATGTGGAGACTGTATGTTAATGTCTGCATCTAATCAAAATCTGTCCTTTTAATTTATAAATTAATGCTGCAGTTTGATCTCATGTACTTTAATTGATGGTTTGAGATGGATTATAGGTTGTCCTTAAGGTGTCTGTTAGTAGTTGTGAGATGATCACCAAGTTAGGAAAGCTGCTATTTTTTTAGAACATTTATCGCTACTTTTTTCTTGTAAAACACTGCATAATTTCACTTCCTCAGGGTTACTGCTTGAATTAAACAATCTGAGAAGTTAAACATCCTTATTTGTTTGAGGGGTCAGGAGTCGATTTTGAAATTGTGGTCAGTCTGTAGGAAAGTATGGTCTTCATTCTGATTGCGTCCTTGATGTGGTTCTAGATGCAGTATTTCTATGTTGAGTTCAATGTCTTGATGAGTCTCCTCACCTGTCCTCACCTCGTTACTCCTGCAGGTACACATGCCAGCTGTTAAACCTGATGATATCAAGATTGTTGAGATGTTCTTTATCCTGATAAATAAATAAATGCTTCAGGGCAACAAGAGTGTGCTATTTCATCCTCAGTTATGTTACAACATGGCACCTCACGTTAAAGAAGCCATTGCACCTGAAGAGGTTTTATTTGAAGACGTAATCCTCACAGCCTCTGATATTTTGTATCATCTCCTGCAGCATTGGTGGGACAGAAGAGGCTGAGATGGCGTAGAGAGACGGGGACGATCAGGTGCTCTCAGTCTTCATATCCAATAAAAGCCTTTTTCAAACAGAGATGCTCTCCACGCGCTTCATTGGAGACGAGCTGGAATATGCCTTGAAAAAGCCTTTTTCTAAAAGTGGGGTCAGAGCATCAGAGAGAGGAGCAAACCATCAAATAGAAATCTTTTTGTTTCATTATTAATAATGCTGGAGGGGGAGGAGGTGTCTCGGTAACCAGTTGTGATATGTTGTACTGGCTTAGACACAGAAACTCTGAAAGCTACAGTCCATGTTTCTATGACAGGATATATGATCATTTTAATTTTCTAAATCAGTCAGCCCATCTAACTAAAAATCCTAAAAAAGTATTTAATATGAAACAGAGAAACACAAGCAAATAATCATATTTTGGGATATTAACTGCAAGCTTTGATGTTTTTATTTAACAAATGACAATAATTTATTATCAAATTACATTTATTTTGTGTCAGTGACTCATTTAATTTGTTTCAGCACAACTTTCTATGTCGAGATACATTTTAACAAAACAGGTGTTGTGACTTTCAATAATAATCTGTAATTGTACTTTCATTTTTGGAGAAGCTGTCTCATTGTTAAAATGTTCCTCATCTTATTTTGTTATTTAACTGTTTACTCTTTTAAGAATACATGAAGGAGCACTTTTCTGTTCTCTTACATTATCATTTTTTTACCAGTCACATTTTAGGGGGTTATATCATGAATAACTCACTTTTCAGTGCTTGTGCACATACTTCTGGGTAGCTGGAGTGGCTAAAAACTGGGCCTTTTCCAAAGTTTTGGTTGCTTTTCAAGGTTTTTGTTATTGACGCCTTTTTCGAGTAAAAAAAAAGAAATTTCAGATTTTTAAAGGTTTTATTTGACCTTTTTTGAGTTTTTTTCAAAAAAGAAATTTCAGATTTTTTGTCGCAGGGTTTTTTGGAAAGGAAATGTCAATGTTTTTGTCGCTCTAGGTGCCCTTGGTGTCATTTTTTGACATGCTGGGTATGGTTAGGTTTGGACAAGTCTTCGGTTTGGTTTTTGGAAAATATGGTTGTTTGGGTTAAAATCAATGCGTTTGTTGCAAAACTTACATAAGTGACCTCCTCCCTACACAGACTTTGGCTCTCACTGCGCCACGTGGTTAAGCAAATGAATGCTGGGCGAATCTCATACAGATGTTACAGGGTGCCTTGTGCGTCAGTATCACTGAATGTCACTTACCAGGCTGATGTATTTGACTAGTTGAACTGGACTACAAGTCTCACTTCTGTAAAGCAGTCAATACGGCAGCAGAGAAGGGCTTTTTAAAAATGGCTGGTGGCTGATATGCTATGATAGCTCCCTCTGTATTGAAAATATTGGTTCTCTCCATTATTCTGGAGGTCAGAAACTGTATTGGTCCACATAAGAGAATTATTACTTTTTTAGTTTGCTTATTTTAAAGTCACAGGGTTGATTTCCTGCTACAGTCTGAGTGAGACCATCAAGCAAAGCGGCATTCCCCTCTTTGCATCAAAGGAAGATTTTCTTTTACCCCATTAACAGAAACTATGTGAACGTTTTTTGTTTTAGTTGTGTGAATAAATGCCGTCTTCATATTAGATGTGAAGGAGGACTGCAATAATTAATGTATCATTTGTAAACATAACTTGTATTCCTTGGTGATTTTGTGAACTGTAACAGGTGAAGGCATCTTGTGTTTGGACCTGAAGGAGAGAAAACCCAGTACAGTGGAACTGCTCTAAGCCTGACCTGTCAGCTAGATGCCTGCAAAGCCAACAGCCTGAGGTGGGTTTATGTATCTTTTTTAAATTACATTACACACCCTTTAACCACTGGAAACAAACCAAACAAAGTAAGAACAGAAGCTTGTGTCTGAAGACAAAGAGGAATACAGGTTCTTTCCTGTGTTTTGTCTGAAGACGAGGGCCTGTTTGTGCAGCGTTCAGGATCAGGATCAGGTTTGAATGGATCCAGACTCCGACCTCTGCTGCCCGGCCCAGCCGATGACGCAGGGAGAGGCATCATGGGCCGTAACATGAGGATAACTCTATATGTTTTATAAACATTGGGGTTTAGTGGGAAAGCCGGGGAGGGTTAATTCGGCGGATCAAGCTAACATCACATTTCCCTCACCCGTGGCGTTTTAAGGAGATCCAGCTAAGCCTTGTAGTTCACCACAACACTGAGGACCTTCACACCACAGCAGGTAGCCGTCCGGGAGTCTGACCTTTCACAGACAACCTGCAGGCTGATGAAATGATAATAAAGCTGCTAGGTGCCAGAGGCTCTATCCCTGCCTTCCCTCAGACAGGTCGGAGGCACCTCTCACACTGGAATCCCTAGACTAAATAAGAGTTGAAACAGTTCACACCTGTAAGCTGATGGGTCGGATCAAAAGAGGAAGTCTGCCCTGACGTTCACACAGCTGGAGGAAACACTTAGAAAGGTTCATACGTCAAGAGCTGCTGCCTGCATCAGTTTGTCGATTCTGCACTTTAGTAGCTTCCTAGTTTCGCATTGCCAGACCTTCCTCCACAGCGCTGCGAAGGAGGGTCCGGCTAGTCCACACAGCATTCCTGGATGGGAGAAAAACGTGCTCTAGTTTATCATCATTTCTTTTAACTGATCACAATCGTCTTGGGCGGCGCTAAGCACCAGGCAGAGCAACAGTGCCGCTGCAAAATAACCTCGGGAAGGAACTTGTTTTGGTGGAACGTGTACGTTCAAAAGTTGTCTTAGTCGTGCAACAGAAAACTCAGATTTGACAGCCAGTCTAGCTAGCTGTCGCTGCAGAGATTTGAGGAGCAGTTAACCACAGTCCTCATAAATCTACCGCAGTTTAAAATTTCAACGCAATAAAAGCAGAAGGTGACCTCCGGCTGAAATGAGTGAAATCTGCCAGAATTTCCGGCGGCAACGGAGCAATCCCATAAATGGAAAGTCGTGGATATAGACTAGTAGCTTTCTGACATCAACTCAAAACTTTTAACTACTAAAGTGTTAATACTGCTGCAAAGTAAAATCCTGAATATGAAGCTACAGCCAGCAGCTGGATAGCTTAGCTGTTAGCTGGTTAGCCACCTATACACGCTGCCTCTCTGACAGATTATTAGCCGTTACAGTGGAATCTCTTATCCTCTTTTTGCCAATGACATTCAGTTTTATGCTCTTTTAAACCACATGATTTTAACCAAGTGTCCATTTTTAATGGATGCTTGGAAGCAATTATTGTTTGTATTGTGTAATTGATTTTAATATTAAGCACTTTGTGATTTTCTATCTGTGAAAGGTGCTATATAAATAAACCTTACTTACTTATTTAGTTTAGCATAAAAACAGGGGTATAACCTCTGGCCTGGCTCTGTCCAAATATGAAGAGTGAAGCTCCTCATTAACATGACATCAGTTGAGATGACATTAAAATGACATGTTGTGGCATTTCACTGTTTCCAGACAGCACAGAGATGAAACACAAACTGGACTAACAACACTGAAAGCATTCCTGATACAGTAAGTTACATCTGTGCGATCAATTGTGGTGGGCCGGTCTGTGCAAAAATCCGAGGGTTGATTTTTTTTTTGCCCCAGTCCACCCCTGTTTCTGTTTCACCGGGAATCCGACACGCGTTTGTTCCCGTGCTTTGTTGGGACAGAGAGTGTTACTGTCAGCATGTTGCTGTGATTCAGACCTGTAGGCCAGTTTGTCAGGACTGATTTAACTGAGGCTGAATCCCAGAAGCTGGAGGAGTCATCTCTGCCAAAAACAGACGGACAGTTTTATTGAGACGTGTCTGTGTTGTACTTTATGCTTCATGTCACTCTGATTCACTGCACAGAGGAGACTAAAACCTCCGTGCGTACAGTATTATGTTTAGTCTGACTTTACTATCCATTTGTATAAACTGCATGAGAAACACTGTTGCCGCTCTTGGTATTCCTTGGCCAGTGTTAAATCCTTCCCGAACTGATTGTGTGCGTCTTAATGCAATAATATGGAAACTTGTGCAATGTAATGTGATTTTCTTTAGACAGGGACAATGCACAATTAAATTGGTAGGGGGAATGCATTGGGGATGCATTGCACCAGGTTGTAGCACAATTGCTATTTTCCGCCCATAGTCCCTGGGCAGGTAAAAAACATTCTACATTGGCAAGTATGTATATTATTCTGTTCACAACGCAGCCAGTTTTCTAAAGTGATTCTAATTTGGGGGTATGCGTAACCCCAGGTGTACTTTAGAGTACTGCAGGGGGTACGTGAGATTTATAAAATAATTCCTAAAACAAATTATTTTGACGACATTTGAAATGTAGCATTTTAAGTGTTTTTCAGTTGCAATATTGTTCTTTGGACACTGACAGGGCAGCGCTGTAAGCAATTTTTTTTTACACAAAAAAATATTTTGTACTGGGTACTTATATGAAAATGATTCAGGTGCATTCAGAACCAGTGTACAATGGTTTTTCAGAACCAGTGTAAAGTGATTCCTGCCACTGTTAGACTTTAACTGAAAAATCATTAATTGATCATTCCTGGTCTTTTTTTACATATCAGTGTCCGCAAATAAAAAACTATTTCAGTTTGATCTCTTTTGAGTGATTTATTTGTTTATGTATTTGTTATTCAGGGAAAACAATTGGATGCCTTTTGGATTACTGTACATCCCTACAAAAACTACAGCATTGTCTGAAAATGATGCCATTAAAGTGATCACCAATGTATGAATCAAACTATCAAAGTATTATTTAACGTGCAATTGATTAAATACACAAACACAGAGACTGAGTATGAAAGCTTTATGGTCTTTATGTGTTTAAAGGAGCCTGGCAGCTCATCAGCTTCTGTATCCAGGCAACAGCCACATCTTTCTGACTGAAGTGAAGCCTCCATTCTGTGATCTGAACCCTGAGTAAAATCTTTTATGGTTCCCCAGCGTCCAGGACCTCAGCCCTGGAGTGCCACAAATCAGTAGCCACTCTGGCTGGAGAGTTGAGTGGTCTATCAAGGTGTATCGAGCTGCAGTTTTTATCGCCAGCTATCTCTTCTGATGGATCACGCATTAACGGTTATTGCTGTAATTATGGGAGAGAACCCCTTAAGCAACCACCTCCTGTGCCGGTCACTGCAGCAGTGCCACCTTGCAATATTGACACATTTGACAGCAAAATATCAGTCTCACATAGTCGAAGAATTAGAGAGCATGTTCCACTCTACAGTTATTTGTGTTGATTAGACTGTTTGTCCACTCATTCAGGCCAAATGCTGCATTCATTCGGTTGAGGGTAAACTGTTGAAAATGTAGCCCACCCTCATCCAGAAAATGACTGTATGGGTTGATTATGCAAGCAGCTCATAAGTACCCACAATTACATTTCTTGTTAGGCGGGGACCTCTCAAGGCTGTGGTAACCCTAACCCCTAACCCTAACTCTTTGCTTTTAAACCTAACCTAACCCTTGTCCTAACCCTAAACCCCAACTCTGTGCTGTCACGTTACATCCTTATTTTAGTAATTATGTGACTCAATTTGAAGCCAATCCTTGATGTTGTACTAACCTTAACTGAGTATTTTTGTTGCCCAAACCTAACTACTCCCATTTCATGAGTTTAAAACTGCATCTGTTACTTTAAAGGTCCGATGACATGGTGCTTTTTGGATGCTTTTACATAGACCTTAGTGGTCCCCTAATACTGTATCTGAAGTCTCTTTCCCAAAATTCAGCCTTGGTGCAGAATTACAGCCACTAGAGCCAGTCCCACAATGAGCTTTCCTCAGAATGTGCCATTTCTGTATCTGTAGCTATTGAGGAGGAGAAAGGGAGGGGCAAGGTGGAGAGTGGGGGTGTGGCCTTGACCAACTGCCACTTTTCTCTTTTTAAAGCCATGATGTCTCTCTCACATAGGTTGGCCAAATTCTCTGGGCGGGCAAAGCAGAGAAAGGGGAGGAAACCTTGCTTGTTATGATCTCATAAGGAGCAAGATTCCAGATCGGCCCATCTGAGCTTTCATTTTCTCAAAGGTAGAGCAGGATACCCAGGGCTCGGTTTACACCTATCACCATTTCTAGCCACTGGGGGACCATAGGCAGGCTGGGGGAACTCATATTAATGTTAAAAAACCTCATAAGGTGACATTTTCATGCCATGGGACGTTTAAAACTGTCAATTTTTGTTGTCTGAACAAATGTATAAAAACTGAATATTTGCTTTTAAAAGTTAGGAGTTTGACAACATGAAAATCCTAATACTTTCCAGCAGTTTTATGATAAGTCAGGCTACTCAGTTGTATACATATTTTAGTTGTCTTGCAGCTTGTTGTGGAGATGCTGCACTTGTAAAAAGAATTTGTGTCGAAAACCGGAGGGAGGTGGAAACATGCTGTCAGCCCGCTGGGTCGCTCGCTGGCGGCCATGTTCTGGATGATGTTCTGACTGAAAGAGCAAGAGCTCAGATCAATCAGAGCGAGGCGGTGTGTTGAACAGAGGGCTTGTCAGGATGTGAGAGATACAAAAGGAGGAAAAATGGCATCTGGTGGGTATCACGATGTCGTGTCACATTAAGGATTCTGCGGCTCCTCTGTGCCAGTCAGGCTTATGAACTGGAGTGGAACAAACGCTGTAGGACACAGATCCTTGCCTGCTTGAGAAGAAAGAGGAAGCAACGCAGAAAAGAAGAGACACTACATACTGTACATTTACACTCAGTAACTGTAGAATAGGAACACTGGTGCTGCTGAATCTGACCTCCAAGTTTAAAGTTGGGTAAATAAATTGGGCTTCGTTCTTGTCTGACAGATGTGAATTCAGTTTTAAATTCAAACCACTGCAGAATTTAAACCCAAACTTTATTCAAGCTTTTTTTCATGGGAAACACAGGAGCTGCCCGACAGACTTCAACTTTTTAATTTTAACCACCTCTTGCCCAACTCTAACCCTCAAACAACACAGGACTTTCACCCCAGAGACGTGTCATGGATCCTTCTTTTCTTTTCCTAAACCCAACTGTCCCGTTCCTCTTTACCAAGACCCAACTGTCCCGTTCTTCTTTTCCTAAACCCAACCGTCCCATTCTTGTCCCGCGTGTCACGGAAACGTACCTTTTATAAACCCACCCACGATCTTTTCCTTAACCTAACTGCATCAAAAGTGACGCCAATAGTCCCAACCAAGCATGCTTAGATAAAGCGTGTTTAGATCAGGTGCCTTTGGCGTTGTTATTGACGCTAAAAGGTACCTGACCAAGCATCCTTATCTTACGTGATGGGAGTGAGAATGTGTTGTTAGAACACACTACACACAGGCCTGAAATATACACACATGCTCAGGTCCTATAAATGCACAAATGGAAAGATGTCAGAGGGAGTGGGCTGCGACTGCTGGACAGGCGCCCCGAGCAGTTGGGGGGGTTCAGTGCCTTGCTCCTCAAGACCATCTTGGCAGTGCACTGTTCATACAGGGACTTGAACCAGCAACTCTCCGCTTCCCAACCCAACTCCCAAATGTCTGTAGAATGACACAACAAACCATCAGATAGTTGTTGAGATATTTCGGTCTGGACCACAGTGACAGACAGTTACTGTAGAGCCACACCTAAAAAAGTATACAGCAACATCCTAAATCCTACAGCAAACCTATAAAGGAGTCAAAGGTATTTAGTTGCACATCTCAGAACAGGAATCCTTCTACTGGTCCTTGAGGTCGTCAGATTTGAATTTTAATGCAGTTTAGAAACACGTACAACTTTTTTTGATGATGGGTAACAGTAGCTCAGTCCGTAGGGACTTGGGTTGGGAAACGGAGGGTCGCTGATTCAAGTCCCAGTACGGACCAAAGTACAGGTACGAGTGTGGATTGGTAGCTGGAGAGATGCCAGTTCACCTCCTGGGCACTGCCAGGTGCTCTTGAGCAAGGCACCGTACCCCCCCAACCGCTCAGGGCGCTGGTCCAGCACTGGCAGCCCACTCACTCTGACATCTCTCCATTTGTGCATGAATAGGTCCTGAGCATGTCTGTGTGTATTTCAGGCCTGTGTGTAGTGATTTCTAACAAACAGAGTGTACATTGTAATTTCCCCACTGGGGATCAATAATCAAATGATCAATTTATATAAATATAAAATAAATCCTCATGTTCATGTTGTTATTGATCCTTTCAACAATCCATCCGATAGTTGATGAAATATTTCTGTCTCGACCACAGTGACAGTAACATCAGAGTTAGCAGCATGGCTAAAAAGTAACAACAAGACCATTTTCTATATATATTAATGAGATTTCTATAACCTTTTTTGATGATGCATCTGCTGGGTCATATTGTGGCCTAAGTATTGTTCCTCTCATTTCCCTGTTTGAAAGAACTTTTCCTATAATTATTTCCTTTAAATAAATTGCTTGCTGCTGAAGACTGTCAAGCATTGTCACTGAACACTGTCCTCCAGTTTCCTCAGCCAAACCCACAGTGTAGTTTATTAAAAAAGCTGTTGATCTTCGCTGTAAAAAGCTCGGTCTGACAGTGAACACATCGTCTGTATCGGGCTCTGCCTCATCAGTTCTGACCTGGTACCTGACCTTGCCAGGTGTAGACAGTCCCCGCTGTAAGCGAATCCATCGGCCTGATGGGGGAATCAATGCTAATGGATGACTTACACTGAGACCCTGTTTGTCTTATTGAGCGATGTCATTGGACGGTGTCAGCCACAGCCTGCACTCTACTGCAACTAACCAAGTTGAGTTTATTATTTGAGTTAAGTCTGAAAATATAAATATATATGTTCTGGTAAAAAATAAATAAATCTGTAAGCTGCATTTTATATTCTTATGGTACCCTAACTTGTTTTTTGTTGTTTTTTTTAAGGTTTGAGTGTTTCTATATGTACAGCCTTTTATCATTTTTGCATTGTGCTATGTTTAAATGTGGCCAGCAGAAAACATACACCACTTCGTCGACTTCCTCTGACTTTCCCCACCAGTGGAGCAGACTTTTATTTTCTTGCACTTTTGTCCTTTTTGTCAACTGAAAAAGCCCAACAAAAGTCATAGTGTTCAATCGTGTAAGTGAAGTTCTGCAAATTTGACCCGAAAATCTGTTTTTGCAGCTCAGAGCAGCAGCTTCCATGTGGGAGCGGCTGGCAATGTTGGAGCACAGCAGGGGAAAAGAGAAGAAATAACCTCTAGCATCTCCGCTCATTAATATTACACGCTCTTGTCTGTACAATACATTGGAATCTCAGCCTGCTTTAACCTCTAAATAATTCACTCAGTAAAATCTTTTCTTTCTCAGCCTCCCTCAAACTCGTCTTTCCTCTGTGCTGCTCAAAGTGGAGCGATGGAGAAAAGAGAGGAGAAAGAGAGAGCAACAGTCAGCCAATACTCATCTCATTTATTCAGAGTTGGTCCACTCAGAGGATTCTTCTTAACCACAGATACAGAAAAAAGTCTGGAAATCCTGACATGAAATATTCCAACTATTCAAATTCCTCACTCCTAATGTTGTGTCTTTTGTGAAGTGGTTCTTTATAAACAGCCTGCAGACAATAACAGACTGTATCTCACTTTCTTTGGCCAAGAAATAACTTATTTTAACTGGTTAAGTAAAGTTCCATGATGGTTTCAAAACTGAAACCATCAGAACTGTGCAGGAAAAAGAAACATACTTTTTAAGCTACACTATAGTTTTACTTTCCATTAGTGTCATTACTGACATCAGTAACCACCTTCTCTTGTGGTCTGGACTGGAAAACAATGTTCGGTCATGAAAAGACAGAATAAATTAATGATTTTTTTTCTGTCTGAATCAGAATGAATTCATCTCATTTTAAAAAGAGCTTAACATTGTTTTTATTTTGTTTCATTTAATTACCAACTGCCATAAATATAGAACAAAACTAGAAGGGCACTTAAAGAGCACAGACCTATCTTGCAATGTAAATGAAGGTGAATAACGTATTGTGTATCCACCTTGTGAATCAGATATGATCCAGTATTCAATGGGTTCTTCCTTGATCCATGATACACCCTTCCACCAAATTTCATGAACATTGGGCCATAGTTTTTCCACAATCCTGCTGACAGACAAACAAATAAAACCCAAAAGCCCAACCTGGTTGGCAAATTCAATAAATATAGCTGACTCTGGCCATGTAATTATGTACCTTCCAGTGGGCGTTATTATGGATCGCATGTAACCTCTAGGCAAGTCCCTTCATATGAACCAGCTCGATTGGTTGGGGTTAGGCAATGACATAGAGTGGTTTAAGGTCAGGATAGCCGATTGGTCAGGGGATAGGATCTGGACAAATCGGGTTATGTTACCTCGCGTAAGCATGGACACCTGGCCAATAGTAGTGTGTGAATGCTATTGAAGGGCGGGTCTTGCCTAGAAGTTGCGTGGGTTCCATAATAACGCTACAAGTCGGGGTTGCCATTTTGGAATAATGCATTAACACTCCCACTCTATCTTCCAGCCTTCCAAGGTTCCTCCTACGTGGGGAAGGAAGAGTTTGCCCACTATGACAGAGACCTGGAGCTCGATTACCACCATCAGTACATGTATAATCAGCATGTCATTACATTACATTAATCATGCCCTTGCTTTACTGCATTAGCAGTTTATACTGGTTGGATGGGCAATGCATTCTCATCAGTGGTGGAAGAAGTATTCAGATACTTTACTTAAGTAAAAGTACTAATACCACACTGTAAAAAATACTCTGTTACAAGTAAAAGTCCTGCATTGAAATTGTTACTTAAGTAAAAGTATGTACAATAAGTACAATCATGAAAATGTACTTAAAGTATTAAAAGTAAAAGTACTGAATGCAGAAAAATCCTCACATTTTAGAACCTGGAAACGATCCAAACAGGTCTGTCAATCAATTGAATGGTCTAATCATTTCAGCTGTACTTGTAGGCCTATATATTGTTGGGTAGTTTAATTTATAATAAAACATTGTATTATATATACTACATGTGTTTTGTGCACAAAAATCTTAATGAGTAAAGTAACCAATAACTAAAGCTGTCAGATTAATGTAGTGGAGTAAAATGTACAATATTTCTCTCTGAAATGTGGCGGAGTAGAAGTAGAAATTGGCATGAAAAGAAAAGACTCAAGTAAAGTACAAGTATCTCAAATTTGTACTTAGGTACAGTACTTGAGTAAATGTACTTGAATGGGTTTGTATGATGTCGTATGAAAACCTATGCGTTCGTACAATTCGTATAATATGCTACAATACTATGGTGACCGCTGGCTGGTCACCTGACAGTTACGTTTAGCATTTATAGTGAAATTTAGCTGACAACAGGTGACTGTGAGCCGGGTAGAGAGCACAGCGAGGTCCTGTTCGTTTCAGCGGCCGTTGCCATTACGTTTAGCCGACAAAATGTGACTGTCCTGCAGCGGCGACAGTTAGGTTTAGGCACCAAAGCGACTAGTTAAAGCTATAGTGCTTAGTTTCTGAGGAATTAGAAGAAATGACAACAAAACTGTCGGAGCATCCACATGATACAAGCCTTCCGTGATCACACACCACCCCCACCCCTCCTCTGCACAGTTATTTGTAGCCAACGAGGACACAGAGGACTAAAAACACACAATGGACTCTGGTAATTATCTTCACACAAGCTTCTGCGCACAAAAGTTGCCGGATGACACCATTTTGTAAACGTAGTCATAATGAGAAATACGGAGAGAGTTTTGTGGAGCTAATAGTCTTAATTAGCTTTGTATCAACTCATTTGGCAATGGCTTGAATGTATACGGAAACAGAGGTACAGTATTATATAAAATTACGCACTAAAGCTTTAAGATTAGAAAAAAAGATTGTGGTTTGGATTATAACACCAGCATCCACTCTGACCTCCTGTATAAGAGTGCTCTTATACAGCTACAGTCAATGTAGTGCATACAGCAAGAAATATGTGGAATACATACAAATTACAGTTCATTACTTTTCATAGCTATATGTACGAATGGTTCATGAGAACAGCCTGGAATAGGACATGGGACAACTTCCCACATGTCACGCCCTACCAGAGCAGCTTATAGTTTTTTCCTCCCTTTTTTTTTTATGACAGAAAAAGTGCCCTCTCGGATGCCCCTATGGGAGATGAAATATGACAAAATCCCCTCTAGCGTGGTCCAATGTGATAAAGTGACCTCTAAATTACCCTTTCAGTGGTTAAAGACGATGCAGTGCCATTGAGGCTTCCCTACAGGCTAGAAAGCTTTCTGCGCACTAATGTCCCACCGCATGCAGCCGGTGCCCTTTTTATTTATTTTTTCATCCCTGCCCCTCAGACAGCTTGAGTCCGCCACTGCAAAGGACTTATATGATTGGATATAATAATTTTAGATAAGATGGTGTATGAAGACGTACTGCTGAGGGTGAAGGTGTCTAAATGTTCAACTCACACAACGCTGAAAGTCACCTAAATCAGCATGTAAAGGCAAAAATGTGGGGCTAAATTGTTATTTGGCATAGAAATATTAAACAAATGTCCAAAATTAGGATTGTTTCTCTTTATTTTTAGAGTCAAACATAGTTTTAGTTTTCCCAACAAGATCGAATTAGTATGCAGATGATTCAACGCCATACGATTCAATAAAGGATAAAATAAAGAGGATTTAATGGAACCTGTATCTTCATATAACCTGTAACCTGTATATATATATATATATATATATATATATATATATATATATATATATATATATATATATATATATTATTTTTTTATTTTATTTTTTTGCAGCGCGCGCTGCTGTGACGCACGGTCACATCTAGTCAGGTCAGCATCGAAAATGAATGCGCTGCGACCACAGACAGGATGAGACCGGATCCAGTGTGCAGAACATACATCCCCCAATTAATTATAAGCGGACCAGTGCTTTTCTCCTAACAAGTCATCCTCCTGCGGTCACCCTGTGAGTGTTTGGATCATCTGTTTGCTTTTTTTAACGTTTTGTTGGGACTAAAGCCAAAAGAAACCCCGAGGACCTGGAGAGGAATTATTTCAGAATTTGGGATTTTATTGAATTGGACTGCTTTTTTAAAATCTGCAACCTGCTGTGAAGCAGATATCTGCACTTAAATGAATGGAAAAGTCATAGAAGAAGCAACAAAGGAAACAGTTCCTCATTAAAGTTCCTCATTAAGTAAAAGTTTTGTCAGATTTTATCGCCTCGTTTCAAACGTGTCCATCTGTGGAACGAAGCACGTTTTGTGAAATTACAGAAGAAACGTGAAGACAAATTAGCCTCTTTGACGCACCGAGACAAATCCCTGCTCCTCGTTCTCACAGGTCAGATGTGTGTGTGGATGTAAAACGTTGCTGTTAGCTGAGAGATTTTGGTTTGGTTACACCTCTCCCAGCTGTAACTCGAGCCTCCTAACCGTCATCTCTGCCCACAAACCGGGGCGCCCCGAGCTGGAGGTGCCGCGGGGGACGCCATGGGACGATCCAAATACTAATGTGATGGGTAAGATTACCAGCTGTTTATATGGAGGTGTCTCTGGTTCCTCCATGGGGTGCATTGAGAAGCAAAGTGGGTGTAACTGTACAAAGTGCCAGAAAACGGTTGTTAAGAGGTTTGGGCCATAAAAAAAAAAAAGCCCGCAACTCGAAAAAGAAGATGCGAAGATACGCGTAAAATGCGCGTAAAGTCCGCAGAAAAGATTTTTAAGAGGCTTTAGAGGTTCTTAAAAGTTGATTTTGGTCAATTGTAGAGTAACCTAATGTGTATTCGATTATACTCTATCTGTTGCGATTTCCCTAAATGTTTGTGTCATTTTGTTTATAGTCTTAACCTCCTTTACGCACGCAAGTCAAGAATTGAATTGGAAATAATTTCAGGAATTGATGCTCTAATTCAGGCTGATGTAGCAATTACAGGGTTGTGTGTGTGTGTGTGTGTGTGTGTGTGCGTGCGTGCGTGCGTGTGTGTGTGTGTGCGTGCGTGTATGTGTGTGTGTGTGTGTGTGTGTGTGTGTGTGTGTGTGTGTGTGTGTGTGTGTGTGTGGTGCTGATATAATCAACACCCATGAAACCTGAGTGAAGGATGCTGCTGGGACGTATTGAACGCAAAGAGTGAACCTGCTCAGTTTGAAACAGCCACCTATTGGCGCAAATCTGCGTAAAAATCGCACCATAAACTCCGCTGTAAATATTTCTTACGTTATGTCCACATGTATTCTCTGCAAACAGGAAATATATCATATGATTCATTAATGTTTTTTTAATAATGACATGTTGAATGCTTGTAATCATGTGCGTGTACACTGACTGTCCTCATATGAGAAATGAAGTATAAATGATGTTCCTATAGACATTTATAATGTGTTCATTCAGGATTTCATCGATTGCTTAAATTATTTATTGGCAAAGTTAAAATATATATTTTAATTTGACTACTTGAACTCAGTTTTCTTAATGGTAGCTCTGGCCCTGACTCAAAACAGAATTTATAGTCACCTCATATATAATATAATACTCCTCCTTTAAGGACATTTTAAGAAATTTACTGTGTTTTATTTTGGGTAAAAGGAGTCATAGCAAGGATCATTCATCTTCATTTGCCCGAGCAAATGTCATAAAAGACCAAAAACAATAATATATGGGTCTGTAAATCCACTAGTTTTTAGCAATGTAAGTCAAGCAGAGAAATATAATTTTTTTATTCTATTTTGGGGTGGGGGGGGGGGGGGGGGGGTACTGTCAGCAACATTAATCTAAAGGTTTCGGATATATTTACTGTTGGTTTTGGTTTTTGTATCAAATCTGATGACAGTAAGAAGGATCTGGAATATCACCAGATATCTTTTAAACTCTTTCTGTCTATAAGACATAAAGCTTAAGGAGCTGCTGTCATCATTATATAATCTGCATCAGCAATGACGGAATGAATAAAAATGACCTTGAGCTTCAGCAACCACAGATTTTTGGGACATTTATTGTTGGTGCTGCACAGTTTCTTTCTATAGACAGCTCAAAAATCTCGCCAAGTTATTAAGTCGGGAAAAGTCTGCAAATTTGATGAGAACACATTAACCTTTTTCACAAAATCAACTTGTGAATTTTCTAGAATGACTTTTAGTTATTTACTCTGTCTTGTTTCAAGACACAAAAAGCTCAGTTCTGGGAATGTCTTAGAATGAATGAAATAAGACAAGCATGACACGAACCGTGTAAATGACCCTCTGGCCTTCGGGGACGTGAATGTCCAGTGCTCCGTCGCTATTGAAACCCAATGCAATAGCCAGTGATGAGCTGATCCTCAGGGTGCTGATGAGAGCGGAGGCTAATGGTGGTGTTTTGATTGTGTATCTGGAGTTTGAAGGACGGAGGCTGTTATGATTGTGTCACTGATTTCCAAGCAGTCACTTACAGAACATTATTGAGCTCCAGTAAACTCTTCTGGTCCCTGGCCGCCGCCCTTAGGTTGTTGCAGAAATGATGCTGAGAGTGCAGGTGGGTTAGTGTGACTGAATATGATATCTAATATGTAACTGTGGTGGCATGCAGCTCTGTGGAAATGTTTTTCTTTGACTTAGGAAGGTTGTCAAAAAAGCTTCTGAAAGCAGTTTAATGCATTAAGAGTGAAAGGGATACAGAGAGATTTGAGGCAGTGGACTCAGAGTCTCGGAGAAGCGGAGGAAGCAAAAGGGCACCAGCATGAAGAGCTCCAAACCCTTCTCGAGCACGTAGGGCAGCCTATACACTGTAAACCCAGATCTAGTTAGTTAGTGGTCACTACTTATTTTTTCACGTTTTTTTAAAAACCATATTCATTACTAAATCACATTAGTTGTTTGTAATAATCAGCTTAAGTATGCAGTGCACAGATCATCTTAAGCAGAGATAACTAAGGATGTTAAGTGTCTGTATGGAGGGGTGGGGGGGGGGTGGCGGGGTAATTTCATCTGTTCTGCTGAAGCGGTGCAAAGGCTCATGGGAAATATATGTTCTGAACGGTTTCTGTCCTTAAAGTGTGTTTTAATAATGTTCTGTTACTGTTTTGGGTGTGCATTTATGTTACGTGGAAATGATCCTCTCTGTTTTACTGGAACTAATGTATTAAAAACATTGTTTTTAAAAACAATATTGTTATAAAGGGAAAAACATATTTACAAGAATAATTTATTTCTATAGTTTTGATAAGCAGCCTAGAGCCTAATGTTTCATATTTATTATATTTTAACAAAAGCAACTTATGTTTAGTAATGCATTTTAGTAATGATTAAATACAGGTCTTTAACTTTAATACAGTCTCTCTGTGTTAATACAACTTGACCTGTTAAGTGTTGACTGTTTGTAATAACTTAAATGGTTTAAGGCAACAAGTCTCCACACAAATTTCTAGTAAAGTCAACTAATTTGGGTAAACAGTGTATGGCACTGCATTGCATTTGCTCCACTGGAATGGACCAAATTAATTGGGATTTACTTACTTGGGCAAAGATGACTTGGTCACAACACTGGTAGAATCCACCTGTTACGTCTCTGAGTCTGCTATCTGTCCAGATTTCAAAGACCTATCTTTCTTGGGCTATTTTTGGAGTGTTTGATGGCGCGTCGGCCACATACATCACAGTGTGACACGACACGCCTGCTGACCCTCGTCACACCCACACAGAAAGCAGAGGAAATAATATCATGATGATTATGACTTCTCTTCAGTTACATGTATTCTCACGTGACTCTCTGCATCTGCCTGCCAGCAGATTGCTATTCATGAGTGCACATTTTTTAAACGCTCCTCTGGTTCCTGATTTATTGTATAAAACATGAGGGAAAGCTGAATATTAGGGGTTCATAATTTAAATTCACAATAGTTATCTATCATCAGGCGCTGTTCATGAGGATATTTGATAAGTACAATATAGTGCAAAAGCCTTCATTGTGAACTGGTCTGTTGTCACTTTAATTAAAAGTTGAGGAACCTTTTTAGTGTTTGGATATTTCTATTCACTTGCTAATGCACACTTAAATCTGGTTTGGGACCAGAGTTGTTGCATAAAAGATGGGAAAGTGAATAATGAAATGCATAATCTCTCTCCCTCTCTCTCTCTCTCTCTCTCTCTCTCTCTCTCTCTCTCTCTAATGTAATTTCAAGGAGATTATAAACTTCTTGACTTGTCCTCATTCACCGATGAACCTTGTGTCACCTGTTCCGTAAACCATCCCATTTAAAGATCATCTCTGTCCAGTGTTTACTGTATCTCTTCTGTTTGCTCTAATTTCCTCTTGTATCTTGAAAAACCTTTTATCAAACAAATACATATTAGCTCGGTAGTTAAGGGATTGCTTTTAATGCTGATCATTTTGGAAATGACCTTATTATTTCTATTGAGGAAGACTTTTTATTTTTTTTTGTCTCTCTTTTAGTGGTAGTTGCAGTTCTCAAAAAGTTACCAGCAGATGTTTTTAATTCACTGGTCTCTTTTTTGCCCGAGCTCATTCAACACTGGTGAAGTTGTACAACAAAGCTTTTAGCCACTAAACGATTATCATTGTTTTGTATCCATAATGTGCAGCAAGTCAAACAATAAGCCATCGTAAACGCTCCTCGAGGATGAAGCTCTGCAGGTTGAAGAGTTCCTCGGTGTTAGCGCGGGTTTTCACTCTGTTGATTACCTTATTGTTTAATTGTCCAGTTGCTTTGGGAGCACTCCGCTGAATGCCTTGAACTAAAAAATGCAAAATGTTTAATGGAATGCAGTTGGCCTATTAATTACTCGAGGCTGATTTAGAGTTGATCAGAATACAGCATAGAGAATCTGCTTAGAAACATAGGAAATATTGGAGAGGATAGAACAAGATAATGTAATTCTGCTACATTAAACATCACATTCATTTTTAGTTTCAGTTGTTTGCATTTTAAAACATTTAAAGCATTTTTTTATAGGCTCAGTCTGCCACTTAAAAAAATAAAAAATAAAATCCAGTGCTGGTCCGATGGTATAAGAATTTTGGATAGTCGTCAGGGAAACATTAACTGGTCATGTGACAAGGGCTGGAAAATTGGCAGAACAGGCATCCAAGTGACAGTATTCTGATCTAATGAAAATCCCAGTTGTCAGATTGACAGCACTCTAGCCCAATGGATTGGGGGGGGGGTGCATAGGGTGCACCAGGAGGGGCCAATCATATTTCAGGGGGGTCCGGTGCCACCCTGTGCCCCCCTTCTAGCCCCGCCCCTGACCTTGAGGCCTGTCTGGAAATTTTCTCACTTTATTAATAACTTTGAACCAGATTGACACAATTTGCACTCCTTTCACATAGTCATAACTCATCCAAATGTGAACACACATAATTGATACCAATCCTGTTAGAATCAGTGTGAGTTACACTTTCCAGGGATGTCAGTATCAATATCATATTTATGGATAAGCATTCATTAATCCATTCAGAAATCAGAGAAAATGGACACTCCTCATAATTACAGAACTTGCCTCATAATCAAGTTTGGAAATTTTCCACAGTATCACAAGTAGTCAGTGAGTTCCATCTGTTTCCATTGTTAATAAAAAATTCTGATGATTAGAAACCAAAGTTTTGAAAAATCTGCACCTTAGAAGACCTTTTAAAAAAAACTCCTGTTTGCGTGTGGACGAGAGGCCAAAAGGTAGAGGAAAAGATAAATATATGATTGAGGAAATGACCTAAAATTCTTTTGGAGGGATTGATTGGAAATTTGTCAACTGTAGCCCCAACAGCTGACATAACCTTAAAGGTCCCATGACATGGTGCTCTTTGGATGCTTTTATATAGGCCTTAGTAGTCCTCTAATACTGTATCTGAAGTCTCTTTTATATAGGCCTTAGTGGTCCCCTAATACTGTATCTGAAGTCTCTTTTATATAGGCCTTAGTGGTCCCCTAATACTGTATCTGAAGTCTCTTTTATATAGGCCTTAGTGGTCCCCTAATACTGTATCTGAAGTCTCTTTTATATAGGCCTTAGTGGTCCCCTAATACTGTATCTGAAGTCTCTTTTATATAGGCCTTAGTGGTCCCCTAATACTGTATCTGAAGTCTCTTTTATATAGGCCTTAGTGGTCCCCTAATACTGTATCTGAAGTCTCTTTTATATAGGCCTTAGTGGTCCCCTAATACTGTATCTGAAGTCTCTTTCCCAAAATTCAGCCTTGGTGCAGAACTACGGCCACTAGAGCCAGTCCCACAATGAGCTTTCCTTCGGATGTGCCATTTCTGTGTCTGTAGCTATTGAAGAGGAGAGGGGGGGGGGCAAGGTGGAGGGTGGGGGGTGTGGCCTTGACCAACTGCCACTTTGCTCGTTTGAAAGCCATGATGTCTCTCTCTCATGGGTGGGCCAAATTCTCTGGGCGGGCAAAGCAGAGAAAGGGGAGGTAACCTTTCCCCTTATGATGTCATAAAGGGAAGATTCCAGATTGGCCCATCTGAGCTTTCATTTTCTCAAAGGCAGAGCAGGATACCCAGGGCTTGGTTTACACCTATCACCATCAGCCACTGGAGGACCATAGCCATGCTGGGGGAACTCATATTAATGTTAAAAAATCTCATAAAGTGACATTTCCATGCCATGGGACCTTTAAATTTCAGTTTATTACAACTTGAGTGTTGTTTTTGTAGGTCTAGGCCATCATTTCTATTGGTTATGACTATTTTAGATACAGTTTGTTCAAATGGACTTTTGTGTTTACCTGTCCTCTAGTGGCTGTGTGAAGTACCAGTATGACTCTTGTCTGTCAGGACCAAAGAAGGAAGTAGTGTGACTTTGTTTTTTGTACTGATTGAACCAACGAGATCAAACGTGTTATTCAGTGAGCTTTAGACGTGCTGTGCACAGCCAGGCTAGCTGTTTGCACCTGTTTCAAGTCTTTGTGCTAAGCTAAGCTGAAGCTTCATATTTACTGTACAGGAGACAGTAGTAGCTATTGATCATCTCGTCAAACTCTCTGCTAGAAAGCAAAATAGGGGGTTTCCCCAAAGAAGGTCTTGTTTAGGGCAACATAATTGTTTACTCAAAGCTGCAAAGATCAATAATGATGCGTTTCCTGCTGCTGACTTCCCATATGTGGTCATTACTGAGAGAGCATCAGTCACATTCACCATCAGCAGAGTCAGATATGCCAATATTTGCACTTGGCTGACTTTAACTTCATTTTTGTGACTCGTCTTAATTTACTGCGCTGAGTCGTAACAGATAAAAATCCATCAGCAGTATTTTCAGTAATGGCTGCTGGCAAGAGAAAACAGTTTAAACATTTTGGAGCTGTTCAGTAGAGACGTTACATTTTACAGCAACATCATTATCTCTCTTCTATCCTCCTCTTCACTCTTCTCTTACTTCCTTGTCTCCTCACCATTCTGTCTTTACACCTTCTGTCTCATGTACCTTTCTTCTGCTCCTTTTCCTTCTCTTCTGCACCTTTCTTTCTCCACCTTTCATTTTCCTCTTGACCCTTTCATGCCTCCCCTCACCTCTTCCTCCCATTTTCCTCTTTTCTCCTCGTTTCTAATCTACTTCTTCCCTCATCTCATTTTATTCTTCCTCTATTCTCTCTCATCTCTGTCACTATACTCTCTCTCTCTCTCCTTTCCCCACTAAATTTCTTCATCTCCTCTTCATCGTCTTTCTCCTCGTCCCTTCTCCCCGACCTCCCATATCCCTTTCCCTCTTCCTCCTCTTCTCATTATCTTTTTTTCCATCTTTTTATCTTTCCTCCATTTCTCTCATTACTAAGCTGTGCCTCTCCCTCCTCTTTTTCTCTTTCCTCATCCTCACTCCTTTATTCTCCTTCTCCTTCTCATCCATTTTCTCCTCTTGCTCAATTTCCCCTTTCATCTCCTCTCCCTTTCCCTTGTTTCTTTCTCATCTCCCTCATTCCTCCTCCTTTTCTCTCATCCCATCCTCCTCCTCCTCCTCCTCCTCCTCCTCCTCCTCCTCCTTCTCCTTCTCCTTCTCCCCCTCCTCCTCCCTGCAGGCTGTTGATGGAGAGGATTTCGAATGTCAGCCGGGACAGTGGTCATCGCAGGAGGAATTCTGGCTACAGTTATCTTACTGACCATCGTCGCTGTACTGTGTTTATGTAGGTTGCAGGTATGACTGTTTCTTACTCAACACACATTTAATGTTTAACTGAAAAAGTACAATAAATGATTTTCTAAAAGACATTCTAAGAGTCTAAAACGATAGGCACAGCGGTTCTTTGAGCTAAATGCTAACATGGTCTTGTTTAGTTTGTCGCAACGTGGCTCGTAAGGCCACGACAAGGTGGGAGTTTTCCCACACGCTGTTTTCAAAAGTAAAGGGATTTAAAAAAAACTGAGATTAATTACTTACACAACAAGTACATGGAGAGAGTCCCAGAACAGCCAGGTGTTCCCAGTTGGCTCTACTGATCCCCTGAAACCAGTTATCTAGAAAGTAGTAGACAAACGACAGATTGGTAGGGAAGGGCAGTGGCCGTCACAAGCTGGTATCATGGAGCTGGTTCACCATTCTAGTGAAGCGTGAGCATTTCAACATTTGCTGATTAGCACTAAACACAAAGTAGCCTACCACTGAGGCTGATGGGTTTAAAACTAAGTATTGGACACATTCACGTTCATTCACGAAAAGTCAGAGGATCACCAAAGTTGTTACAATTCATTCTGAGGGGAACATGAATGTGTGAACCACCTTTTCTGTCAATCCATCCAATAGTTGTCGAGACATTTCACACAAAACAACAAATGTCAATCTCATGATGATGCTGGATGAAAAGTCAGGATCACCAAAGTCAGTAGGATTCATCCTCTGGAGAACAGGAACTTCTGCACATCATTTAAAGGAAATCCACGCAAAACCAGTCAGTCCAGCTGGTGAACGTTTGGATCCAGACATTCGTCGTTTCGATTAGTAACAAGGCTTCATACTGTTCTGCATGATGTTTGTCAGTGTTATCATAGTCTATATCGACGACGTTTCATTTCCGGCTTTCCGCCGGATGTCCTTCTTTTCGGCTGGATGTCCGTTACCTTCCACTTTCTTTGTGTTTGTGTGGAATTTTAAACTCTGGTGGATTTCTGAGGACTATGGTTAACTGCTCCTCAGATCAGGGTAAATCCAGACAGCTAGCTAGACTATCTGTCCAATCTGAGTTTTCTGTTGCACGACTAAAACAACTTTTGAACGTACACGTTCCACCAAAACAAGTTCCTTCCAGAGGCTATTTTGCAGAGGCGCCGTTGCTCCGTCCAGTGCTTAGCGCCGCCCAAGACGATTGTGATTGGTTTAAAGAAATGCCAATAAACCAGATCACGTTTTTCTCCCATCCCGCAATATTGTGTGGACTAGCCAGACCCTCCTCCGCTGCGAAGATCTGGCAATGCAAGACTAGTGTTAACAAAAAAAAAAACTAACTTTTGACCCTGACCGTTCTCTCTCCTCCTGTTTTTCACTGCTCCAGTATTACTGCTGTAAGAGGGAGGAGTCTGAGAAGGGGGAAGAGGAGGAACCGGAGCTCGCCACCATGTCGCCTTCCTGGCCCCTGCCTCTGTCCGCTCCCCCTACGCCTCCGACGCCGGAGCACTACGGCAACGAACCAGAGAACTACACCCCCACCTTCCTCACTGAGGCCAACGGGCCTGCCAGCTGCTTCACAACACCGCCGCCGCGCAGGTGCCAGCGCTCACACGCCTTCTGCCCGTCCTGCGCCCGCTGCTCGCTGCCCTTCTACCTGCAGCACCCGGAGAGGCTGTGCAACGGCGGGCGCAGAATCAGCTACAGGACTGTGCAGCAGCAGGACCTGGAGCTGCCCATAGATCTGGCCAGCTTCTACCAGAAGCTCAACCTCATCCGTTCCGTCACCATGAGGGAGGTGGTCAACCACAGCGTCAGCACCGACGTCTAGGAGCAGGCAGGGGGAAGGCCGCGCCGTCCTGCTAGCCTGGAGGAAAATTTCACTGACTTGGTGCTGTCTGCAGAATACACAAAATTACTTTGTGTTGTGCTGTGGGTTCAGCATTAGTGTGCTGCACTAATGTACTACAACACTGAGGGCTTTTGGGTGATGTAACACATCTCCTGGCAGCCATATTGGAGGTCTACAGCTCTGGAGCGACTGCTACTGTAACAGCTGAATATGTTAACGTAGTTTAACATTTGTTTCTGACAGACTTGAACAGACTCATTTTTTGTCAAGTTTGACCTAAAACTGATAATTTTGTGACTAATACGTCTGATTTTGATGTTTAGAAAATTAGCTTGTTTGTTAATTAGCTAGTTAAGTAGCTAAACAATAAGTGTATCAAAGTATAAAGAAGAAAATTCACAATTTGAGCTTTTGTCTGTAAATTAAACACAGATTTTGTTTGAATGCACCACACAAGAGACAGAGACAGAAGTGGAGGTAAAAGTCCAGTACAAACATGAGATTTTCTAAATGAGGCTAATGGCTAGTTAGCTACCTAGCTTACTCTGAAATCTCTGCTAAAGAATAAGTCGTGGATGTATAAAGAGAACTGGATACAGCGTGTGAGGCAGGCCCCCTTAATTCCTACAGTATAAAAGTTTTTCAGAGGTGCATGGCGGATGAAGCAGAGACTTCCGCTGACCAAACCAGATACTCCTGATTTAGCTCATCGCTAACTTGAATGGGGAATATTGATTTAATTGTGCAGCTCTTCAAGACTTTCCAAATGTTGTTGGACCAAATGGATCAAAAAAAGTAATTTTCCAGTGGTTGTGATGCTCAAAAACCCTATCACTTATTAACAGACATCTCTTTCACCATGTAAGTCTGTGGGAAAAAGTCCTTTTGGAGCAGAGGGCATCCCGTGACTTTGTAATTCCACTGTTTGGCCACTATGTCGAATATGCCTCAAAGCCCGGCGCGCTTCTGGGGGAACATGAGTCTGGTCTTATTATGCGTTTGTGTTGACTGTGTGAATGCAAACAGAAAAAAAGCCTGTAAAGGTATGTAGTTCTTGGGGGGAGCTCTGCTATACAGTTTCTCTCAGGGAGTCCCCAGAACTCTTTGGTCCAAAAACACAGATTGTCAACCCATGTGCAGACCAAAACCAACAGTGAATGTATCTACTAACTAAGTATTGTTTGTGTATAAATGATATATCTTCTTCCTCTGTGTCATAGAGCTCCATTAATGTTAAAAACACATCAATGAGCCGCACTTTTGCGCAGGGTGTTATGTTCCTTCATTACCATGAACACACACACACTGTAGTTTATTTTCAATTAGAGCATACTGACACTTGGCCCTAAAATTGTGCCTGAACACGTTTTTGCCCCCAAGTCCAGTTCGTTCGTGTGGTCGCTAAATGGGGCCCGGGCCCGCTTGAAAGAGGTGTGCCGGGGGCCCGGGCACCGTTCAAGGTAACTGGGCCAAGTGTGAGTAAGCCCTTAATTCCACACACATACATCCCATAAAAACTACAGTGACAGCTGATTTCGGAAATTACTGAGATATAAGAAAAACATTAAACTACATTTGTGTTTTTAAAGATGTATGTCTTCAGTAGGAACCAATGGCTTTGGAGCTGGGAGACGCAGACAGGAAATCATCAAAGTATTGAGACACATTGTTGGTTTTGGTCTTTTCATGGGCTTTGTTAGCACAAACAATACAAAATAACACTTATCTTGAAAGCTCCAAATCAAGAGGGTTTCGGAGAAGAAATACTGTCGAGCTGAAATCTGTTACCTGAGTCCGTAGCTTCCGTTTGGAGACCAATTTACTGTATTTGAAGACTGTTCACATTGACTCAGACTGTCACTGACTACAGTCAGTCTCCAACAGACTAGTACTCCGCTCCAGTACTGAACATACAGTGTATATGTGTACTTTTACAGTGTACCTTTAACACCACTTGACTTTGATTTCATTCATGCAGTGAAAAATATATAAGTGGATGTTGACACGGGCAAAATGTTTTATTTGTGTGTGTTTGTGTAGCAACAACTGTACAGTGTTACATTTCACCTTTATTTCTTTCACAGTGACATTTTACAGTTTAGTATCTGTTCAGGCTGGAGCTGCACAGGTGTTTTCACTCATGAGTTAGGGTCTCAACACCTGTGTGAGCTGCTTAGATGCAGAGAATATAGTGAGCCATTTCAACTATCAGTTTGAGTGCACTAAGCATTTTGTGCTTGCACATTCCCTTTTCGCCCTCTGTACTATATTGACTCATTAAATCAGAATTCTAATTGAATTTTTCACGTCAAAAATCTATTCTTCAGTATCAAGAATTCTGCTTGTAATGTTATGACGTTTTTGAGAATCCATACTATTAGAAATTTGATTTTTACTCAGGCAAAATGTTATTATTTCTGTCATGAATTCCATTTTTGATTAGTTGAATTTAAAATATATATTCTTGATCTTGAAATTATTCAATAAATCACCTACATTTTCTTTGTATGAACTGCTTGACAAGTAAAAAAATGTCTATAAAAATTCAAATTTTGAAATTATAAATTCAGCTCTTGAGCAAGGCAAGACATTCTTTTAACATCAAGGATTGCATTGATATTATCTAAGACCAAAACTGGGATTTTGTAGATAGAAATATATCCTTGATTTAAAAAAAAAAAAAAAAAGCTAAAACATTGCAGACGTCAGGAGCTTCAGTTTGACCCATTTTTGTGCTCACTTGTGTAGATTTGTCAGCAAAGCGATGTGTTGTTGTTTTTTTCGTCCCAACTCACAGAGCAGCTGGTGATCCTGTCAGTATGTGAGTGTTTCAGTGTGTGAATTCCTGTTTGTCTGCGGAGTGTCTCGGTGCAGAAAACAAATCACATTTTAAAAGGGCTTTTCTGAAGCATTCAAAGTTCCAATGGCTGTGATTTCTGGAAGATATTTATTTCCTGTTAAAGACATCAAGTAGATGCTGTGCTGTAGGCCGGGATTCTGCACCACGAGGTATCCAGCATTTAAGAAAAAAACTGCACATTTCTTAATGATAATACAGTAGTGGTATTCTGTTTATTCTCTCTCAGAAAATGAGTGTTTTTTCCTGTCGTGTGTGATTTAGTCCTTCCGTGTTTTTCATGAGGTGTGTGTTAACACATTGTGAATGTCTAACACTGATAGAGAGTGGAGGACCTGCAGAGCCCTAAAACACCTCGGTTAGGATGAATGGATGTGTGTTGGTGGTTAGGATAGTTGCAGCAGTTAGCGTGCCTAAAGCAGAGGTTATCAATTGTTTTTCAGCCAAGGCTAAATGAAACACAGAAGAGGAGAGGGTTTTTGGGATTAAAGTTTGCATGCAGCCACAGAGGAAGGACATCGTGGTAGTCAACTCTCTCTGCCAAAGAAATATCCAGCCTGTCGATCAATAAAGCCTCACACATGAATCCATTCAGGGTGTTTTGGGGGACGAAGCTGCACGTTCTACACTTTGTATTTGTAAGTTCCTGGGGAAGAATGAGTGCAGAACCACTTTCATTATTCAGTGAGTGTTTCCAGACTTTTTTTTTTCTCCTTTGGATAAGACTGAAACGGTTGCATTTGTTTCCTGTCTGCTTCATCAGTTGATGTGTTTCTGTTAAATCCTGCAGTTCAGTAGATGATGAGGCTTGATGCTGACCAGCAGGGGGCACCAGCTGCTGTCAAACGTGCAGCAACTGCAGCTGCTCTGTAAGTGATTTAATAAATGATAAAAGGATGCAAAACTGTTTGGTATCTGTGTAATGCCTTCTGGGAGAATATTGATACAGAAAAGCAGAGCAGAGGGAGTTCTGTTGCTTATTTTTTTAAATTATTTTTGACCGGCATTAAATCAAAAGTGTTTACATCAAAAGAAGCCAAAGGGAAGAGAGTGGAGATCACTGTAGAATAAAATTAAGTCAACTGTGTGTTTCTTCATTCAAAGTTGTGATGCAACTCTGCAATTTACAGCATCACTACTTCCAATTTCAGTGTAATAACCTGAACTAAACTACATTTATTCCTCCAAAAAATTACAGATAGAACACGTTTCAGTTGCCAGGTTGAATCCCTGCACTGATACAGATACAAGTTATTTTGAATACAAGCCATGGGCATTTTTAAAACCTGAAAGAAGTGCAAATGTTTAAATGTAATTTTTGTTGAAATAGTGTGATTGGAGGGGAGTCCTGGTGGCTGGGGTAACACCATGTCCCCAGTTCATTTCTTGTCACTTCACCACTAGTCTCGCATTGCCAGACCTTCCTCCACAGCGCTGCGGAGGACGTTGTGGCGAGTCCACACAGCAATCCGTGATGGGAGAAAAACGTGCTTTCGTTTATTGCCATTTCTCTAAACCAATCACAATCGTCTTGGGAGGTGCTAAGCGCCAGACGGAGCCACAGTGCCGCTGCAAAATAGCCTCGGGAAGGAACTTGTTTTGGTGTTGTTGGTGTTTTGGAATGTGGACGTTCAAAGGTTGTTTTAGTCAGAAAACTCAGATTGGACAGATATTCTAGCTAGCTGTCTGGATTTACGCTGCAGAGATCTGAGGAGCAGTTAACCATAGTCTTCATAATTCGAACGGAGTTTAAAATGCCAACACAAAGAGAGCGGAAGGTAACAGAACATCCGAAAACGGACATCTGAACAGAGTGACATCCGGTGGAATTTCCGCCAGAACGAGAACAATCCTGGAAGTGGAACTTCGTGGATATAGACTACTTCTCTACTGTCTGCCATCATATAGAGCGGCAATCTCCCAACCTGCTCCTGGAGAGCTACAATATCCTGCATCTTGTAGGCATTTCCTGAATGATCTGCTCATTATCAAGCAGCTGAAGCCTGCCAAGAGGATTGATAATGATGAGTTAAGAAGTAGAATCAAGTGTGTCTTCCCTGATTGCTCTGTTTGTCCGGGCAACCAGCTCTAGTTGGACTCCTGGTTGTTCCAAACTAGGGGTGACCCCGAGTAGTCAAACATTCGATGCTTGGATTGAAAGAGTCTGATTCGACTGCCAGTTTCACAGTCGAATCTTCGCAGCACCGTATAAAGTCCAGCTCAGACCAAAGATTAACAATGAGACAAATGTGAACCTGCCAGTCGACGATAGGCAAGACTTGACAGATCTGATTTGACTATGAAAATTCTTAGTCGGGGACACCCCTATTCCAAACTTTGAATCATGGAGGCCTGGATCGTGGAGGGTTTTCACCTGACAGGTGTGTGCCTTTCCAAATCAACTGAATTGACCACAGGTAGACTCCGATTAAGGAGTAGAAACATCTCAAAAATGATCTCGAGAAATTGGAAGCACCTGAGCTTCCTTTTGTGTCATAGCAAAGAATCTGAATACTTATGTCAATGTGATATTTCAAATTTTAATACATTTGCAAACAAATCTGAAATCCTGCTTTTGCCTCGCCATTATGGATTATTGAGTGTAAAAATGATGGAAAAAAATGAATTTAAACTATTTTAGCATAAAGTTGCAACATTTCAAAATGTGAAAAGTGAAGGGGTCTTGGTATATTCTGAATGCTCCGCATATGGGCAGCCCTGTCTTCTAAAGAATTATGTTCACATACAATTATATTATTATTTCCACCAAGATTACATTTGTTTCATACCAAAAATAAGTATGTCTGCAATGTAACTTTTACATTACATTACATGTCATTTAGTTGACGCTTTTATCCAAAGCAACTTCCAATTGTGCTTTCAACTCTGAAGGTGCAAACTCCAGACAAGTAGTACGTGCAAGTACATGAGCTTTAAATAAGCAAAACTACAAAGAGCCATATGAAAGTGCAGCTTCAAGAAATATATATACATTTGTTTTTCTTTTTTTCTTTTCTTCATGATTATCGGAGGTGTAGTCGAAAGAGATGTGTTTTTAGCCTTCGGCGGAAGATGCGTAGGCTTTCGGCCATCCAGATGTCAATAGGGAGCTCATTCCACCAAGTACGTTACGGAAGTTTTTATTCTTTTTTTCTTGTTAAACATTTGTTGTTGGAGAGAAACATGCTAGGTCCCTGAACAAATATATGAAATTCACATACAAAATGACAAAGAGGCAAATCTGTTCATTTGAACTGTTATTTAATTGAAATACAAGTCAGTACCATTAGGTTTTTAGTTTATTATCAACAGTACACAATGTCCATACTTTCGTTTTGTACAAAGAGGTATCAGTTATATAAAAACACAGTACACAAAAGTTAAAAATGACACATACATGTACACGTCTGAATACATTTCAACCATACTTCAAGTGTCAGGAATCTTCTGTGTTTGTATTAACTCTCCTCTGTCACACACACACACACAGACCAGAACTGGCATCAGTTGACCCGAGGAATAACCATTGGCTGGCATCAGGAGTGTCACGATAAATGAAAATGTGCTATGACTAATAAATATGCTTCCATATCCTGCAGGCGTACAGGCACAGCGCCAAGCGGGCAGGCAGGTGGGGGGTGGAATGGAAATCTAAACCTTGTACATGCCAGACACCAAACTGAAACACAATTAAATAATATTCCATAAACAGTATCTGTATTAAATATTCTAGTCATGCAGTATATTCCGTTGAGAAATAATTTAATCGATCTTTTCATCGCAGCAATGGACACAACAAGATGGAGCTGCTGACTGGTGATGGAGGTCTGTGAGACCGTTTGAGCGTTGACTCCACTTTGTTTCTGACTCCACGTGTTGTTAGAGTAAGATTTTCTACCAGAACAACAGCTGATATAAAACTGGCATTCTGGTTGACATACAGTATAATGATAATATGAATGGTGAGGATGATGAGGAACATTAACTGTCTGTTCTTTCAGTTAATTGATACAAAAACGGTATTAGAAGCACATGGAATACCATTAATGAAATAATGGAAACAATTACTCCAAAATAAGTTTAATGTTAATAATAAAAAACCATAGAGGATCCCAATGAGATTGCCAACAAATTCAATAACTATTTTGTAAATATAGGTCCTGCTTTGGCTGCAAAAATTCCCATCATGCCCATTTATTCCCCGAATATAAAGTCCGTCCCCCCCATCTTCCTTCATTTGCTTTTTCTTCCGTAAGTTAATGACGTTATACTGAGATCGTGACATAAAATTGGAGATGGTCAGAAAAAAACTTTTCTCGGGACAAGAAAAAACAATTCTTTCCGTAAAGCTGGGGGAGACGTTCCCTTCAAAATTAAAAACAGCTTCCCTCTTTTTGACCAATTGATTCTCTATCTATTCCAAATAAAACAGAAACACGTTCTGTGTGAAAGAAGACAATGATGAACCTGTTTTGTTTTATGTGTGAACGTTGCAGTTGATGCAGCATCAACAGGATTGACAGCATGTTTTTGTCCGACATCAAGATTTCATTTTCGATGATTTAAACTATCCAACTGACAAATGAACCCATGTCAATCCAAGTAATCGGAGGAAGCTCTGGACTTTCCTCCCATTGTTCACAGTAACTGCAGTACCACGTGTACATAAACGTACCCATTTGTTTCCTCATGCCAGTTTGAGTCGGGGGTGCGGAGAGGCGGTGGTGT
Organism: Perca schrenkii; assembly: GCA_025617405.1. NCBI lineage: Eukaryota > Metazoa > Chordata > Actinopteri > Perciformes > Percidae > Perca > Perca schrenkii. Next base: position 6,501,429 of record CM046791.1, on the reverse strand, counting down.
CCTGGACTATGAGGTTGGGGGCCGTAGGGCGCGGCAGGAGTGGCAGCAGGCCTTGCTGTAGTACCAGTGGCTGCACAGGTTCACCTTCAGCGCCAGCAGGCAGTTGGTGGAGGGACGATCCTGGCAGCTCTCATCTGGGACACAGTTCGCACATGGTAGTGTTCATGTTAGCTATTTTAGTTAAATCTAGGGCTGCACAATTAATCGCAATTTTATCGGAATCGCAATTTGTAGTGGGGTGGGGTGGCGCAATATTTGTTTAAGTCAAACAATGCGTCAAACAATTCTGAATCAGGTATTGTGGTGCTGCAGAGATGTCCCAGCCGAGAATTCGTATCCTACTGACTAAAGAAAAAGTCTTTGTTTGGTATAGATTGTCGCCAAAATCACACTATGATATTTTTCAATGAAAATGAGAATAATAATACAAAAATGATCATACCCTCCAATATCGTGAATAATATCGCTATTGTGCAATATCAGTCAAAATAATCGCAATTATTAAGATATTTTCCTCATATCGTGCAGCCCTACTTAAATCTAAACTAGTCTTGCTTTGCCAGACCTTCCTCCACAGCGCTGCGGAGGAGGGTCTGGCTAGTCCACAAAGCATTCGGGATGGGAGAAAAAATGTGCTCTGGTTTATTGTCATTTCTGTAAACCAATCACATTCGTCATGGGTGGCGCTAGGCGCCAGACAGAGCAACGGTTCATCTGCAAAATAGCCTCGGGAAGGAACTTGTTTTGGTGGAACACGTGTACGTTCAAAAGTTGTTTTAGTCGTGCAATAGAAAACTCAGATTGGACAGATAGTCTAGCTAGCTGTCTGGATTTACCCTGCAGAGATCTGAGGAGCAGTTAACCATAGTCCTCAGAAATCCACCGGAGTTTAGAATTCCAACACCAAGAAAGTGGAAGGTAACAAATCCGGCTAAAAAGATTGAAATCCAGCAGAATTTCTAGTGGTAACGGAGCAATCCCGGGATTGGAACGTCGCGGATGTAGACTAAATCTAAACCCACAACCAGGCTAAGAGCCCAGGTCTATATTTGATACCAAAACAATACCTTTTTTTTTTTTTTTGCATTTATCAAAAGAAGCCAAAGTTCATTTTAAGAGAAATTCCAGTAATATTCATCCTGGGTCTCGCGGCATTTCTACACAGGTGGCGTTTCAGCAACCCAAAGCATATTTCTATTCTTCAAGTCTATTTAATTCCATTTTATGTAACTGAACTGATCTGAACTAAGCGAAGCTGCTGCTGCTGCTCTACTAACGTGCTGCTCACGCAATGGCCCTCATACTCGTGGCCATTCTCACTACGGGTTGTGCTAACTTTGCACTCGCAAAGAGATGGAGATTTAGGAAAATTGACTCCAGCAAAAGAAAACGTACACTACCGTTGGAATGTTATGAATCAGCTGTTAATATTGCTGTTTTTCTTCTTTTTCCTAAATAATAACTACTTTAACAGGGATACAAACATTATAATTCAGACACCAAATGTATTATTTACATGTGAAATAGTTTTGGCCCCAAAAGAAGAAGAACGAAATAACCCACAGTGTTGCATGACAGGGGAGAAAACTGTTGGAACTTAGATTTTGAATTTTTTTCCAGTCCAGAAAAGCATAAGTGACCCTCGATCATTATTGAAGCACAACGGTGCGATGTGGCTCAAAATATTGAGTTGGTGTTTTTTTTCTTTGGGCCCTCTGCAGTCTGCTCAGTGGTTAGATTGGACAAACTCTGATTTGTCAGTCCATAGAATGTGCAGCTGTGATGCAAAGCTTCTAGTTTCTTTTACCAACAACAGCTGATTTATTCTATTCTTTTTCAACTGTTCTTTGTCTTCTTCTGCCCTTTCAATTGCCAGTCAGTCGCTAACTGCAGAGGGATCTACTTTTGGGGAAAGCTTGCCGGAAACTTGTGGCTAGAATAATCAGTTTTTGAGATTTTGTTAGATGAAAAGGTAGATCTTGTTTTTTAAAATAAAGAACAGTGTGTGTGTAAGCTTCTGGAGGCAGAGCAGTGTTCCCTGAGGTGTTACCTGGCGGCTCAGTGGGGCAGGGCTGCAGAGTGCAGGTCTGTTTGGCCACCGGTTTGGTGAGGGGGTCACAGCCTCGGACAAGCTCCCTGCTCTGGTAACACTTGACGTCCCTCATCCTCACACCCACACCACACGTCTTAGTGCACTGAGGACGACACAAGACCAGAAACACAGTTGTTATACAGTCCACGGCTGAAGATCAGGGAGATTTGTCTTTGTGGTCTTACTGGTTCAGAGACGCCCACTCTGCAGAGCAGAGGTGAAGTGTACTGTGCTGACCTCACCTCAGACCAGGGGGTGGTGTACCATTTGAAGCACGGCCTCTCAAAGCAGGTGTTTTCCTCCTCGGGCTTCTCGCTGCCTCCACACTCCTCATCATCGAAGGTCTGGAACTGTCCTCCACTGATGCCCACACACAGGACGAGCCTTCGCTTCACGCCACGACCGCAGGTTGTGTTACACTACAGACAAAAACAGAAAGTTACTAGTATGTCTGATACGGGACTTTCTACATTTCAGAGTTTCTTCACAAAGCAGTTAAAGGTGCACTATGAGTTCCTGCATGACGTCTCTTCTGTTTACGTTCCAAGTAAAGCAAGCTCGCCCCTCCACCCATGTTTCCGTAACTGTCATCACTAACTGACTGTCACTAACCCCCACCCCCTCCCCCAACCATCTTGTCGGTGATTGGCTGGAATGTGTGTTATATTTTGGTGCACAGCCTGTGCCTCTAGTGTTTGTTTGACATTTACGACCCCTGTGTTGTCTCCTGAGACTGGGCTTTTTCACAGTGTATTCAGGGGACAGGCAGCTAGTGGATCAAGGAGAGATGCTTACGATTTGAGACAAAAATGAAATTGTGCTGAAACCATGCGGGAACTCATAGTGCACCTTTAAAACAAAGTGTTTTCTCGCTGATGTGAAAGTGAAAACCGTAACCATGAAATAACTGTCCATGACAAGTTAATTTCAGACTTCATGACATCCTCAAAATGAAACAAACAGATCAAAAGATGCAAGATTTTCAATTCACAATAATATAAAAAAAAGAGGAAAGCAAGCAAGCAAATCAATTAATCGACTGAGTGGTTCAGGTAAAGTAATAAACAGTTACATCTTAATCAGCGAAACTGTGACAAGGCCTCACCCTCTCCCAGTCTTGGCTCAGCCAGTGTGGCGCACAGTCTCTCTCCCCACAGGGATGGATGGCCAGCGGCTTGTCCTCCGTAGAGCATTGGTTCTCAGGAGCCACGCGACCCTCCGCAGCCTTACAGTACACGTGACGGACCGTCTTCCCCTGGCCGCACGACCCCGAGCACTGTGACAACGAGGGTCAAACTGGATGATTCATGATCAACAGTATGCATTCCTGTTCTCTTCGCTGCCTCTTTTGTCACAAAGCTCAGAGTCAAACAATGTTTGGTCGTCTCACATCGTATTAAATAAAAAGGAGACATCACTTAAAATTAAACGACACTAAGTCACATCCCGCCACGTTACATTAAATAAAATCACGTGCCTACACATGTTACCAGAGATGATTATTTACTGTAGCTGAAGCTTCCAATGAAACCTCATGTTTTAATATTCATACAGAGTGGTACGACACACTACTGTAGGCAAGATAAGTACTTTTTACAGAAGCATTTGTTGTAAGTATTATATATTTTACAAACATTTGACCCACACTTGAACTAAGTTGAACTTGAACTTGACTGTTTATCTACCTGTCAATAATGATGGTTTTAAAGTGAAACCAAAAGCTTGAAACAACGAGAAAACCTCTGTTTTTGGAATAACTCTTATATGTTATATATAATGTTTATATGGTATTGGTATACGTTATCAGTGGATCTTGTGGTTAAGACAAACGCATTTCCATTCACCTCCTTTAAATAGGGGTGGAGGCGGAAATCTCAGAGACAGATATAGATCTGCATGGATAGATCCAACAAAAAAAAATGTTTTTCTTTTCTTTCATATAATACACTTACAAGTGCTTTCAAATCAAACTGATGTACACTTTACAAGAGGAGGAGGAGTAACAACCCACCCATACAGACGCTAACAACAAACACCTCTCCATAAAATAGTGATTTACTACAGGGCTGTTATGTTGGCACATCTGTACATAATAAAATGGTAAATCGAAGTACATTCAAAATGCAAAGGTGCATGTGCTCACCGTAATTTTGTAAATAATAATATAAACTTTACTGACCCAACATTAGCTGTTGCAATAATATTTTACTTTGCGCAAAGAAAATTTCACATCGTCCATGTTTGTGCCTGGTTGGACTCCATGGTTGTAAATTAGACCTGCAGGTTTCCAGACTTTGAAAGGAACATCAGGAACTACATTTGTCTGTACAACACAATAAAAACCATAAATTCACACTGGAGTAGAAACAGCTGGAGCAGGTGAGGCGAACAACCCCATCAAACGTTTAAAAAAGTGGAAAAACATTTTAAAATATAAGGCAAGAAAGTCAAAGTGAACTCAGACACAGGACTCAGGTTATACAAATTAGCTTAAAATGAAATACCTGACTTCACTTTACTGTCTGCCACTTTGTTTTGTTTGGATACAAAGTAACTGTGTCAGTTGTCTATAATGTCTATAACGAGAGCGGCAACAAGAGCAGCTACAGGCGATAAATTCCAAAACACGTAAAGTGTTGTTATACTGTATGTGTTACTGTCTCTGTATGTCGTGTACATGGGGAGTAAAAACACTCACAGGCCCCCACTCTGACACAGTCCACTGGCGTTCGCAGGGCGGACCGGTGCAGTTTTTGACGTTTGGTGGTTTGGTCATCTGGTCACAGGGTTGGGTCTCATCAGAGCAGCGGACATCGCGGGTCACCTGGGCTTTGCTGCCACATTTTGCAGGACACTGGATCACACAGAGACACATTTTTATAAGAAAAATACTGTGAAGCATTGGCAGATCACTGTTGGAAAGCCAGGTTTCTTTGGAAAACTGCCAGACTTTGCAGTCTGAGTACTGCTACTAGCGTTTTACTTTTACATTTGGAACAGCTCCATTTTACCCTTATTTGGAGCCATGTTTAATCACTTTGTAAAGTTTAGCTTTTAAAGAGTCTGACATCTGCTGGAAAAGACCAGAAACAAACAGATCTTGAGAATCTGAAGTGATACTGATTTACTCCGTAATATATTTAATATTAATATGTATTGTTGCCTGCAGAAGGCTAGAAAACGCTGCTGCTCAATTCAAGCCTTATGGCTGTTGATTCTGTGCTACTGTGCCACCTGGTTTGTAGTTGATAAATTAAGGGGAAAAAACATAATACATGTTTACGACTAATATTTATCTACAACACAAGTGATTCCTGATGTTTAGAATGTACCAAGCTTTAAAAAAGCACTGAGAACAGCTGATCGTATTTGGACGTAAGGCTGTTTGAACACCACGTTGCTCCAGAGAAAAGTTGAACATTTCTGATACATTTCACTCTTCACTTTTCAGTTTTTTTATTCTGGAGAATCCATCACTTTTCAAAAATTAAATCAAACAATAATCTAATTAAACCAATTAAAATGAAGAACAGACCTAAAAGCCGAAACAAAAAATGCAGAGTCGCAAAGCATTATCAGCTGTGAACAGGCAAAGTCATGAGTAGGCTACTATGAAGCTGTAAAACACACTTCTCTCTTTGTTTACTTGCTCCTTATGTTTTAAACGTGCTCTCAGAAGGGTAAATCATAACAGACGTCTCGTACCTCGGTCCACTCTGCCACCTCCCACTGTGGGCCACAGGCGGGGCTCTTGCAGGGTCGTCTCTCCACGGGTCTCTCCAGGTCGGCCATGGTGCAGACATCGCTGTAGACCGAGCTGTCCAGGCCTGGCGAGAGCATCTTCCAGCAGCGAACTTGGCGAAATTGGAAACCCTCCCCGCAGGTCCTCGAGCATTCGCTCCAGCTGCTCGCCTCCCATCTGAAACACCACATTAGTCCCATCTCATCATGGGTCTGTACAGGTAGCAAAATATATATCCTGCTCAATGTTTGAATCATTTCTGGCTCACTGAAATGTTTTTATTGTACCTGGGCTGACATTCTCTCCCAATACAGAAGTCGTGGACCGGCTCCGGTCTGGTCAGAGCATCACAGTACATATCATGCACCTCGACGCCATCGTAACGAATACATGTGACGAAGGACTTTGACACTCCTGGATTGGGAGCAAGAAACAATAAGCTGAAGGAAGTAAGTCAAACCTATTTATATAGCACATTTTAAACACCAGAGACTAAAACACAAGAAAGAAAGAAGGGGTTTTACCATCAAAGAAGTTAAGAAAAGCTAAAAACTAAATATTCAACCGGCAGCAGCAAAAAGTAACATTTTGAGGTTACTTTTCATGGCTAGCATATACAGTATAAAGGCTGTTTTATCATAAAGCACGTAACTGTACTTTGTTTAAAAATGTGAGATTTAAATACATATATTTATTGAAATTAAATGGAATGCAGTCAATGTTGTTATTATTCACATCTGTCTGCTGTGAAGAAGGCCTGTTGGGACTTCTGGCCTCAAACATGATCACTCAATCAAGTGTCCTTCGGCGTAAATGCACAGAAAGATGCACAAAGTGTGCATTTCACCAAACCAGTGTCAGAGCCTTAAGTGTTACTGCAACCTGGTCTGCAGTCTGTTGGGTTTCATCAGATATTGTAGATCTTGATCATATTTTAAGAGGGTGTGTGTGTGTGTGTGTGTGTGTGTGTGTGTGTGTGTGTGTGTGTGTGTTTGCATGTACCTATAGAGCAAGTCATGCTGCATGGCTCCTGAGATGAAAGTTTCCAGCGGTACATGTCAGCTGCACTCAGCTTCAGGTTCTTCTGGTAGATCCTTTGATTCCCCCTGTCACCCCACACACACACACACACACACACACACACACACACAAACATGTAAACAAACATATAAGGAAAGTAAAAACTTAAGCAGTAGCTGTGGCATCATTTATCCTCGTGTCAAGTATTTAAGAGTGGAACATACCGTGCATGCAAATGTTGAGTGGAGAAGTTTGAACTGTTTCTATAGAAGCTTTTTTTTTTACCAGTAAAATAAACTGTGGCTGCAGTAAATCCGAGCTGATTACAGCTACTGTCTCCCACAAAGGAGCAAGATTTAAAAAGACAGATTTTGAAAGGATACATTTTCAGTGAGATATTCTTTTAAGGACATTTAAGGATACAAGAGCCTGAAACACTCACACACTGAGACTGACCACAGTGTGACAGCTGATTCACAGCCTGCATCCCAGCAGACGCACTTTGTTTTTTCATCACATCACATAAAAGTCATGTGCACATTCTTGTCATAACACTGGTTGCTGCCTCTGCCAGACGTTTATTTGAAAATCACTTTGAGTTATTCTTCGCCGGCATCCCTCCATGTAAGCCAGACTGATTCCTGCACATTATTTTCTCCCTAGAGGTGACTACAGTCGGACAGCACACTTTCCCTCTTTGCATCACATTTTTCACTTTTCTTGCAAATAACTTGAATTATTTGATTCTAAGTGTGGCTGTACTCCCCTCTCCTCCCCCCTCCTCCCCCTCCTCCCCTCTGTGCTCCTCTGCTCTCCTCATTTCCTCTCCTCTGTCTCTCAGAGGAAAGGGCGTGTCGGCCCCATGTTTTATTGCTGCTGGCTGCAGAACTGGTGAAGCCGTGTTTGGACACAGAGGAGAGAAGCCAACATGAATTATAAATATGATGAATGGAAAACCTGCCAGGTCTACCTGTCTGTCTTACTGTCTGTACAATATCTCTACAGTACCTGTCAAACTGCTTTACTGTCTGTCTGTCTGTCCATCTCCCTGCATGTCTAGCCTAACTGCCCTACAGTCTGTATGTATACCTGAACTGTCTATCTGTCCAAGTGATTTAAAGTCCACCTGTCCGATCTACCTGCCTAAAGTATCTGTCTGTCTGCCTGTCTACCTGGTTTTCCACTTGCTTAGCTTGCAGCTGTCTGTCTTACTGTCTCACTTATCTTTTGCTTGCCTTCCTTACTACTTGTTCTGCTTTCTGTCTGGCTTACCGCTTGTCTGTCTACTTTCTGTCTGATTCTTTGTCCCCTCAAGTAGCTTGCCCCACTGTCTTGCCACATTCTTGCTTTTCTGTGTTGCTGTCTGTCTCTCTGCCACTCCCTCTGACTACATCTCTCTGAGGATATCTTCAGAGGAAAACCAGTGTTCCCCGGCCCCCAGATTGCTTCTCGTTCAGCCTGCAGCATTCTTTTCCCTCAGCCTGCAGCAGACCCGAGGGCTCAACAGTGTCTGAACATTCAGGTCCAGTGTGACCCAAACCTGAACACATTCAGTCAGGACTGAATCCAGCCGAAAGGGAATGGCTTCCTGTGAGTGGACCTCTGCTGCAGATCATCTTAAAACTTTTTTTGATTTGATGTACTTGATGCTCTTTTTACCTGTGTTCTGTTGGATTACCTGGTTCTGTTGGAGCGGCTGGAGGTCCTCCCAGCGTTCTGCACTGTTTTGTTCTGGAAGGAACTGTCTCCGCTGTCGTTGCGTTTGTGACCCAGAGTAAACTCCAGCGTCTCGTTGATACCCATCAGCCTGTCTTGCTCCAGGCTGCTCAGGTCCGGCTCCGCTGGTCCCACATCTGACGAGAACAAACTGTCTCCCTCTGTCAGAAGCTGATTGGTTGAGATGTTGATGAGCAGCTCATCGGGGCCAATTCGGCCATCCAGCAGGACCCTCCAAATGAGGTTTGGGGAGTCTGGTCCTGTATCCAAGGGTCCAACAGCAGAGGCAGGGTTGGCAGTGCTGCCTGCATGGCTGCTGTTTCCTTCTGATGGATCAAAGTGGAAAGGAAAATTCAGCTTTGCTTGGAGAGCAAATTTATATCATATTCAATTAATCTGAGATGGAGCTTTTGGTCATGTTGCACTTGAGAACGTAATTTATTCAGCTCAGATTGGAAGACTTTGCAGCTGTTTTCATATTGTTTCTTCTAAAGTGTCACACCTGTGCATGAAAGAGATGGGAATTTAAAATTACAATATTTGCAGAAGATTTTAAAAAACGGTGAGTGAATGAAAAATAACCAAAAAGGAAAAAAAGAAAAACCAAGAAAGGAAGGCGAGAGGAGAAAGTCAGTGCTCTGGTGACTTTATCTGGTCTGTAATATGACCTCAGCCTGTGTAGAAAGTGTTTGGCGAGCCTGTCAACCACCTCTCCATCTCGTCTCACCGGCGCCCAAAGCGGTGGTGTAATGGCCTCGACAGTGAGCTGAGAGCCCACAGGAAGGCCATTACCGCTTATGTTTGTGATGCAGCCTTTTTTAAAAGGAAAAAAAACACACCAAGAAACTCTGAATTTTTCATCTGCTGCTGATCCTCTTTATGTGTCTGTACCGTAAATAATGGAGAGCTCCAAAAGGCTATCTCTCCCTCACACACACACACACACACACACACACACACACACACACACACAAAAAGAGAGCGAGATAGAGGATCGGCTGTAAAATCTGACCTATTTTGTGTCATCTGCCAAAAAACCACCACACACTAGAGCCCAACCAATATATCAGCATGGACGATATTATCCTATCCCAGATATTTTGGCCTTTCATGCTTAGATTTTAGCATGGTAGGCATCAATCATTTAAGCCTCTAACCTAAAAAATGTTATTTGCAGTGGTGGAATGTGGGTCTTGTGTGGATTTAGTACCTTTACTTACAGTAAGTAAAGGATCTGACTTCTTCCTCCATCACTGGTGATTTGTTCATTTTCCATGTTGATTGGGTGGTGCCTGCATGTTTGTATACTCATACAACACACAGATCTAAGGAGTTACATTAGTCCTTACCTGTAAATTTTGGGGCAGCTGCTCCGTCCTGGTCGCAGTCGATGGCCGCTGTCTCCTCATACACCTCGTTGGTCTCTTGGCCTTTCTGCCCATCTCCCGGCTCCAACTGGCTCTCAGGGGCCGCCTGGTCATAAATACTGCTGTTAGGGGCCATTCGGCCCCCTACCTCCACAGAAACCTCTCCGGTTGAGGTGTCTGACCCGGTGTAGACGGGAGGAGGTGGGACGGGTGGCAGGGAGTCTCGGAGGACGGTGTATTCGTATGTGATGTACGGTGTGCGACCGTTCTGGTTCCACACCTGAGTGACGAGGGAAGCGAGTCAAATCAAGGTTGGGTTAATTTATACAGATTTTAGACCAGTAACAAGGAGAGTCAATAACAAAACTAGGACCAAAGTCCTGATTTTACACTAAGGTCTGTTATTTCTGTCTATTGTATTTAAAAACCAACTCCTAAACTGTCATCTATTATAACTGGTTTCAGAACTACCTTTAAAATGTTCTTGAAACAAAAGGTTATTTAAAAAAATAACTTTATATTTATGAATGACCTTGATGTAGGAGAGATGTGAGCATACATTATGTTTCCCCACGACAATGTACAGTCAGTGCAACTGTAGAACTTGGCAGGATTTATTGCAGGGTTGTTGTATTGGACTGCATTACATGCATGCTTGTTTTGTACTGGACTTGGCTTGACTGGCCATTGATCAGCTCTACTGTATGTGAGTCTGCCACAGTTCACAAATCACTAGATTTAAGATTATAATTCAGATTGAGAATATGCAGCTCTTTAAGGAAAAGCTGTTACATGGTGTGCATCCTGGCTTATAGGTCTGAAGATTAAAAACTCTTTAGCAGAGAATAACCAGCAGAGCTACAATGAGCGTGCAGGTAGATCTCTGTGATCCAGCATCCTGTAGAGATCTGTCAAACCCAGCCTGTGACATGGACTCTGTTTGGGATGAATGGCTGCTGTCAGAACACAATCAACCTGAGACACAGACTTGCCATTACATCTGCATCACACATCTCTAGATTTACGACGATACAAACATTTTGGGCATTTCTCATTTTCTAGAGGCTGAGCTGCTACACCATCACTGACCTCTTTAATCACACATTAAAGCGGTCTTGTTGTATTCTTAATAGACTCTGTGCTCAATTTTATTTGCTCAAGGGTTGGCGGTCTTCACTGCTACCTCCTGAGTCAGCTGTCTTAATCAGAGTGACCTTTATTAAGTTCAAGAGTTCAGAACAGTAGCCTAAAGCTTACATTCTTGGGCTTCTTATTTTACAATTAGCTAACAAAAAATGCAGAGGCCAAAACAACAAACATCAGTATGTTTCTTTAATTTAAAAGCTTTAGGTGAACCTTAGTTGAATATTACAGTAAAATGAGGAGGTACTTTGTGCAGTTTATACATGTGCATGCACATTTTACTTTGGGGGTTAGCAGTCCCAGGGCAGCAACAAAAGGACTTTCTGCATCATCAACTGGCCTTAAAAGAGTACGTCTACCAATGCAGCAGAACCAGACATATTAATCTTTTTGCATGCATTATTATTCCTTGTCAAAACCTGGTGCCTACATTACCCACAATGCAATGCAATTGAGGTTCAACAGTTTAGTCAGAGACCGGGGTGTGTTATGCTTGTAGCAGCCTTTAGCCTTTCTAACTCCACACCTAGATTTTTTTTAAACTTTTTTTTTACTTCCCTTTGAGGACATTTATCAGACTTCACTCAGCTCCCTCTGGAGACACTATACGCTTTAGAATAATAAATAATAATAATAACTATTTGTATATGACCTTTAAAAACAATAGTTACAAAGTGTCTTGACAGGAGAACCAAAAGCACATATAAATCAATACATATACAGATTTTCTACTACTTTTTGACAGAAGCGGTAGTACTCCACATGAGATTTCCATTTTGTCCTCTGTACATGAAACCACTAAAGTTTGTCAGGGTGAAGATAAAGTGCAAGCCCACAGCAGCATATTGATGCACAAAATGTATATTCCTGGCAAGTTTTTTTTTTACAGTTTTTAAATACCTTTTTTTGGCATTCTTCTTTTATTAGATAGCCACAGGAAACTTATTTATTGTATATAATTTATTGTGCAGTAACAGACGTAAAGTGTATTCAAATATGCCCCTTTCCTCACACCCTGCTTATGTCATTAGTTTAGGAGATTCACTGGTAGAGGGATAAAATCATTGGTATACCTATTAAGGCATCTTCTTCTGTATTTAATTGGAACTGTATAGCATCTGCCTGATGGGAGCAGTTCATATTCTGAATACAAGACATGGGAGGAGTCTGTAATAATTTTCTTAGCCTGTTTAACTACAATCTTCTAAAAGAGCATTTGGAGGACAGCTTCATGATAAAGAAGCAACAGTTGAGTGTGGGGAAAGAGTTCAAGTGAGAGAGGCAGATGGAGGAAGGTTAGGTGTACCAGAATATTGATGGCCTGGTCGATGGGGCCTTTGGCGACAATGTACTCGATCCCGGTCTCATAAACATCCATGGGCCGGCGGTACTTGAAGACGGCACCTGCTGCGTGAAAGTTCTGGGGAGTGTCCACCTTGTAGGCGCCATTAAAGAAGAAGTTGCCCGCCTGGTCGGTCACAGCTGGGGGAAGAAGATAAATCGAAAAGTCTGAGAGGTACAAAAACTCTGAAAACAGTACTGTAGAAAGTCCATTTCCATTTAACGTGGAAAGACTGTTAACTGTTGCACACTTGTCCTTTGGGAGTGTGTGTGGAATCAAGGAACACACATAAATAGTTAAGTGTGTGTGAGGAGAAGAAAATGAGGGAGTACCCACCTAGAACATCGGCCGACTTCTTCCTCTCAATGATCTGGATGTCCCATGATCCTTCAGGGATTTGAGTTATAAAAGAGTAACCTTGATGACAGGAAACCAAATATAAAAGTGGTCAGGGTCACCTCATGCTTTTTTATATTTTGCCTTTTCTATTTTTATTTTAAGGTTGTTTATTTATCCAATAAAACCTGTTCTGACCAATCCTGATGACTTGAATACTTTTAATTTCTCACTAAATGTTTGTGCGTATATTAGAGATGAATCAAGTCCTACATAATAAAATAGACAAATATTTGTGGGTGGACTGCCTGGGCCAAATGAACCCAGAAGCTCACCCAGAGTCGTGGCCCCGCGGCGGAAGTTTCCGGTGACTCTGCTGCAGCTGCTGCCGTCCCCCTGACAGACTCCACACTTATCCAAGGTGTTCGAGGAAAACAGTACTCCGTCACATCCGATTGGCTGAGCAGCAGAGAGGGAAGTGGAAGTAGAGAGTATAAAATAAAACAAAATCTCCTCTAAATTGTGAATAAGTTATCAGTGATAATTTGGTAGTGATGTAGAAGCGATCAAATACTTTCTATCATGAGATTTGATTCTTTTGGAAGGTGATCCAAAAAGATTAAGTGTGACATAAACTATTCTTTAAGGGTAGAATATTTATGAAAAGTCACAAAAAAAGAGCAGTGTGCATGTAGACTATTTAATGCATTTAATTTTGAAATCTCAATGCGCTGAGGAAACCTCAGTTCAACTTGCCTGTAGTCTTTCTGGATGAACTTTTAGACTCACTGTGTAGCTTTTGAATTTAAGACAACAGTTTATATGAATATTTTGAAACTTTACACCTCATTGCCTTGCACTGTTTGTCCGACAGCTGAAATGCTGCTGCAGCAGCAGCTTCCTCCCTGTGGGTCATACAGACTTGATGTGGTGCTTTCAGTGGTGCTGAAAACTCAAAGTAGAGTGAAACTGTTTGAGGTACAAAGTAAAGAAGAAGCTGGACTCACCTCACACTTACCGTCCACACAGACGCCACGGTAACTGCTGTACTTGCAGGAAGTGCCGTCTCGTGCCGTCACCATCAGCTGCCTCTGGCCATCGGTCGTGGTGCAGTGGAGGTCGCAGGGGTTACTGGAGATGTGAACGTAGTCATCTGGAGAGGAAAACACGTCAAAGGTCACCGTCTTATAACAAATACAACTATAACACAATCTGTACTTTTACCTACATATTCTTAGTCACTGCTGTTAGAAATATATGTCTCTTTGGCTGCTAGATGTTCCACATTTTTCACCAGATAGTCGCTAACTGTGTCTGTTTGCTGTTTGGTGCTGGGCAGGTACAGCAGTAGTGTACAGTGGGTCTATCAGAGCTTGTTTGCTGAAAACACTCTCCTGCTGCTGCTGCTGCTGCTGGAAATAAAAGATGCCGTGATACCAAAACTATGAGCTAAAAAAGGGCTTAAAACAGTTGATGAGAATTCTCTGTTTTGATTAGTGGAGCTTGAGAAGTGTGTTAAACTCCAGTCTCCCCGATTCTCACATTCTCCACAAATGTCTTACTGTTGCCCTTTTGCCATTTTCTCTCTCAGTGCAGGAACCACAGAGAGGAAAGATAAAGTTGTGAGATATCTTGTCCCTCATTCAACCTTTTGTTTTAATAACTACTTACTGACCAATAAAAGCCAACAACATGTGAATCAATAAAAAAACACTTCCAGATATTAATATGAAACAGGTTTTAAAACAACACACTGTATTAACAGACAGTTACAGCTTTAAGAAGTCATATAAAGGATGCTACTGTTTTGGATGAATGGCAGGATGATGCTAAGCAGCTCAGACGGCAAAGACCTCAGTCTGCGCTGTTAAATGGGGTAAAGAGAGGTTGTCAAGGCGTTTTATGGGTATTAATACCAGGATACAGAGGTTTCCACTGGTAGTTCCTCCCATTGTAAAGCTGTGAGTTGAAGGACCAGCACTGCTCCTCTCTGAAGCTCCTCCCAGTGGCAGGACATTCCTGCAGGGCAAAGACAGCACAGACCATTTAAAAAGAGGTCTGTTTCACACTTGTTAAGACTCAGTTTTACAGTATGTAATACAAATAAATTCTTTTTAAGCGTTTATTTGTGCAGGGATGGTTTTCTGATCGCCCTGAGCCCCGCCCGGCTTCACTTTCAAATAGCTACACACAGTCATGCCTGGAGGCCACCCGCCACAACCACAGTCCTTTACTGTCAGCCATTCAGAAGGGCCGTGCTTGTTTTAATAAAGATGTGAAATAAAGATGATGAGAAATTAACTGACTCACTTTAGTGTTGCAGAGATGATATTTCTTAGCAGTTCCTGTGCAGGTCATGTTGTCTTTCCCTGCAGCAACTTTCTTTCTTTGGACAGAAAACATTTGGAGAAGTAACACCATATTAAAAAAAAAAAAAAGACATAAACCATAATGAATAAAATATCGGGTTGATACAATACGTGTTATGATCTGTCACATGAGCTAAAATGAATATAATCCACACTATGACTGCCAACACAGATGCTGGGTTTCTACAGGTTTTTCCCAAGTCACATTTAAGACTTTTAAGACCTTTTTAAGACCATTATGAAGGAAATTTAATACCTACGTATATACCGACATAAAAAAAGTCAGATGTCAGAGTCCTGAAACATTGTCTGAAACAATTTCTTGATTTCTTCATTAGCGTTATAGGACTGGAGTCTAGATTGGCTGCATTATAAGATGCATGTTGGTCTCATTTATATTCGTAAAACAGCAAATTATATCTGGACAAGCGACAGAAATAACTACAACACCACAGAATAAAAAAAACACAATACTATATAGCAAATTTAAGACTTTTTAAAGCCTCAAATTTTTATTTAGAAATTTTAGACTTTTTTAGACTTTAACACACTTTCAAACACGTGGCTGTCAAGTACCAAAACAACATCACCTTATATTCCTTCTATTGTACAGTACAGGCCAAAAGTTTGGACACACCTTCTCATTCAATGTGTTTCTTTATTTTCATGACTATTTACATTGTAGATTCTCACTGAAGGCATCAAAACTATGAATGAACACATATGGAATTATGTACTTAACAAAAAAGTGTGAAATAACTGAAAACATGTCTTATATTTTAGATTCTTCAAAGTATCCACCCTTTGCTTTTTTATTAATAAGGTTTTTTTTGATAACTCTGCAAACCCTTGGTGTTCTCTCAATGAGCTTCATGAGGTAGTCACCTGAAATGGTTTTCACTCCACAGGTGTGCTTTGTCAGGGTTAATTAGTGGAATTTTCCCCCTTATTAATAAAAAAGCAAAGGGTGTCTATTTTAAAGAATTTAAAATATAAGACATGTTTTCAGTTATTTCACACTTTTTTGTTAAGTACATAATTCCATATGTGTTCATTCATAGTTTTGATGCCTTCAGTGAGAATCTACACTGTAAATAGTCATGAAAATAAAAAGGAAACGCATTGAATGAGAAGGTGTGTCCAAACTTTTGGCCTGTACTGTATGTGCAGACTGACTGACCGCTGTTTGAGGCAGTGTCTCTCCTGTGACATCACTCCCCCTCCACAGGCACGAGTGCAGGCTGTCCACTTGGCCCACTCCCCCCACCAGTACGTGGTCACCTCCAGCTCCTCCTCAAGACTGTTGGACGCCACGCCGTCCTCCTGAAAAACACACACACACACACACACACACACACACACACACACACAAACACACACACAAATACATTAAGATACACAAACAGTGGTAACTTGTTGTAGTAGTAGCATTATTCGTAATCATTATTAAGAGCTATGGAGAAGCAGCTATTTGTGGGTACATCCGAATCTGCAAACATTTTCAGACTAGAGGATGGATACCCGACCCGAGCCCGACGGGACCCAACGGGACCCGACGGGCTGGGCCGGGTTCCGACAGATATTTAAAAATGATGTTCAGGTTCGAGTCGGGCTCGGTCACATCAGCGTGATAAGGCATTGAACATTTTAAATTTAAAACAGCTTATTATGTAGGTAGCCAATGTGCCTGTTTCACTTGATGCAAAGGTTCATTTTTGTGATTAAAATAAATTAAAAATATTACCCTAACATCCATCTTCCTGTGCGCGGAAATTTGTTTATGTAGGTAACGTGCGCTTGTTGCCCCATGTGCGCTGACGTGGGATAGTTAAATAACAAGTAATTTAGTTTGAGTAATGGCCCACTGCTTACCAAATCATTTGGCCAACACACCGGCAGGGACTTAATAATGAATCCACCCAAAGGTGGCTGCACGGCCATAGCCAAAACACAACCGCAAACTCTCTGAGGCCTGGTTTTACATGAGCCACAACTGGACCTTTCTAAGACCAGGCCTGTTTCCCTCAAAGCCGATTACAATTGATTTGTTGCATTTGGGTCATAATTGGTCCAGAATCTCACATCCTGCACTGAACCATTCAGCCCCTTGTTTTCTTAATGTTAAACTGCTACAGTATTTTATATTTGTTTCTGTATTTATTGTTTATTTCATATTAATGTTTCATATGTTTATGTATGCACCATCCACCAAGGCAAATTCCTTGTAAGTGTTAGGTACTTGGCAATAAATCCTTTTTTCGGATTATAAAATATAAAAATTATTTTTTTTTTTTTACATTTTTTATCTGAGAAAACTTTCATATAGGCCACAACTTTAGTTACTGGTTACAAGTATTTTTACACTCTGGTATTGCTACTTTTACCTAAGTAAAACTGAATACTTTTTCTAGCATTGAGTTACCATTGAGTACTGCAAATGTAGAATGTACTAGCCGTTGTGGTAGTAATTGTAACAGCAGTCTAAAATATGTTGTAGTATAAGTTGTGGAAGTGTTAGTGACAGTAACAGCAGTCGCGGTACTGTAAGTTTAACTCTGATTCCACTGTGTAAAACTGGGGTACAGATGATCTGACGGTCAGAACAGAGTGTGTCAGAACCAAATAGATTCACAGTAGATGAGCGTCACAGTGTTCACAGTTCACAGCATTTCACACATTCCTGATGTGCATGAGTAGCATTAGTTCAGGCCGATGGCTGCGTCCCTTCATTCAGACAGATTCATTAGAGTGACTGCTGGAATGTGCACTGAGCTCCTTGTAAAGGTGTGAGACAGAGCAGCTGGGAGAGAGGGCGAGAGACATTGGAAATACCAGACAGAGAGCGCAAGTGAGAGAGAGACAGGGAGAGATAGATGGGTACAGAGAGAGTGAGACAGGAAATAGTGAGGGTAGAAAGAGAGAAGAGAAGTCACTGATTGGTCTGATTTGACGGCAGCTCATCATAGTGCTCAAATTACTTTTTAAAGTTAGTATTTACACTTTGCATGTTGTTTCTTTTTACAGTTTTATTTATTTTTACTTTCTTTATTAAAATGTTGATCTATTTTTCTAACAGTTGCCCATTTTCGTCCTGAAATTATCTCTGCCTTTGTGCTTAAAATCATTCAACATGATTATATTATTATCATTACATTAACATGTCTGTTAATGACAGTGTCTGTTAAAATGTAGGTATCCTTGTTATAAACAAAAGGTTGTCCTGAGAATGCAGCTGTACTTTGACGTATATGGTGAAAGTAAATATGTGAGCAGCCTCACAATTTCCCTCTAAATATAGGAGTTCACAGCACATTTCCATGTAGCAACAGTGCTGTACCTGTAAGAAATACATGAAGCTATTGCACAAGAACAGTCAGGAAGACTGATTCTTTGCATGCTTAGGCCTGTAGTTTTATTTCTCATGGACCCTGCCATTCACTCCTCTTACTCATGCCTACTCAGTATTTCCTTGTTATTCTGTCAGGGGCTGTCAATCATGATATCGGCTGGTCACATCAGCTTATCCCATCTATCCATCAGCACTGCAAAACACCCTACATCATTAGCCTATCATCCTGCTGCTGCCTCTGTTTAAGATTGATTCTCTCTCTGCCTTTACTACATTTATGCTGCTGTTACGTGTGCAGTACATTCACGGCTGTTACGCTATTTAAAGCTGTTCTCCTCTCTGTTGCCGTCAGCTGTCATTTCAGTGCAAATCATTACCAATGGCAAAGCGCCCCTCTACCTCCCCATCACTGCCCAGTCTAGCAGCTTCATCCGCCTCACCACCACCACCACCAGTGTCTGGACTCCATGGGGGGATTTATCTCGCTGCCACACAGGTTATAAATCTCCCCGTAGAGTCTAAGCGCCAAAGACTTTCTGCCAAGACTCAATCATCACATATCATCTGTTATGATAAAGATTCATCTTTACTTCATTCATTTGTCTCTTCTGATTAAACTGTAAAAGTGAAACATTTTGCAGGACATCGTGCAGACAACGTGCTCTTGGTGAAATAACAGTCTACTGTATGTCTACTTGAAAATCAATGACTTTCGGCTTCCTGCAAATAACCAAAACAAGGCTAACTGAGCTGCAAAGACAGCAAACTAACATATTTCCCAAAATCTCAGAATACTTCTGCAGCTCTGTCGGGTGTCATCACAATCCAATCACAAGTGACCGAGATGTCATGTTTGTTATATCTTTTTTCCACCAAAGTACTTATGTGCAGGTTTTTTAAACGCTGGAAACCCTGCTAAAAATAAGCGATTTGTAACCTATCCCACTAAAGACAAAAGCCAGCTGTTAGTGGGTGTTAGTGGGTCTGTTGTCCAGTAGGAAAGGGGCTTTTGACAACCAATAACCAGTCTTTTAGTCTCCAACACATAAGGCTGTGGAGGACGAAAGCACTGTAAGTCATCATCAGTGGGTTTGCCTGTGTGTACCTGTGTGTTGTGCACCTGCAGGCCCCTGGTGGACAGGTTCCCCACAGACATTGCCAGCGTCAGGAAGCCCAGCAGGACCAAGCCCGTCTCCCTGCACTGTTCCCACGACCACACCCTCATCCTGTTTAATCAGTGAGACAGAAAAAAAAACAGGTTTAATATGACATAAAAGATAAGCAAAACATCTCTACTGTTTTGGGAAAATCTACTATAACCCAGATTTCTAATGATCACAGTAGTAAAATACTAGGACCTTTGATGCGTATTAAACTTTTTAAAACTATAAACACAGAGAAAAATGTTCCACTGTAATGTTCTGCCTAAATCTGCCTTGTGTCCTGTTTCTGATGAAAGACAATCAACTGCCAGAAATCAGAAACCTTTCAATCACTCAACACTCATCAACATCATACACCAGACAGTTTTGACCAAACACGGAGCAGCCGACGTTGTGATTATGGAGGGAAACCTGACTGTGTTTCTAGATGGAAGCACCCAGCGATGAGTCTTTATTAAAGGCTGAAGGGTATAAAGGGAAATATTATGACCACTAATGAGTTCTCAGAGCCTTAAAAACCCATGTCCAGGTACTTGTGGATGAAAGCATATTGCCTAGACTTGTGGGTATTTTTTTTCATGTCTTTTCCCTCTCCAAATTGAGGCTTCTCAGCTTCCAAAGCCACAAAAGGGCCTCGAGTTGGATTTTTTTTTTTACGCCACGAGAACACATTTGTGGTCGTAATATTTCCTTTCTGACTCTCCAGTGAAATCCCCAGCCACCAAGAACATCTGTGCTTGTTTAGGAGGGGATACCTCAAGTGCTGCTGTCTTTTTTACCTTTGCACAGACAGGAGAGTGTTTGACAGTAAATCACATCAGTGTTGATCCAAGATACAAGAAACAAAACAGCAGAAAGTGGACACACCCAACACTTAATGAGGTGCAGAAAGCTGTAACTGCAGAAGTTTCTGTACCTCACAGATTTAACAATACAAATGTACATGTTGCTGCCCTGATGAAAATATTTTTGAAATTTAGAATGCCACTTTAAGAAATAGTTCAACATTTTGGAAAATTACACTTATTTGCCAGGGAAAAGTGGTTAGTCAGCAGGATGATGAAAAAACTACTGGCCTGATTTTCATGAAACTTGCTGGGACGACATTTGCATATTATAGAAGACTAGACTACTGGCTTCGGCAGATGTCTACGTCCTCCGAGTGCCTTTCTAATTTGTTTGTTTGATTGTTCCAGAAGCCTGAAAATAATGTATCTCCCTTCAGGGATTCTTCCTCTGTCTAACAACGTCCTAAATGCACTTACATAAACAGAGTAAAGTGCTTATAAAGCTTCTGCCTGACTCACATGATTGCCTTAATTGCATTAGAGTTGTATCTTGTACCGTAAATGCATACAAAGCTGGCAGCCGAAAGATGTCCTGGATTACCAACCTGATCTCACAGAATTCCGTGAAATGAACACGGCCCCTTAACTCAAAATCTGTGAACTCTGCTTCAGATGCAACCCAGTACGCACTGTCAGGCTTTCAAGCACGTCAGAGAAACACCAGCGAAACAACGGCACGGCAAGTAAGTGAAGGGCATTTTCTGAGACAATGGCCGCGCACGCCAAAGCCAGCGTGCCGGCTGCAGGTATTTCAATGTGCTGGCAGTCTGTGGCAGTCTGGTGCTGGCAGGTGGAGGGTGACACAGACAGGCTGTTGAGAGGCCACAGGTGTTGGAGACGGGGAGTTGGACAGCGGAGGGGCGCGTATAAAAGTTAAACAAGCCCCACTGTGCTGGAAGGACGAAGGTAAGTTTCCTAGGACTTTACACAGGTAGGCCTTTGTTTGGCTCTTCAGACTATAAGGAAATGTAGATGTCTGTATGTAAAGGCTGACATGAACAGGCACAGACACACAGGAAAAGGAGGGTACTTGAGCAGCTCTGCAGTTGTATACATAAGTTTAATGACTCAATGAAGCCTTTGATTTGTTAAACTTTGTTAAATACCGAACCAAAAACCTAGGTTTAGAGTATAAAACACCAGTCGCAGACTGCAGAATTTCCTGCAGCATAATCCAATTTTCTTTACTTGATTTGTATGATCAGTATGAACCAAATACATAACTATGTTACATTTATAAATATACCATTTACCGTCAGGAAAAAGAGACAATGTGCCATTTCACAAAGCAAAAGTACATTTGGAGTACTTATGGTTGCATTTGGCATTTGTGGGGAAAACTGCAGCTTCAAATGTAAATAGCTTACTCTGCTAAGCAACAAACAAAATTTGTGTATTTTATCATATTTTGGCAAACATGTAGTGAAAAAAGAGGGTTCACTAAGCTTCTGCAATCCACAACAATCCAGTGCAACCAGGGCAGGACAAAACAGCGTAGAGTAAAAAAGAACTGCCGGTGCAACACAGATGTCTTCATACTTTATATATATATATTTTTTTATTTTAAGGTGCATAACAGTGACTAATGTTTCGATGTAAAGTTAACTTAGTAAGTAATCTTCTTTAGAGTCCTATAGTAGTGTTTGGAACATACAAATGAATAGTGGAGAAGTTAGTTATGCTTCAGAGGTAATTTTGAAAAGGCCTTTATACAGGTGAAAAGTGTTTGATACAACAAAAAAATTCTTTAAAGGACAAAACTAGCGAATTATAATGAAAAACATCCTCATGAAGTACTTTTAACACTGCTGTTTTTGAGCTTTTATACTGTTTTTGCAAAGAGCCTAAAGAGGATCCTAATACTTAAGGGATTTAAATGTAATATATACTGTAGTTGAACACACATTGTGATGATTCTCAGTCTCTCTGCATGAGGAATGTAGGCTTTAAACAGACACAGTTACATGCACACAAATGCATACATGCACACTTACAGAATATACAAACATATGCCTACATACTGTACGTGTATTCATACTGTATAGAGACACACTGCACTGACAAACGCACGCTGCACTTTAACTGTCGAATGGATATTCTTTAATTTTGCCTGAAATAAAAATTTGCTCTTGCAATTTTGTTGAAAATAAAAAGCACAAATCTATTTAAATATTCAACCTTTTGAATGTCTGAATCAGCAAAAGTCTGAATAATTTCTGAAGGCTCAATGCTGCCCATCCACACACATATACAGTACTTACTAACACACACACACACACACACAGACAGAGCTTCTAGGAAATGGTTCATAGTACATCCCGTGTCATCAAGTCCAGTTAGAGAGCCTTGTTAAAATAAGCAAACAGCTCGTCTCGCCCTGTTTGCAGTCTGGCTTTCTCTGGCACTAAATATTGGTGACAGGTGTCTTAAAGCAGGCGCAGCAGCACCTGGACTTCATTATCCAACCAGACACAGCTGGAGCCCAGCCAGCTGCCAAACACACACACACACACACACACACACACACACACACACACACACACACACACACACACACACACACACACACACACACACACACACACACACACACACACACACACACACACACACAGAGAGGAGACGGACACTTAGTCAGACACAGCTGCACATGTGTATACACTCAGCCATTGGCGTGACTGGGTACACACACATACACACGTTGGCCACCGTGCACACTTATGCTCAAGCTTGAGCCATGTGCACGTACAGGTATGCAAATGCCCTAGCATGAATGTACACACTTAAAAAACTCACAGTCACACACTTTCTCTTACTCACAGAGACTCGCTTTCCCTCTCTGCTGCTAACACACACATTCTTACACCTATACTAGAGAGGACAATCATTGACACAATATAATGCTTTTGCTATCCCATAATCCTAAACTTAGTCATCAGAACTACCTTAACCGTAACATAAACTAAGTCTAAACTTACAACGTAAAACTAAGCCGCTATCCTCAAATGGCTCCTTGATGGTGTGGACAGGCTGACATGTCTTTAACTTTGTTACAATATCCTCAATTTTGTCAACTCACCTCATTATCAGAATCAGAAAAGGATTTATTGCCAAGTAAGCAACACTTACAAGGAATTTGCCTTGGTGGCTGGTGCATACATAAACAAACATTAATATGAAATACACAATAAATGCAGAAACAAATAAATAAATGCCACTTAGCTGAAACCTCTTTTTTTCCCACAATGTTGCCACTTTGCCCAAATGTCCTCACATTACTAAAGTTCCCTCAGTTTGCAGTAATGCTCTCACTATGATACAATGTTATCACTTTGCCGCAACATCCTCACTTAACCACAGTGTCCTCATTTTGGGTCAACCAACCTCATTTTGCCGCAATGTCCTCACTTTACCGTAACGTCCCCACTTTGCCACAGTATCCTAACTAAACACAAATTGGTCCTCACAGAGAAGTGTAGGAGCACAAAAGTTAACTTGAGTCATTTTTGGGGAAAGTACATAGACTTACGTTCATTTCGTGCAGACTTCCCATCCCCTAACCATATAACCACTACTTGCTTAACCTTAACCCTAACCCCTAACCCTAGCCTTGGCCACTAACCCATAAAATCAGCTTTTTCCAAATTGAAGACACGGCTTTTGTCCCCAATCGGACAAGCCGTCCCCAATTAACTGGTAATTAGTCTGAAATGTGTCCCCGAAGATAGCCTGAGAGTCAGGAACCCACATATAGCCAAGCCCATGCACCCAAAGAGAAGCACACCCCAAACTCTCTGTGGGTCTCTCTGGTTCAAACACACGCACACGCACACCATTCAGAATTAGCCTGTTGCCGCTTGCTCGTCCAGACAGGGTCTTTCCTCCTTCCTCCTCCCCTTTGCTGTCGTTTCCCAGCCAGTCTGGCAGAGCAGGCACAGAGGACAAAAGTAAACACAGTCCCCTCATCCTCCCTGTCTCCCCCTCCCTCATCCCTTTGCCGTCCCCACCCTGACAGCCCCCGGGGGCCCCTCGCTGTCTTGTTTTTGTAGCGCTGGCAGCCCCAGCAGACAGACAGACAGCAGTAGTCTGTCCCCTGGGAGGCTGGACTGGAGCAGAGCAGTCAGACCGATATATCAGACCGATACTGGAAGTTTATTATCTAATACTGGATATCAGCCAGGCGCTTCTGGCCACCTGTAATATGAACATCATACAATTTACATGAAAATGTTCACAGGTTTAAAAAAAAAAAGGTGCTGAAATGATGAATCGATTATTCAATTTTTCAAAATCAATAACTTTGATAAATGAATAAAGGTTTAATACATTTATCAAAATGCATTTATCAAAAATGCTAAACATCCGCTGGATTTGCTGCTTTCTCGCTTTTATATGATTGTAAATTGAATATCTTTGGAGTTCAGACAAAACAAGCTATTTTACCAGTAGATCAAACTATCATTTTATAAAATAATCAACAGTTTAATTCATAATCAATGACTGAAAAATCATTGAGGCTACACAATAAGATGTACGTCCTTGTGAAAACAGAAAATGGGATTGGGGACATTGGTGTGGCGAGATGGAAAAAGATGAGAATGGACAAAGGACCTTCAAGTAATGGTGAAAAGATGTCTTAGACCATATATAACCATTTTTAATAAACTGGGTGCAAGAGATATCCCTGTCGTCTCAAATGTCTAATGCGCCCGTCCACACTCCATCTCTTTAAGTACCTAGCACACACTGCTACGCTCTCATCTTTGTGAGAGTTGCAATAGACACTGTAGTTCACGCTGTGCCACGAGCAAGCATTATCATGAATATTGCTCCTGTACACATATCTGAGATACTGCTACCACAATCTAATAAGCATACGTCACCCACTGAGAAGCAGACAAAGAAATATCGACATCATGTTCCCATGAGAGCTGGCCAAAAAAATATTGGTCTGTATACTAGACAACAAACCAATGGACCGCATTTACTTTTATCCAAAGCGCTTTACAATTCGCAGATCATTCACACACTCACTTAAACACCAATGGCAGCAAGCTTCCATGCAAGTTGCTGTTCTGGCCATCTTGGGCAATTTGGGGCTCAGTGTCTTGCTCAAGGACACTGTGTACTGTGTACACTGTGGTGGCCATGGGGTCCCACCGCCAACCCTGCGATTAGTGTTCGGCACTCTACCTGCTTAGCCCCACCTTAATGTTTCAAAGGTCTTGCAGTGGGCTTTGAGTGTTTAAGAGACCACAGTGTCCAATGTGATGAACAAACATCAAACATCAAACTCGGGGACGAGTGTGGGGTGGTTGTGGATGTCTGCTTGTCAGCGGGACTCATCCCTGCTGCCTTTTGCTCCATGAGCCAAGCTCTCTTCTCAAGCTCTCTTCTCAAGTACACTTGCAAAGTGGAAAATGGATCTCATCTCTCCTCGGCCCCTTGTGTACAAAAAAAGACCAACAGAGCAAAGAGACAGACAGCTGGGCAGACAGACAAAGAGATGCGAAAAGAGGATAAAGGATAAAAGACAGAGTGAGAAGGAGAAGGAAGAAAAGACTAAGAGGACGAGTAAGAAAGGCAGTCTGGGAAGTTGAGGAGAGGTCAGCAGAGTTTAGTTGCCCCCCGTGGCAAACAGAGGCCAGGGTAGATTGCTCACACTTGAACTCTAACCTATTTATTGACTTATTCTTCTGGGATGGCTTTCCCAGGAAAACAACCAGGCTCAGTTCATCTGTATTACATTCACTCGCAATAAAACCAAAACGAAATGACTCTCGAGCAGGTTTTTGCGAAGGCAAGTGAGCTCATTAGTGGTTTGCTGACCACCAGACTTCTTGGAACAAGTCTGTGCAGTTTAGCACACAATGCTGCCATTCCAAAAAAAAAGTGCACTTTTTACAAACTGCACGTTGACTGCTGTTTTCACAAACTATATTCAGTATGAGAAAACTTCATGAACGGAAGACAAATTCTTAAGTTATTGTTTGCAGTAAAATAAATCAAGGCTTAACGGGGGAAGAGCGCCACCTTCCGAAACTTTAGCAACAGAGAATCCAAAGAAAAAATACTGCTTCTCTATGGCGCTATAGCCGTCCTCTAGACGAAAAAGCAAAGAAGCAACCACGGTATTTAGCTACTGTATATTTAGGCAATACAACAATTGTTTGGAACTTACTGAGCATACAAATGTTCAGCGGAGAAGTGGATGATGCTGCATGAGTAGTTTCTAGGGAAGTTTTGATTCTCTTTTTCCGGCATAAAAACAGTCCGCTGTCGTCACTCTGAATCTAAGCTGACCAGAGCTGCTTTCTGCCGGTAGAAACTTTACAGCCACCTTGTACGTATGCAAGGTATAAAGGCAACATTTGATTTGCTTTCCAACCAACATCATTTTACAGTGACAAACTGAGATGGAAGTTCAGCCAGATTTCCAGTTACAATTCTTATTTCAGTTTCAGGATTAGTTTGTGGCACACAGCATGATCATTAAAGGCATTGCTGTAAAGTTTGCAGCCAGTATTATAACTGAGACATGGGACTAAAGATGATACTTAGCGTAATTCCATGAAAGAAATCTTAGATACAAGTATAAGAAGCAAATACAATGCATGTTGGAAAGTATGCTAGTAAGCTAACACTTCGAAACACTCCTTTGAATCATATTTTTAAGACTTAAACACATGATTATTATTTACAAAATGGTTCTGAAGGTGTAAACTTTTAGATGATCTGACATGAAACTGAAATCTACGTTAGCCATTATTAGCTCCGCCAAGTTGGTAATATTTTCGGTTCGTTTTTTTTTTTTCTGTCTGTCGGCAGGATAATGGAACTACTGGCCACATTTTTTATGAAACTTGGTGGAAGGGTGTAGCATGGGCCAATGAAGAAACCATTCAAGTTTGGAGCGAATCGAAATCACAGGGCAGATATTATAGAGATATGATTATTATATTTCACTTCCTTTATCATTGCAAGATAGTGCATTTGGCCGAGGCGGAGGTCTCTGCTCTCTGAGTGCTGTTCTAGTTTCTGCATTTAAATGGATATTTGTCCATCTTATCCAAATCAGTGCAGGTAGACTAAACGTTAGCAACACCTATCAGTATAATGCAATACAATTCAACACCGCCACAAACTACAGCCTTCAAAGTAACCATTGTTGAATCTGACCTTTTTTTGACACTTTCTTACACGATTAATAGTAAGTTTAGTAAGTTTTCCAAGTGAAACTTGAGAGGCAAGAAGTAGGTAGAATTTATCCTGTAGTTCTCTGCAACAGTAAAACCAAAATCCACAGTTTGACAAGTAGCACTGGCACGAATGTTAGCCTCTACCTCACCAGTTTACACACACACACACACACACACACACACACATCCCAACAGCTGACAAGTTTCCAGACAGACTCTGGCCTCTCCAGGCACACACACATATACACATGCATGCCTGCACGGAAACACACACGCACGCACACACACACACACACACACACACACACACACACACACACACACACACACACACACACACACACACACACACACACACACACACACACACACACACACACACACACACACACACACACACACACACACACACACACACACACTCCTGAAAGAGAGTCAGCACTATTTTGTGGATTTGTTTTGGTCTGGTGCAAAACACTCATTGGCTGTAGTGTACCTCGTAAACACACACACACACACACACACACACACACACACACACACACACACACACACACACACACACACACACACACACACACACACACACAGAGGAGGTTTCAAATATTTACACACTCACCTCGCCTGCAGCAGTCCAAGGGCGTCTCGGTCTGTGTTGAGGATGCCGCTCAGTGTGTGTGTGTGTGTGTGTACGTGTGAGTGTTTGAGTGTGTTTGTGTGTGTGTGTGTGTGTGTGTGTGTGCGTGTGTGTAAATATGTGTGTGTGTTTGTGTGCCAGGGACAGCGGTGGTGTGTTGTGGTGTGCTGGTGAGTGCTGCTGCCGCTGTGGAGTGAAGAGGAAGAGACAGACAGAGGGAGGAAGAAAGAGGGGAAGGGAGGTAAGGTGTGCTCTCCCTGCATCCCTCTTCCTCCTCCTCCTCCTCCCCATGCAGTCAGCAGGAGCAGCAGACGGAGAAGGTGGGAGGATCAGAGGAGTTAGAAGAAGAAAAAACAGGAGCTGGCTGCTTTGCTTTCATTCTCTCTGACCAAAGTCTACTGAAGCACACATGGATGTAAAAACATCTACACAAATAAAAACTTTACATATTTGTGTTACATCCAAATGTACTTTAACCATCCTACTGTCTGCCTCCATCTTTCCTTACAAATCTGTTGTTGGGTTGAAGAGCATCACTCAGAGAGACAGACAAATGAATGGACAAAGACAAAGACTGATTGAAGACAGACAATGTAGTCCTCTGCTTCAATACTGAGCTGAAACATGAATGTCCGGAAAAAACTCTCATTCATTTTTCTCAGGTTGCACAAATGTTTTTGTTGTAAATCGATATATTTCTCAGTTTTTTGCTAAAATAGATACTGATGTTTTTCCTTGAGCTGGATGTCCTGCATAAGCTCAATGTTACTTGATGACTTTGTCATGACTTACCAATATTTCAGTTAGAAAAATCTAAAATATACATTGTCCACAACTCATTTTTGAATACAAAACATTTTTAATGATATTAAATGATAATTATTTTATTTTATGAACTGTGACCACCACCTTTTACCTTGGATGTAATAAGTAATTCTTTAGTTTCAGTTGCTACATTTCACTGTCTCATTATATGATGCTCTCGGAACCCATCGGCTATCGGTCTGAAGATGATCTAGCCTTTGGGGGCAACGCCCAATGTTTCGGGGGTTCCAGTGTAGCCAGCGGATAGCCGGGCTAAGACTTGGTAATAAGCAACTTGAGACGCGAGAATGGAGTTGGAGTAGTCTTGCATTTCCAGACCTTCCTCCACAGAGCTCAGGAGGAAGGTCTGGCTAGTCCACACAACATTCCGGGATGGGAAAAAAACGTGTTCTGGTTTATTGGCATTTCTTTAAGTCAATCACAATTGTCTTGGGCAGCGCTAGGCGCCAGACGGAGCCACAGTGCCGATGCAAAATAACCTTGGGAAGGAACTTGTTTTGGTGGAACATGTGTACGTTCAAAAGTAGTTTTAGTTGTGCAACAGAAAACTCAGATTGGACAGATCGTCTAGCTAGCTGTCTGGATTTACCCTGCAGAGATCTGAGGAGAAGTTAACCATAGTCCTCAGAAATCCACCAGAGTTTAAAATGCCAACACAAAGAAAGCAGAAGGTGACAGACATCTGGCCGAAAATGAACCTCCGGCGGCACCTGAACAATCCTGTAAATGAAACGTCGTCGATATAGACTAGAGTTGGAGTTAAAGGGATACTTCACAGATTTAGCATTAAGCTTTGTATAAGCAGAAACACCGTAGTATTTTTGAATGACCGTGTTTCCCTCCCTCATGTCCCCCTGAGACGAGAGATCTCTGTATTGTGGGTCTGGAAAAAATCTTCCAATGATGTAAAACAACGATTTTTGCGTCATCAGAAGATTTTTTGCCAAGAGGCAATGGACTACAGCCAGTACTAGGAGCTACTTCCGAATGTTTTCAACCTGCCCACAGGGGGTTGGGGTTCTCGGAGTATTGCCGAAGCAAAAAACGAGCGTCAGCCATCTTGAATCCTCGCTACTGGCTTCTCAGCAGAAAACGTTTAGATAGATAGATAGATTTATTCATCCCAAAGGACATTTTAGAACAACAATTATGTGCATTCAAACTACCGCACATGTCTACCACCAGGATACATTGGTACAGATCGGAGAATATGCGGGACACTTTATTACAGACGGACTACTTGACACACTACGCGAGTTTCGCCCGCCGGTTATGGAGACCAGCGGTGTTGCTCGATGCCTCTGGCCTGGTAAAGGGGCATCATCAGCGGGGAACGTTGAATGAGTGTGCCGGTGGAAAGCTAACGCTAGCCGACCACCTGTTCCATCAATCCTGCTTGCAAGTGTCCGCTCCTTAGACAACAAACTGGACTATATTCAACTTCAACGAAACTCCCAACGCGAGTTCAGAGACTGCTGTGTTTTTGTTGTTGTGGAAACAACAGTGTACCGGACTATCTAGCTACCAGGCCGGCTGCTCTGTCGCCGGGTAAGACTAGTCAAGGTGGGCTGTGTTAACACGAGCTGCCTGGTGCAGAAATGCTTGTATCCAACTAACTGCTAACTGCTGGTGGAGTTTGTGCCGACCATTCTACATCCCACGCAAATTTACGGCTGTGTTTATACTCCGTGTTTACAGCCCACCAAGAGCTAATGCTAGTAGCTATGTGTTAGCTGAACTTTACGGAGCATATAATGTGTGTGCACTAAATGTAGCCTGTTTCGTATGTTGTTTTTATATACATTTTATATATTTTAATTGCGTAACCACTTGAGCCACGGTGAAAATGTTTCATGTATATGGTTGCGATGACAATAAAACACACTTGAGTTAAGTTGACTGTCTCACTGTCTGTCTGTCTGTAAATGGTAGGCGTGGCTTGGGCAGACTGATCTCATAAAGTGGCGTATGTCTGACACGCCAATTCGTATGCCGTTTTTGCGTGTTATCAAGACGCATAATCACTTTTCAGCGTGTTTATCAAGGCCATTCGGCTACCATTGACCTACATTACGTGTGAATTTCGCCGTAGCGAGTAGTATGAAAGGATGTACAGTAAGTCCGCGGAGGGAGGTTGGCTAGGGTGGTGGATGGGTAAAACACACGACGCCACGTGGCACGTGGATAGCCCAAAATGTGTACAGAAAACATGCCATTTGGCTTTAGGAAAGTGGTGTGTATGTTTACGCAAAGTCATAATGCCATGTTGGGCGCGGGAGTAGACGCTAAAGCAGCGAAGCAAGTGCATTTTGGGATTTTGTGTCGTTCATCTACACGAGCCAAAAACACATTTTCTGGCTTTTCTCGGGCTAGAAGCCACCAATTAAAAAAATAAAAAAATAAATCACATATCTTCTACATAAGTGACCCATTCGGGCCAATGCGGATTTTTAATATCCAACAAAATTTCACGAGGAACTGCAAATTACTGTCGTCTTCAGCTGTTCTTCAACTTATTTGTATTTTTTATAAATACACACTTCACCAGTGTGGTGAATGATAAAGTTTTACATCACGATCTACTTTCCTTTTTCAGGTGAAATGCTCCTTTAAGTGATGGTGAACCTGGGATTCCTTCTCCTCCGAAACACACTGAGAAACAGAGGAAGCCAAAACCAGATGGGAGGACGGCGATTCAGACGGAGGAATCAGAGGCGAGGAGAGAAGAGTGAATGATGAGAGGAGGACGAGCAGACGTCTGAGGACCACCATGTCTGCCCACCATGTCGTCTTCCCCTTCTTTTCCCTCCTCTGTCTGTCTCCCTCCCTCCTGCTTTATTACGATTTCTCAGCTTCTCTCATGTTTTTCTCTATCTTTTTCTGGTGTTATTTCTCACCCCTCCCTGTCTTTCTCGCTGTATGCTTATTTCTCTCCTCTTCACGGTCACACTGCTTTCTACACTTCTCTCTGTTTCTACAGCTGTCTCTTTGCAGCATTGCTGCATTGCACTTGTTCTCTCCATTCATCTCTCGATCACTTATTTAATTATGTCCATGTATACTGCTCAGTATGTATTCACACAGGTTTTGTTGTCAATCAATTTTTTTTTAAAGTATCATATTAAATGTATAATCCTTTCAGATTTCAGAACTTGCTGATTTGGCAACACTGGTGCATTTTAATAATCCAGTTGCCGGAGTTTCAACACATGTATCTACCAATGGGGTTGGCAAACACGCCATGAGCAGCTACTCCTTTCTCTCATTCTCCATCCATTCATGGCCTCTTATCCTCCTCCATCCATTTCTCTCTTTCCTCTACGTCTGCTGCCGGTATGTCTGTTGGCTACATTAGTCGCCGCTCTGCTCCATCGCCAGATTTATAACCTGATAGACAAAGTTCAGTGAGGCTGCCAGACCAGAGGAACAAGCCCTGCCCCCCAAAAAACCCACCACCAATTTAAGCCCACCACCCTCCACACGACAAAAAAATGTAAGTGTGTTGCACGAAGGCTTACAACACTCCCATGGGTGTTTTTGTATGTGCCCATTTGCAGCAAAGTCTGGAGTCATTAGGGTTGGCGCATGCAGACAAAAGAGCAATTAAAGGAGTTATAAACATAACCGCAGGAGGGGGGAAACGAAGAAAAAACATTTGCAGTCTAAAATGTGTGAAACAAAACAACCTTCTTCCTGAAAACACTTGGATGGAAAAACAGATTTAATAAGTACTCAAAAAAAGAAGACAACCTTTAAGTTAAGCTGCACTAGATGCTGCATTATTAGTTTCTCTCTCTAATGGGCAACAAACACCAGCGATGAATCATATGCATATAAACACCAGCACTCGTTGTTTTCTATGTTGCCGGCACAGTGGTTTTGCCCTGACACACATCATCACAGGCTGACACACACATCAACTCATCAGGATACACCACTGTCTGATTTCCCAGTCAACAAATGTCAACTCTCAAGAAAAACAATTGTTCTCACACTTTGACACGCATCAAATGGCAAAGCGCCCCTTAACTTGGCCGATGTGTGTGTTGCATTTAAGAGAATGTATTCTATATCTGAACATATCTATATACGTCATATCTAAATTGGAGTGCATTATTGTAACACAAAACAGCAAAAGAGAAAATCGGATCAGATATTTAATCCACATCAGTCCAGCCTGATATTGGATTTGGAACAGACTTTTAAAAATGGGCTTTGTAGTTCTTTATTTTTGTAACACATCTGGTAAAATCTTATCACAGCTTTTGGTGTTTTGCTCTTGAAATCAGCAATGAAGCCTTAACCCACTCACTGTACACTGGCTGGCTTTTTGTACTATTTTTTTTTTTTTATTTAGTCTTCACCAGCAGGTGTTTTTTTTGTCTGTTGGAGAGAAGAACACACACACATCAGTTCCAGTACGGCTCAGACATTTTCCTGGGAAACAGGTAGCTTCTCAAACGTTTTTACAGTGAAAGTCATGAACTGGAGCCAGGTTGGGATGTGATTGAGTATCAATGCAGGCTTTTTCTTTCATGAAAATGTTGATCTAAGAACACAGTAACTAATTTAAGGCAAACGTGTTGTACGAAAATCCTTGTAAGTTTCCCTTTGTTCTGTCTGACCTGTGAGTGGCATCTCCAGAGTAGCATGTTTAATTAAAGTGTTACTTAACTGAAACCCAAAGGTAACATATTAGGTTTTCCTCCAAAATACTACCATCAGCAGGGCTATAAGCAGCGTTCTTTATTATACCATTCTCGTTTAGTTTCAGCACAGCAGCACCTCGGTGTTGTCTGTACACCATGTAATGTGGTTTTGATGCATTCCGTGACTTTTTTACTCCCTGCTACCCCCGGAATAGCCCCGTCACCTCCTGATATACACATTAAGATCTGTCCATAAGTATCCCTTCAAGTGTACTGGATGTTATTTGTTGAATGAAACTATATCTGTTATATCCTTCACTGTTTCACGTTGCTAGATATGACAACGATAACCCGGACTGACAGAATATGAACCGTTTATTAGCCCAACAGCAGGACTGTACAGCAGCATGGCTGACACCAACAACGGAAGCTAAATTACCCACAATCCATCAGGTGTATCTCACTACGGATCTAATAGTAGCCCAAAATACACAACAACAGCTTAAACATTTTCTCACTCACAATAAACTGATGTGGACAGCTGTGTTTGGTCTGAGTTTTTTTTTTTTTTTTTAACGATCCTTCAAACGACATCCAGAGAAAAACAAGGCTAAGCTTTTAATTAAAGTTTGATGAAAGAGAAGAACGGCCAAAAGTCTCTGTCAGGGAAACTGTAGGAAAAATATAATTTCCTGCTTATTAAGTTGTTTTATATAATTAAAAGAGCAAATAGAGGGTTTTATTGGAATTTAAATCAAAACAAAGAATGACAATAAAATAACTGATGGACTAAAAGAAATAATAAAAATATAACAGTCAAGATGACCATTTCCTGCCGAGGTAAAATAACAGCAGAACTGAGGTGAAGCACTCGGCTCACACTGGTCCTGAGTGACTGGCTGGCTGAAACATCAGCACTGCCCTCCAATTATTTGTGAAAGAAGGCCTGGGGGTCAGAGATCACAGCTATTTATTACTGAATCAAAAGGAAGCCCAGTGTTTTTTCAGATGCGTCCAGGAAGTCTGTTCTACATTCCCACACTAACCCGCCGTGTTTAGACTAAGGGGTCCTGAGGTGAAAGTCACCATGGGCCACGAACTCCCCTGGACAAGAAGAGCTGAGGATCCTCACATTTCACTTCCACAAAAGTTCAGATTAACAAGACATTTGGTGAGTCTAGAAAAGGTTCTCTCAGTGAGATGGTGCAGATTTAATTTTATACTAGTCTCGCATTGCCAGAACTTCCTCCACATCGATGTGGCGGAGGGCCTGGCTAGTCCACACAGCAATCCAGAATAGGAGAAAAACATGCTTGGTTTATTGGCATTTCTTTAAACCAATCACAATCATCTTGGGAGGTGCTAAGCGCCGAGCGAAGCTGCGGTGCCGCTGCAAAATAGCCTCGGGAAGGAACTTATTTTAGTGGAACGTGTACGTACGTTCAAAAGTTTTTTTAGTTGTGCAACAGAAAACTCAGATTGGACAGATAGTCTAGCTAGCTGTCTGGATTTACCCTGCAGAGATCTGAGGAGCAGTTAACCATAGTCTTCAGAAATCCACCGGAGTTTAAAATTACAAGACAAAGAAAGCGGAAGGTAACGGGACATCTGTAAACGGACATCCGAAAAGAGTGACATCTGGCGAGGAAATACTCATTTTAAACTAAATGAATATTGATGTCAGGACGGTCATCGGTGGGCAATACTTTGTCCTGTTAGACCACATGTGTCAAACTCAAGGCCCGCGGGCCAAATCCGGCCCCTCGCAGATATTGATCCGGTCCACATATCAATTTAGGTTCATAATACATTTTGGCCCAACTACTTTTTGTGGCTTTATCTGTAGTTTTTAATCACTTTTGCCAACACCTTTGGTGCTTTTTTCAGCATTTTTGCCACTTTTTCAGACGTTTTTGTCACATTTTTTCCGATGTTTTTATGTCGCTTTTTTCTTTGATGGCTAAGTTAAATTTTTTTGGGGCTTTATGTCGACCAAGCTGTAAGTGGAAAGACTATATGAGACATGCAATAATACAATAAAAGATGTTTGACTTTTTTCGTTTAAATAAAGCATGTCAATAAAATGTGCATGTCTGGCCCATGATGTGATTCTTTTTTTCCAGTGTGGCCCTCTGGGAAGTTGAGTTTGACACCCCTGTGTTAGACAGTAATTATTTGGCATGAAGCATCAAAGAACCACTGCCAAAAACAAAGTTTGATTCATGTAGTTTAAGATAATCTTTCTTCCAGTGAACTAAAGATCCTTTTTTATTTTTTTTTTACATTTCACTAGCATCAACAAATTGAAATCACTGGGTTCAACAATTGTCACAAATTCTTATTCAATTGGTTATTAAGTGAAATTAAGTGAAAACGTGAAAGTGAAAAAAAATATATAATATGGCTAAAAAAGGTCATTTGTAATAATTATACCTATTCTACTTTTGCACACACGCATTTCCTTCTTCGATGCTTCTTTGTATTAAACTCAAATAAGAGCTGGACTGATCGGCCAATATTAGCCTATATTGTATCTGGTTTATGTTAGTCAAAATGTAACAAGAAACCATGCCAAACTACTGTAGATTTGAGATCATTTAGAGTTAGTGCCACCATTACATAGGTTGTCCACCAGAGAGCACTGCGAGTTGATTTTTTTCAGTGTAAAAATTATTTTTATTACAA
This sequence comes from Perca schrenkii, assembly GCA_025617405.1. Classification (NCBI taxonomy): domain Eukaryota; kingdom Metazoa; phylum Chordata; class Actinopteri; order Perciformes; family Percidae; genus Perca; species Perca schrenkii. The sequence continues at coordinate 6,464,947 of CM046791.1, read as the reverse complement.
TTGCTAAAAAAAAAAATCAAAAGTGATCCATATCAATATTGCTTCTTTCTAAAACTCTAACATAGCTCAGAATCAGCCTCAAAAATCCAGTATCAATCATACTTCCTACATCAGTGTAGCCACGAGGTCTGCATCACCTTGCCATGCTCGCAAGGGTCAGTGGCCCAAAATGTAAGACAGCAAGTACAGCACACGTGAACTGTGTAAACACAGAGACCCAACATCGTAGAAACAGAGCTGTATGTGCACCCGCTGTCCACCCTGCTGTCCTCCATGTCTGTTTTGGAGTATGTATGGAGGGAACCCACTTTCGCATGGTACATTCCAAAGTACACCAAGGGCTTGACTTCTTTGACCAGGCCTTGGAGGGTGAGTAGGGGCTTAGGGTGATGTCATCTAAGGTCATCGGCCTCATGCTGGGACAGTGACAGTGGTATTAATGAAGACTTGCACTACTTGCATCAGTTTACCTTACTGTAGCAAATTACTTTTCACCTACAGGTGGGGAGGACACATGCACATTCTTCTCATAGAAAGTAGTAAACCCCCTGCTGGGTACCGCATTGGGAAACCAAAGGTCAATGAGAGTGGCCTGCAGGAATGTCACTTATTTAATTGTGCTGCAGTGTTCTTCTAAGTGCACATTACAAAAAACAAACTACTGTACAATACAAACTGTACAATTCAAACAATGTCTTTTTATGCTGTATAAACACATGTCAGACTGGTTAGTTTTAGACAGGAGCAAAGAAAGTTTGCAGACATATTTCAACAGGATGCTTAAATTTGCAGACAGGTTCCCGGCAGAGGGCGTGGTTAGGCCACCGCAGCAACTCCAAAACCATCAGGCCTGAGAGTTTGTTTCCAGCCTCGGCCCCGGCAGCTCGGGTTCCTGAAGCACTCAGAGAATCTGAGGCGTGGGGTAAAACCCCTCCGCAATACTGCACCCTTTGTGTCGCTGCTTTGAGCCCTTGAGCAGGTGTGACAGCTGAGAGGAGAGCAGAGGAGGGCAACTGCTGCCTCATCACCATCACGGTACCATTTAAGACGTTCATACAGAAATCCTCGCTGGGAACAACAGTGCACTACAGAGACAAATATGGCTTCACTAAGAGAAGGCAAACAGGTATCAGCCTTATATGGCACATGACCACTGTTTTTTATAAAACCTACGATTCTCAAGAACGTGTTGCTGTTATTTACACGTTCAGCTCACATGCTGTTTGATTTAAAAGGGTCAGTTCTCTTGAATTACACAAAAAACATTTTTTATGCATAGTTCTTGTGGTATATTATGTTATAGATTCCTTTAAGAGCCAATAAAGTCAGGCTGAGTCCAAAATTATATTCTGTCTAATCGGGTTGGGTAAGGTCCTGTTGTATTCCCTTGGTTTTCATGTTAGTATGTCAACATGTCTGATACCCGAGTGAAGGATCTCTAATATCTGATTGCTGTTTCAGGGGTCTAATTGTAATCACTATGATATACAGTAATGGCATTGAAATCTAATGTTTTATAGTGCTCTTCTCACAGCCAGAGCAGCAGAAAGGGGCATTTTCCACACCAGAAGTATTTTCCACCCTACCCAGTGGGTAAATGACTTTACTGTAATGCGAGTTAGTCAGCAGGGTGGGCTCAACACCAAATCACACGGCCACAACAAACAGAAACCCATGACAAGTGAAACGAGATTGCCTGCCATAAAATATACTCCCCACAGGAAGTGACAAATAAAAACCACAAACTGTCTCCAAACTGCAGTGAGCTGTAGAAAGCTGGACTCACCAACTGTACATTTTTTCCTCTCACATTCATTCATTCCTTGCTGTCTCTCAGGTCACAGGTCGGACAGCAGGTGCAGATCAGCATCTTTGGGATTCAGTGTCCCACTCCCATGTCAATACTGAATGACGCACCAAAAGTCTTAGCATGGCAACTACTCTACTGTTATGGGTGTATTAATAGAGCTGGATACAGAAAAGCATTTTCCACGTAGACCACCATTACAAAAGACACTTTTGACAGGTCACCTAGAATGCAAAGTAAAATCTAAGTCTTTGTGTTATACATTTTTTAAATCATAAATATTAAATTATTTTTTTCCAAGGCCCTAGCAAAGCTATTTTTACATGCCTGACTTCCTCATGTAAAGTACATGAGATGAGTGTGTGCAGGGAGCCACACGGCCAGGAAGACAGCCAGGAAGACAGCCAAAAAGTGAGAAAGCTTCTTTGGCGCATGCGCTGGGTGAGCGCCATTTACTGGATTGAATGGGCACCATCTTGGAACATGGCGTCCATATCCATAAAGGACTTTCTTAACTAGAACTGAACAGCATGTACATTAAAGCTGGGGTAGGCAGTTTTAAAAAAAGAATACATAAATAAAAAATAAAAAGGCAAAAAAACTCAGGAATTGTAAAAGGCAGCCCACCTCCTGCAGCTCTTTCCTCTCTGTCCTCAGCCCCTCCCTTCATATATTATTGCAATCATCCCCATCGTGATTGTGATCCTGATGCCGTTATATAGCGACAATTCTACGAGAATCAATGACTGTCCTGTTTTCTTTGTAAAGCCCTTTGAGATGATATTCTGTAATTCAAAGCAACACTTTCTGTCTATCTCTGAAATGCTTCACCGATATCGACACGTTTTATTGCGTTTCTTGTCAGATTAGAACAGCCAATAGGAACGCTCTCTCTATGTAATGACCTGTGATTGGCCAAAGCCTCCCGTTAGAGGGATTTCCAAGAAGAGGTGCAGAAGTCTAGTTTTCTCTCAGACCACTTGAATTACAATATGATGAAAGGTTATTATGGGATTTCTACCCAATGACGCAAAAAAACAACCTGCCTGCCCAAGCTTTTACAATATATTGAACATTATAACCATTATAATTATATGGAGACTGGACTGGTGTTCAGTGGCTTGCTGAAGGCTGGATGCATGCCATAACATCTCAAACTCTCCTCCTTCCCAGCTGAAACTTCCTGCTGACCCACAAAGGCTGTGTGAAACTGTTCTGTCTTTTGCAACAAACAGGTAAAACAAATACTGAGAATAATAGTGTTCAACCCATCTGGAAAAAGTCTGTAGATATGCTACAGAGTGGCATGCCAGCACTTGCCCTGACCGCAGCCCCTCCCATGTCGCACTGGTATGCAAACAGCTGCCCTGCCATGACACTGGCCCCGATGGACCTGCCAGCCTGGGGAATATTTAAACTTTAAAGGGCCAAACTGGACAGCTGGGTGTGTTCATGCCACGTGGGAGTGTATGTGTGCTGTAAACATTCTGTAGCTCATCCACACACTACTAGACTCACTCGTCACACATGATAAGGACTGAGGGACCTGAGGACATCCACTTTCCTGATATCACAGTTTATTAATTTAGCACTTTAACACACCACTGAGTGTACACAGTGTATAATGTATCTTCTTATATGATAATTTCAAAGATCTTCTGAAGCCCAAGGGATATTTTCTCATCTACAAGCCTTCACAGTTCCTATTTGAGTTGTGTTTGCTGTCCCTCCACAATGGGTGCATTTATTGCCAAGATGCTGCTTCCGACAGTTAGCAGCCTGGTGTTTCTGCCTACAGCCAGTGTGGCCGCCAAGAGGGGCTTCCACATGGAGGCCATGGTCTACTTCTTCACCATGTTCTTCACTGCGGTGAGCTTATGGTTTTGTTTTCATGTGATTGACTGAATCTGTTTTGCTCGTGCTTCATTGATTGTGGTGTTTGAGTGAAATCTTCGCAATTGTATATGCAGTAAGCTGAGGGAATTTTATTTTTCAAAATTGCTTATATGAGGGGTTTTGTTTTTCATTTGCTGTTCAACTCAGCAGCATGGTATTTATGAATATAAGAATCCATAAAGACTATACACTTGAGGGATTTCAATCAGAAGTAAGGTTGGAGTTTAGTAGCATTGTATTGAATCTTAATCCAGTATAAAATATGTTCATCAAATCCAAATCCTACCCAACCCTTATTGAATATATTTAGGATTTGCTCTCAACAACACCAAGTAACAAAAAGTATAAATAACCTCATATCTAATAGATACTTAAACTCAAATATTGACACACAATGACCTAAAGTTTTGCGAGACAGATGACTCTCTAAATGACTACACATTTTGCGCATCGCTCTTTGCTGATAAAAAAGACAGAGGTTGACAAAAGTACGGTACATATTTACTTATTAATGATTACCAACTTTTCTAAAGGCTCAACTTAATGTGCTGTTGAAATTGGGACTTTTATCTACAGGTTGTTAATTGACTGATAACTTCTTTGACAAACCATTAACCTCATTGTGACTGTCTTTCTGTAGATCTACCATGCATGTGATGGCCCAGGCCTCTCCATCCTGTGTTTCATGAGATACGACGTTCTGGAGTACTTTAGTGTTTACGGCACAGCTCTCTCCATGTGGGTCACACTGATAGGTAAGTCCTAGTTTAACAGTCTGCCACACTCTACATACTAGTTAGTGGCCTCTTCTACACATTTCTTCCATAATCAAAGTCTATAATTATGATATGACATTGAGAGAGACATTAAGATCCTGCTCACACATGTCTACTGTACCAGTCTTTCCACCTGTCTGGATTCCACTATGAAAAATTGGAACTTGCTTCTGGGTTTGTTTGGTGTAAATTCAAACTAGCCGGTACTAAAAACACGCTCATCAAAGAAAATAACGATGATAAGTTATAGTCAGCAACTACATTTCCCAAGTACAAGGTTAAAACCAACCAGCTCTGCCAGGAACAGTTGTTGATAACACATGTTGTGTCTCTGAGTTCAGCTCACATGTGTTCAGACTTACTTGCTTTTACTCTCTCATATGAACACACACGCACACACGCGCACACACGCACACACGCACACACACACACACACACACACACACACACACACACACACACACACACACACACACACACACACACACACACACACACACACACACACACACACACACACACACTTGCTCCTCTCCCATCTACCCATCTACGCCCTTAAGGTTTTGCATCAAGGGCTTTAAATCACGTGCTTTGAAGGGCCAAATGCTTCGACAGCTGACTTCACCGACTGGTCAGCTGTAATTGTAAAACGGCTGGCTAAATAAAAAGCTTGAAAATATGTGTGTGTGTGTGTGTGTGTGTGCGTGTAAATTCCTTGTAGAACACCAGAATACAAACTGTCAAAAGGCGTCACGGTTTTATGTTTGGATGGACTGAAAACCTTCAGAATTTTGGGCTTCTTGTGCCTGATGTTTAAACTGCCTTCATTATTCAAATCAATTTTATTTTCACATTTTAAGATGCAAGATTTCTGTGCCATTTCTTCTGCCATTAGTACTTACATATTTCATATAAGTGCTGATTCTTCGGAGTTCTTAGGGCTTTTGGGCCCCTCGTTAAGTAAGGACTCGTGTTATTTTAACATTAACATAATCTCTATCTTGCAATGTTAACTAAAGTGAAAAATAATTTGTGTATCTGCCCTGTGATTTGGATCCGCTTACATTTAAGGGTTCTTCCTTGGTCCATGGTACACCCTCCATCTGTTATCTCCTTCCATAGAGAGCAGACCAACAACTCTTGAAACTTGGATTATATCGAAAAATAAATGTACCACTGCTGTATGTGTCCCTCTTGCCCCAGCTCTGGGCGACTTTGATGAACCCCAGCGCTCCAGTATGACCATGTTTGGAGTGCTGACCATCGCTGTGAGGATCTACCAGGATCGCTGGGGCTACGGGATCTACTCTGGACCCATCGGATCAGCTGTATTCATCATCACTGTCAAATGGGTGAGTGGCCTTAGAATAGCAGGTTATATTCAGGTTTGGTGAATAGATGTAAATAAACTGCAGGTGATAACATACAACATAGTAGTGTATGCTTATGTGGAAAAATCGTTATTTTTTTTTACCATTTTTCTTTCCTATCTTCTCGTTGATCTCCACCTTCGACAACTTTTACTTGTGTCCTCTCTTTTTTCAACATCTTTTTCACCTCAGTTTCTTCTGCACTCTCTTCTCATTTGACACTTTTTTCTTCTTCTTTTCAACTTGTCTTTCTTCTTCTCCTCTTCCGTCCTTTCCTTGTACTCTTCTTTTCCTCCACATCTCCTCTTCGCTCTCATTCTTTTGCCCCTTCTTGTTCCTCTTGCCATCAAATCAATCACTCTGTTGGACTATGTGTGTGTCTACTCTGTGGAAATCATTGTAATGATGGTGTTTCAGCTGCAGAAGATGAAACAGCTGAGGGCGGTGTATCCAGAGAAGATAGTGTACACGCAGCAAGTCGGTCCAGGCTGCTGCTTCGGTGCTCTCGCTCTGATGCTGCGTTTCTACTTTGAGGTGACTATCATCAAAATAACACTAATCCTCCAAACACATCAATATTATTGAATGCCAAGATCGTGGCAAGTGTTTAACCAATCACATAATGTTTTCATGTATATTTAAAAAGGTCTGAAGTTGCTCAGTTGCAGCTTTATCTTATCAAAATCAAATTTTTCATTAATATACAACTATTTAAAAAAAAAGGCAGCCGACTTGCCTGTCTAGTTACATTTCTTCATATGTTGAAATTAATTTAAACATTGATTAATGAAATCACCCTAAATATGATGTGCTGTATTCTCTCCACTGCAGGAGTGGGACTACGCCTACGTCCACAGCTTCTACCATCTGTCTCTGGCGGTGTCCTTCATCCTGCTGCTGCCAAAGAAGAACCGCTATGCAGGGACGGGACGAAACGCGGCTAAACTCAGCTGGTTCACTCTCTGCTGCTGTGTATGTTACTTTTTTTTTCTTTTTTTAGAAAAAGAAAGGAGAGCTGAAAGCAGCAGGACAGGTCATACATGAATGTGAGGACAGGATAGACTTGCATGATCTAGATAGAAAGTAAAAGGTGATATCACTTAGAGGGTAAACTGACCCTGTATCAAAGTAGCATCATTCCCTGTCAGTCAAACTCATATGTCCTTTATGTCGCCCTAACCCTGCCTCCGAATTGTTCCCTCTCCAGTCCATGTCCCCTGGTACTACTAAAGAGAAGACTGGTACTACTAAAGAGAAGACTGGTACTACTAAAGAGAAGACAGACAAGCCGAAGAAGAAGAAGTCGTCTCGTACCGTGTGGACAATCCCCACCGAGAAGCCGTGGACACAACGCAGTAGCACCCCTATCCTGCCTCTTTACACCCCCCCACCCTCCACACCTGTCAAAGGGACCAGCATCAGCAAGCTCAAAGAGATGAACGGCTGGAAGTGAACCCCAAAACGTAACAGTCTCACGTAAGAAGGACTTCATCCTGAAGAACAGGCAGAGATAGTGGTCGGCTAGGAGCGGGAAACAGGAAAATCACCAAATAACTGTCAGCCAAATGCTGATAAACTTGTATGTGGCTGGTAAGTTAATCTTCTTCAGCAGGAAACCAACCATCATGAGAACGTTCCTTTCTACTCCAGAAAATCATTGTTGGCTGGTAGAATATTTAAGGTCAGCAGCGCTGGAATCCACCAGTAACTGTAGCTAGCAGATAAAGAAGCTAAAGGGCCCGAAAGTGGTTCTAAAATTTAAGGGCAAGAACAAAAGAGGAATCAGGCCTCCGGCGCCCTCAAAGACCCAATATGAATACAGCTGTCTGAAGCACTTGTCCAGAGCTGAGGACAGGCAGCACGCTACGAAAGAACACACACAGAACGAACAGGGAGACGGTGGCTGAGACAAACCAGTAAAACTGACTGGAAAATTTACGAGAAGAGCAAACAGGCAGATGGTTTATCTCTCCAAAATATATAAATTGTCTTTAGAAATGTTCCTCAGGGGAGACCTTTCCGTCTGCTTGCCTCGGTCTGTCCGTCCCCCCTCCTCCTTCTCTTTCCCGTCTCTCTCAGGGAAAGGAAGCACGCGGCTGAATTTGTTTTTGAGAATTACAAGACTGTAAAGCACATTTTACTGTTTTCATACGTCCTCAAAGTGCCAAATGTGTCGTGTGGAGCGTCAGACGTTGGAACAAGGGGAAGCGGCGGCCCAGACGTCAGTCTGTAACCCGACTGAAGCATCTTGATGTGTTTCTGGATCAGCAGGTGGACTCCTCTGTCTGTTAACTCTAGTTCACTGACCGAGCAGCTTTGGCTTTGACTTCTGTCCCTAATGTGCAATGCAGACGTGTGATGTTTCTGATGAAAACCTGTATCAATATATTGTTATTTATTGCAGCACGGAAGATTTTATATTCAGTATAGTGTGTTTGTTATTGATAATTTTGTTATATTTTGAAAATAAAATGAAATGTGACCATAGAAAGAAAATGGTTGTGACCCTGTTTTTAACTGGTCTTTGGGGACAGGATGGAATTTTAACAGCCTCAACCAGCCGAGCCATTATCATAATGCAGTGATATGTACTTAAGCAGAAGCCGGCCAATGACACCAAACCCTGACTGGCGCATACTTTGAGGCCCACTCCAGTCTAGCAACACTAATCCAATTTCAAACCCACACATCCCGTTCCACTTACACTTCAGGATGACATGGAGTTGTGCGTCCGTGCACGTCACCTGCCCCGAACACTACCCAAAGACTACAAACGTCTTCTGCGTATCTTAGACAAAACAGTCTCCGGCCAAAACGTGAATGAACCTCCCCTCCACCAGAGAATGTTTTGAGCCGGGGCCAAGCCGCTAGCTCCTGTGCCCAGAGAAAGGTGTTTTTGTCTGGGTTAAAAAACTTGGCTGGCTGGGCCACCGGCACCACCCGGCTTGGCTGCGCCTCCCGGCCCTGACAGGACGGTAACTCGAGCTTTTTATTGCACAAGTGTGAAACACTTTTGAGCTCTTTTACGATCACTGTCTATCCCCGCACCACTCTGCTGAGGGGCTGAAGCCCACACACATTCAGGGCTGTATTACTATACTTGTGAAGACTGTCTGTAATCCCTGACATTAGCAGTACATTTACCAAAACTGAATACCAATCAAACCCTATTCTTAACCCTAAATTCAAGCCAGAACCCTAAAAGCCATGTGTTTTGAGGACCTGGAGAAAATGTCCTAAGTTTTAAGGATTTTCTAGATCACCTGACCCTTGAGACATGTGGTCCTTCAGTCCTACAGAATCGCGCGCGCGCACACACACACGAACACACACACGAACACACACACACACACACACACACACAGTCTGAGGGTCTGAACCGGGCCTTGTATTGGGCGACCGCACTGCTCAGCAGACATCGACAGTGTCAACATAATAAGCGTTTATTGACATGAGTGTGAGCGTGGTCGTCTGCTCCGTGGTCGTCTGCACCCACATTCCACGGCGGCTAGGAATTTAAGTGGGTATCGAAATATAATAAAGAAAAAACATCTGAACAAATAAAAAAAAAAAGACTTCTACACCAGAAAAGAGCACTTTCTCCAATACTCCACAGCCTATTCAGGGAAGGTAAAGAGAAAATGTGCTGTATCATTTTTCATTAGAGTCAATTAAGCACCAAAATGAACGGTGTGAAGTGACTGCGACAGACTCTGGTATGTTTGGTATGTTTGTGCTTTCAGCTCTGTGGTGTGGGTACTTTCTATGGTGAGACAGCAGCCAGTGTGCCACAGGTCCTCTCTCTGTGTGTCAGCTGTTGCCACAGCTGTTGTTAATGCTGTGAGGTCAGCTGCCTCTCAGAGAACACCGCAGGGCTGCAGCCACAACCCATCTTCACTGCTCATACTGATTAACAGTGATACAATCAAATTCATTACTTCTGCTGAGCAACAGATTGGTCCGTGGATAGGAATTTAATTTAATGTTATTCCTTTTCATTAACATGTTGGTAAGAAAAACACATCAAGAAATAAAGACAAAGAGCTAGTAGGAAAGCAAGAGGGAGGCTGAGTGAAACTGAGAAAGTGAAAGTAAAAGTAATTTACTATTCATCTCATGTATTTCTTTGTGACAAAATGTTAAGTACTGTAGAAGTAGAGCAGCCTGAGAAATGCCATCGTGCTAAAATTGTGCATCTGCTGCCACCTATTGGACTACAGTACATGATGAATACTAATTAAAGGATAATACCACAGTGTTTTAGAAAAGTGTTGCCACTGTTGATTTAGACTCTGCAGTCTAAGGGCCCTATTTTAACGATCTGAAACGCAAGTATGAAACGCAAAACGCAAGTAGCTTTGTGGGCGGATCTCGGGCGCTGTTGCTATTATGCCGGCGGGATAAATGAGTCTTGCGCCCGACGCAAATCTAAAATGGGTTGGTCTGAAGTAGCTAGGTGTGGTTTGGGCGTAACGTGCAATAAACCAATCAGAGCGTCATCTCACATTCCATTTAAGAGCAGGGCGCTTGTTCCTTGGCGGACTGCTATTATGACGGCGGATTTGCCAGGCACACGCCAGCGGGAGCTGCCGATGCGAGATGCGGCAAAGTAACAAATGCCCTTCTTGGCCGGGTGGCGATGTTGCTGTGGCCTCTCGGGCGCATCTCCTCAAGTCTGGAGAGGATTGCTGCAGCCATGGAGCGTGGGCCTCCAAACGCACCACCTGCACCTGTTGTGCCCCTTCCTCCTCCCCCCACTCCATCTCCGTCCACCCTCTCCATCAGGAGCACATCGCGCATTACTCCCGGACCAGATCCCGCCGTAGTTCAACATCACGTCTCCTTAAGTCCTCTAATATTTCCTCATTTATGTCATCAACACATCCATGATTCATGGAAATGTTGTGTAAAACACAACAAGCCACAAAGAATGCTGGGACTTTTTGAGGACTGTACTGTAAAGTTCCTCCTGACCTATCCAAACACCTGAAGCACATTTTCAGTAATATTTTTCTTTGTAATTATGTATGGTTTGCAAAAATGGGAACTGCTGCGTCCGTTTAGATGAGAGAAGTGTATGTGCGTTGTGCACACTACATTATGGCCAAGCATGCGCCCCTAAAATAGCATCTGAATAACGCGCTACTGACTTTAGACTAGCGCCACCGACTTTAGACCAGGTTTTTCCTGGTCAGTGGCGGAATTGTTTTCTGAAACTGCCGAATAGCACAAAGCAACGTTTGCGCCGGAACACGCCTCCTCTTTTCGCTGAACCGCACCCGGGAGTGCAAATACATTCCCTATTTTACCGACGTGCGTCTGTGGAGGGAAAAGTCCGCTGTGCGTCGGGTGCAAAATAGGAATGATACATGCGTCGGTGTACAAAGGCAATTGCGCTGGGTGCAAGATAGGGCCCATAGTCTGTCTTTTTAGTTTTAGTTTGAGTTAAAGGACCATAGTTATGGTTTTAGGTATTGTAGATTTTCTGCAGTGTAAAGCTGATTTACAATGTTTACAGCAATAGTTAAAGCACATTAAATGCATTCACAATGTGTACAGCAATAGTTTAAGCACATCAAATGCCAACTATGGTAATTTAAAGTCAGGCAAATGAACGTAAAAACACAGCACTCAAAACTTAGATAAAAAAAAACATTTATAACAGATTTTTCGTCCCACCCAGAGTAATTCCACTATCAGTGGATTCAGAACACCCCACGTGTCTTGTTGTAGTAAGAACTCCTCTCATGTCTAAAGGCGGACTGGTTCTGTTTCACTGTGTGGATGGTGATGGTGGTTGGTGAGTGTCGAGGCGTGGCCCAGTGTGCTGCACAGATCGACGATTGTGGAGAAATGACCGAACCACTTCCTTAACCTGCCACAGCCAACACAGAAGAACAGCTGTAGTTCAGCACAACTGCAACACTGCCGTACACTTCGAACTTCCTAAATAGCCGCTCTGTAGTCGTATCAAACTATCAACTTTCCATCAGTTTCTGTTATCAATTTGCTTTTGAAATATGTTTTTGATAAAGGCACAGCAGATGGAAAGGTAATGACCAGGGGCTCGTTTCACAGAAGCAGTTTAAGTCTTACAGGGCTCTCACGAGACTTTGTTTGTTTTGATTAGTCAAAAAAAAAATAAGATGCAACTTATCTGCACACAAATGTCTAAAAAATAAATAGACTTTTGTTGAGTTGTGTACTTCCATTATCCAAAATGCTTCCAAGAATGTTCAAACCCAGAAAAATGGGTCTTTTTATTCAAGCTAACGCTCCGTTACATTTGTTCGCCTATCGATGGCGTCATATCCCCTTTGTGCATGTGTCAGCATTGTGGTTGTCTGCCAGAACCTGTCATAAATTTACTTTTTTTCCCCAGTTTAAAGCAACATTTTTGTGGTTGTTTGTAACTATATACTTTGACCAGCTCAAGGATTATGAAATGATTGCTTTAATTGAGAGCCCTAGCAGCAGACAATTACACATTTTGTGTTTAAAAGGAGAGAAGGTGATCTCATGTTGTAACTTGGTCAAATGGGACCTTGTGTTGTACAAAACCTGCTTTTTAAGTTTGAAAGAAAAGAAAGTTTGAGTATCAAATATTCAAGAGGTGGTTTTTAAATGTAGCTTGTGTATTGGGGACTTCAATAATGATATTGTTCCTGGATTGCTGGGTTGCTTTGTATGTTTTCACATAGATTTTGAAAATGTTGTCAATGACCTTGGTTTAGGAAGATTAGTTTTTTAGATATACAAGTCATTGATCAGTTGTTCTAAAGGATATTAGTTTTGTAACTAAATAGACTTAAAATTCACTGGACATGAACAATTGTAACCCTACTTATGATTTTCCCGTCAGTACCTGCAGAAGGCTCTTCACAGTCAATTGCATCTCCGGTTGGTTGACACACAACTTCAGCTCCTTGCCTGCATCAGGGGGGTCTACTGATGGGCCTGCTGTGTTCTCACTGGTCAGGGTCATCTTTAGGAGCTTCTCACTCAATCTAAAAACACATTACAGCACTTGTCTAAGTACGCTGCTGGTGACACGCAGTCCAAATTTGGAAAAACAAGGAACAGTTGTATCCTTACATATTGAAAATGCGTCATTTCAGTCAAAAGCATTAAATGTATTCACGTCTGTCAGTGCATAGAGGTTGTTTAAGAGAAATCAGAGTTTGAACTCTTGGTGTACCACTGCTCGACTGGAGGCACTCACTGTAGATGAGAGAGTAACACCATTTGTCACTGTGACATGGAAGTGGATTAATAAGGGTGTAGCTGATGATGTGGCACCAGCAGCAAACTGGTTGGACTTGGAAACTCCCAGGTACAGAAGACATAAAAGTTATTTATAACATGTTCAGATGCAGAGCATCTGTCCTAACGTCTGTCAGCTGTTCCACAGTCAGTGTAAATAAAGTTTGTCCCAGACGTAGTGAATTTTTTTGTCTTGCTGACCTTTGTTGATCGGAGGACGAGCTGCAGGACTGGATGATGTCCATCAGCTGAACTCTGATTGCTTGTCCTGTTGGACTGGACAAAACATCAGACACACTGCATCCAGGGAACAGATTCATGAGCACAGGAGGCACCTACACAAAGAAAAACACAGACAGCACACACACACACACACACACACACACGATGGACTACTTTTCACTTCCACAAGCTTTGGAAATATTAATAAAAAAATTGTTTTTCAAGAGGATCATTAGTAAAAAAAAAAATGTCTGGACCAGATTGATCAATATGCAAAAATGTAAAGAGAAGTTCTGAAAATAACCATAAATCTAAGTTATACTCATACACTGTTTCTCATTAAGTGAATACACAGCTTACATCTAAGGATTTAGAAATTTAGAAAACCACTATAAATACAGTAATGCTGTGATATCTACCACAGCAGTATCTCGATATTGGTGCTTTATATTTACTGACGGACTTAAAATGACATGGGAAAAGTTCAAATTGAATTAATGTCATTGAATTAAATGTTACAATACAATGCTTGAGAAGACCAAATCCTCTCAGGAGAAAAATGTCAGTGGACCTGGAGGTCGAGATGAAGCACTGACCTCCTCGTTGTTGGGATCCAGGATCAGCGTGCAGATGAAGTCCCGTCTGGCTCCGTCCAAGTTCAGGAGCTTCCGAAAGGCCTTCGATCTGTTCTCATAGTACTGACTGGCTGTGGAGTTGTACTGGATGGCCAGAGAAAACATGTCAGCTGCTTCCTGGAAACACCTGCAGATGCAAAAACAAGATTAGATGACGGTTCTCTCCAGGTTTCTCTGTGTGAATGTGTAATTGTGGTTCTGACCCGTCCTGGAAGCAGTAAGAGCCCAGCGAGTTGTGAAGGACAGCAAGGCGGAGCCGGACAGCAGGTTCATCAGGCCGCATCATCTCCTCAGCCTGCTGGTAGTCAGCAAGAGCATAACACCACTCACCCTGCTTAAAGAAACAGTCTGACACACACACACACACACGCACACACACACACACACACACACACACACACACACACACAAATAAATAAAATAAAAAGTTGACACAATTCTGTAAGGAGACCATCTGGTTAGATTTGAATCATTTAATTCATATTTTAATACAGTAACTAGAACAGCTGCTTCTGATGATCTACATCTATATAAAATAATAATTGTCAACACTAAATTCATTATTCAGTTAAATCTTTTTAGAAAACAATGAAAAATGTCCATCGCAATTTCCCAGAGCCCAGCATCAGATTCACACAGTTGCTCTATTAATATTTGACTTATTTCTGGCCTAAGCAAAACATTCTCCAAGGACTGAAGTGTCAATATACACAAAATGATGTGTGTTTGTGTGCACAGCAAACAAAAAGATGTCCACACAAACACACTCACAGACCAAGTAGCCTCACCTCCTCGGTTCAGGTACAGGCCTGCCTGGCCCTTCTCCTCCTCGATGGCCTTGTTGAGAAGCAGAGTGGCCTCAGCGTAAAGGCCTCTGTTGAAGCACTGGACAGCAAAATCATTGTAGGTGAGAATCAACTGAAAGCGCACTTCCTCTTCCACAGAGCCGTGCTCATCCTTCTTGTCTCTGGCCTCTGCCTGACCTCTGACCTCCTCCTCATTCTCCTCCTCTTCCTCCTCCTCTTCCTCCTCCATGTTCAGCTCCATAGCCTGGACCAGATCCTCGATGGCTGCTGTGTAGTCTTCCAGCTGTCGGTACAGAGTCGCTCTAATGGAGAATTGTTTTCATTTTAATTTAATTTAAATAAATGTAAATCAAATAAAACAAAATCAAATCAACTTCACGATTGAATTCAAATGAATTAAAAAAACTGAATTGTTCTGACCTTGTACGAAAGTTATTGGTGAGTTAATATAGCAACATTTTAATTGTTTTGTAATTTTGTGAATTAATTGATTCTTGTAATTAGTTAATAACAAAGAATACCAATCATCTGCTGGTTCTGGTTTCAAAAATGGAACATTTGAAGCCTTTCTCGGTTTCATATTGTAGAAGAATTGATAACTTTAGGGTTTTTCGGCTTCTGTTAACACTAAATAAGTATATATAATGTATAATAAAAATTTAGCTTTTTACATTTGATATCCTACATAATGAACTGATTATCTAGAAAACTAATCAATACATTCATTATTGATGAAAAATGTTTGTTAGTTGAAGCTCTTTGCAGTCACATATAACTAAATAGAAAATTAGAAAGATAGCTTTTATTGTCATTCAACTGTACATACAGAGTGCACAAATGAATGAAAGTGTGTTCCACTGGCTCATAAATACTGCTTTAACTAAGAACAAAAGTTTAAAAAATAAATACAAATGCCTGTGTTAGTTTAACATTAAAATATGAAACAGCTTTTGACAGCAGCATAAATATTAATATTGCACATATTGAATGGAAGCATATAAAAACAAAAATAGATACTGTTAAACATTTCCTCTCCACATCTGCCTGTTTATTTATCCGGGTGCTCTGGTTTCCTTCCGCAGTGCAGACACATGCAGGTTATCACTAATATGACAACTTGAATGTTTTGTTGACTTTACAATACAGCACCTTTGTAAATAAAAGATGTCTGAGTGTTTCATATTGGCCGGACTCACCTGAACAGGTAGAGCCGTGCGTCCTGCGGGCAGTTCTCCAGAGCGATATTGATCATGCAGAAGGCTTCAGGCAGCTTGCCGGACAGAGCTCTCTCCACGGCCATTTGTCGGGCCTGTTCACTGGCCTTCTGCAGCTGCAGCAGCAGGGCTCCGGCAGCCGGACACGTCGGGTTCAACGCCAATGCCGACTTCACGTCTTGATAACATTGTGATGTCTGGACAGGAGAGAAAATCACTGGGACGTAATCCACAGACAACTGAGTGTGTGTCCAGTAGGTGCAGTATATATCTAAAAAAAAAACATATTATAGTAGGCGTGCTCTTTAACCCAGTCTGTACAAACAAATTCTCTGTCATTTAGATACTGTACACTGAATAATTATTATGTCAGCAGGATATCTTTATTCACTGCTCTAACTTCTCTGAAAAATCTTGTGATTTTAAATTTTCTTCTGTTTATTCACCTTAGAAATGTCTAAAACAGCTTTGTTTTTTTGCTTCAACTGTAAAAAATAAAAAAAGTTATGTGAACTGTGTAAATGTGTTCTTGATATGACAAATGTTTTCAGTTTATAGGAGGAAGTAAATATTTTAAGTCCTGATAGAAAACACTTCTGTTGTCTGTGGCCTTGCATGAATGTGAACCTACAGGTTTAAGATCATTCCTATTTACTGTAACTGCTTGACTGCAAACTTTATCAGCATCATCAACTGCCTGAGATGTAAAGCGTATTTGCTGCTGTTTTTGAGATATTTGAAGTGTAAGAGGTCCCTGCAGCTGTAACCTGGTTGAGCAGTTTGTGCAGTCGGGCTCGGAGGATGTAATGATCAGAGCTGGGACCGTCGGACAGCATCCAGCCGTTCACCAGCTTCAGAGAGTCAGTGTGGTGGCCTGCAGCAGTCAGACAGGCCAGGCTGGGACACAAGGCACCAAATACATATAATAATGAATAATGTGTATACATTTGAAACCAAACCGTAGATTGTAAATATCACATCTGAAGTCTTGAGTACTTATGATTAATGACTGAGTGAATGAGTTATAGCTGCTGAAATTTAGATCTACATATATCTGATGTTATATCCCCACAGACTGTAAAACGCAGGATATTTTGTTGCAATATACTTGGTAGTAAACTTAAAGCTATGGTGTGTAGTTTCTATCTCCCCCATTAGGAATTCTAAGTAATAACAACAACACTGTTCCACGCGACACAAGCCTTCCGTGATCGCGCACCACCCCCACCCCTCCTCCACGCAGTTGCTAGTAGCCGAGGGGGACACAGAGGATTAAAAAAACATGATGGACTCTTCAGAAGAGGTCATTATCTTCGCTTGATTTTCTGCGCGTGAAAGTCTCCGGACTTTTCTGAAAACAGACATACTGAGAAATACAGAGAGAGTTTTGTGGAGCTGATAGTCTTAATTAGCTTTAACTCAACGGCATGAATGTAACGGATGTTCATTACTGTAATATAAAAAAAAGTTACGCACTAAAGCTTTAAGCACAAACGCACAACTTTGATCTAGATCTTAGCACGCAGTTGGCTGACCTTCTGGCCTCGTAGGCCCTGCAGCCAGGCTTTCAAGTCAGCAGCTTTGCTGAAGGCCTCCAGAGCATCGAGGAAAAGGCCTCTGTCAAACAAACACTGGCCCTGAGGACGACAGGAAACAGAGAGATCACCTTTAAATTATTTTATGTTTAGGCATTTATCTGAGATATATTCAAAAACCAAACAACTAAAAAAATGACATTTTTATTTTACTTATTCTTTTACTTTAGTTTATTTAATTAAATTAAGGCAGAAATAATCAGAAGTGAGTCCAAAACTATCTGTGTTGTTGACTCAAAAACTGCTCTAAATTCTCGTTAAAGCTGGGGTAGGCAGTTTAAGAAACAAAAGAAACAAGATCAAAAGAAACGGGAGAATTGTAAAATGCAGCCCTCCTCCTGCAGCTCTCTCTCTGTCCTCAGCCACTCCCTTCATAGAGTAATCTGTACACGTACTAGTCATTCATTTCAATCATCCCCATCCTGATTGTGATCCCGATGCCATTAAATAGCAGCAATTTAATGAGAATTACCATTGTTTTCTTTGTAAAGCCCTCTGTCATGACATACTGTGAACACTGAAGTATACTTGTAATAGTAGCAATAATTTCCAGCCAGAACAGAGGAGTGTTGTGGAGACCTGGAGGTAGTAGACGAAGGCCAAGCGGTCGCTGAAGGCTTGAGGCTCCAGGATACAGGCCCGTTTATAACAGGCTGCTGATGACTGGAAGTCACAGAGTTGCAGGTAGGCCTCCGCCTGGCTCACATACAGCTGAGTCTGAAAAATACAACAGCAGAGGTTATCAGACAGAGAAAAAAAAATACACACAATGTGACCTACTGAAAGAGTATCGAAACATCTCACACCAGCGGACAGAATTAAAATACCAAGTAAACACACTGAAACCCCTAGTTGGAAAGTGTGTCATAGGTAATGTGATTTTTCCTTATGTATTATTATACTTTTATTTATATATATACACACATAGTATAAAAGTATTTGTGTAATTTATCTTTAATCAGGGTTATTTCTTCCAGTAGGTTAGAAATAAAACAAAACAAATGTCACAACATTTTGTGTCTTTGTTAGTCCAGCACCTGTTCTGGCTGCAGTGTGATGGCTTTGGAGAAGCAGATCACAGCCTTCTCATACTGGGACTTTCCCATTGCCTCTTTTCCATTTTGATAACTGCAAAGAAAAACAAGAATCATATGTGTTATTTAACCCTAAAAAGGCACAGACTGGATTTCATTTTCCAACTTTGCACATCTTTTCTGAAAAGATCCCTCACATTTGGCTGTCCAATATTTGTAACACAGATATGAACTTTCATTTCCTCGTAGAAAACATACCTGAACACCATTTCAGTAAATCCTAAAGCATAATACTACAGTATGAATTCACAACACATAGCTTTACGTGAGGCTAGAACACTTTCATTCACTCCTTTCATGTGTCATGTTTCTCACTGCTCTGCAGCCTTTCTCTGGATGATGAGGCTTCCCTGGAGGTCTGGTCTTTGAGGGCGTTCCTCTCCTGGTGCCAGAAAGATTTTACTGGAGCCAAAAAGCTGCTTGAAGGTTCTTTTTCTCCTGGCCTCATCAAGCTCCTCTTCTGAAACAGCAGTGGGAAATAAACTCTGCTCTTCTGCCTGCTGGTGGACAACCAATTTCAAAAATGTAACATTAAATACCAAAACATCTCAGCATTTCCTGAGGGATGCCAACCTACAAAACAAGGAGGAGACTGACTGCCAATCAAAACATGTTAATTTTCTTTGAAGAAAACAAACAAACCATTAATGTAGACGCTATCAAACACTACTAAGTTTATTTGTTATAATTTAGTAAGGTATATGTATACTTTTTTTTAAATATTATGGATTATTTTTTGTATCCATTGTTGTTCATGTGCAGTTATCAGCATCGGTTCCAGTGCTTAATACTAATGTTAATGCATTGTAATGCATTACACAAGTTGATCACAGTAATGACTCAAAATCCAATATGAAATGCATTTAAGGACTTTTACATATAGAAATAAATAGAAATCAAATAAATTTTAAAATGAACTCAAAATCTTAGCTAGCTAGTTAAAAAAAATAGCATTAGCTAGCTAGCTAAATCTGCATTTACAAAAAGACAGACTTTAACATTATATCACGATTTAAATAATATCCCCATATTCTGTATTTGTGTGCTTGTGTTATATCGTTATTAGTTGGCACAAAAATGTACGTTATTGCTTTTTTATTTTGTTTAACGTTATCAAACACAGCTAACTTTAGCTAGCTAGCTAGCTAGCTAGATCGAGAATCTAACGCTGCTGCCAGCTAACGTAGCTAGCTAGTTATATACTGTCTATGGTTGTAACGTCTAATGTTAGCTAATTAACTTTTTTTGCAACAAACATTTATTTAACGTTACCGTCAGGTCATGTATCTCCCCCGCTGCGTCCATTGTGTCAACTCGCTGAAATACGCTGTTTCACATGAACGTAAGGTTAGTTCAACGTGCTTAATTTAAAAATTAAAGTTGCTGCGTGCGTTACTGGTTGCAACCATGGAAACCAACTTCAACAGCCCCCGCGCTCGAGGCTTTTATTTTCTAAACCATATCTAGCTATGTTTCTAAACGAAGAGTTTCAACTTAGAGCTAGAGGTTCCCCTCATATCACTTCCGGTGCCGTTTTAAGCCAGCTAAAATAGCGTCAACCCGTATAATATTTAGTGTTAATAGTGTTGTAGTTTTAATTTGTGACTTCGAAAAGCGCAGTGTTTTTGTTTGTCTGTGCTTAAACCGAGCCTCTGTACTTCCTATACAGTATCAAAAAGTCTGCCAATTAAAATAACATTCCACGACGCTCCCATACTCAACTTGCTCTGTCCTTACAGGTCCATAAAGACTTTTATTTTGAAAACGGGAAATCATAGGCACAAATGACGATCAGCTGACTGAATTGTTGACAAGGCAAGTTGGCCGCGGGTGGAGGAGGCAAAAGCCCTCGTTCACAGTCAGCGATAACTGGTCAACTTTAAGCAACTGAAATGACCGACGTCTACTTTGCGGCTAGCTGTGATACTGTTATAGTTTCTCTTCTTCAATTCCGTCCTCGTGTGGCTGCACGGTTGCCATAACTAGCCTATTATTGTGGATTTTGTTAAATAGATAGTTTTACCTGACCTGTGATCCATGTAAAAGGTGAACAAGAAGACACCAGAAAACATTACGGCTGTCAGTATGGACATCCAAAACGAGAGGAGAAGGCTGCTGGATGCGGACGATGAAGATGGGGATCTTACTGGACTCATATCTGAGCAGGATGCTTATCTCAGGTCAGTTAAAAAAATACAGATGCAGTGAAAGCTCAGTGTAGCTGCTTTCGTAGGGCTGGGCGATATTGACCAGATATTCTATGTATGCATATCTCAATAACGATATACCACGATATATATGCATATTGGGGATATCTGCTCACATATGTGAAATCTTATCTAATCCATTTGATGTCAATCACATTGAACTGTGTGGTAATGTAAAGTGTGATTATAAAATCAATACTGCAATGTAGCAGGAACTACAAACCAAATGACATTCCCTCAGGTAGGCCTATTTCAGATCACATTTTCTTTGAAGTTTGAGTAAACATGCATGTTTACGCTATTGATTCCATTGAAAGATGATAGATTATATCATATTGAATTATCGCAGCTCTAAGGTCAACACAAAGATAGATTGTTAGAGTACAATTCCAGATGTTTTGCATGTCTCAGCCCATTCACTGCAAAGGCCACACAACACATGTAACTATTGGGCAAACAATGCTGGTGTGTTTAAAGGTCCCATGGCATGAAAATTTCACTTTTATGAGGTTTTTTTTAACATAAATATGCGTTCCCCCAGCCTGCCTATGGTCCCCCAGTGGCTAGAAATAGTGATAAGTGTAAACCAAGCCCTGGGTATCCTGCTCTGCCTTTGAGAAAATGAAAGCTCAGATGGACCAATCAGGAATCTTCTCCTTATGAGGTCATAAGGAGCAAGGTTACCTACTCTTTCTTTGCTTTGCCCGCCTAGAGAATTTGGCCCACCCATGAGAGAGAGACATCATGGCTTTCAAACGAGCAAAGTGGCAGTTGGTCAAGGCCACACCCCCACTCTCCACCTTGCCCCCCCTCTCTCCTGCTCAATAGCTACAGACACATAAATGGCACATATTAAGGAAAGCTCATTTCTGGCTCTAGTGGCTGTAATTCTGCACCAAGACTGAATTTTGGGAAAGAGACTTCAGATACAGTATTAGGGGACCACTAAGGTCTATATAAAAGAGACTTCAGATACAGTATTAGGGGACCACTAAGGTCTATATAAAAGAGACTTCAGATACAGTATTAGGGGACCACTAAGGTCTATATAAAAGAGACTTCAGATACAGTATTAGGGGACCACTAAGGTCTATATAAAAGAGACTTCAGATACAGTATTAGGGGACCACTAAGGTCTATGTAAAAGAGACTTCAGATACAGTATTAGGGGACCACTAAGGTCTATATAAAAGCCTCCAAAGAACACCATGTCATGGGACCTTTTTAACATGTGAATGCACTTTGTCATTATTCAAGGATCCATTAGTTTCCACGTATTAGCATCAATTAACAATAACAAATGTGATGGTTTGGGCAATAAATAATGTCAGATAGTGAAAAAATGTCCATCATAAGTTCTCAAAACATGTAGCTCCTGTTGGTCACATTAATGCTAAAAGAACAGAGACGTAATATAAATGACATTTTTAATTTGTACAAACTACACAAAATAAACAATTTGCAGATTGCTCCTCTACGTGTCAGCTTATAGAAAGCCTGCAGTGTTCTACTTTTTAACTAAGGCATTTAATGTGCATTCAATGAGCTGTCCTGTGATGAAGTTTGATACAATGGCCTTTGACCTTTACACTCTGCTCCGTTCCTCTTTCTCTCCACAGTAAAGTGAAGAACAGGAACTTGTACCTGGCGACGTTTGCGTCTGTTCTGGGTCCCATGAGCTTCGGCTTCGTGTTGGGGTACAGCTCTCCCGCCATCCCCGAACTTACCAGCATCACTACTGACCCTCGGCTGCGGCTGGACACTAACCAGGCCTCCTGGTTCGGGGTATGATGATGATTCATTATCACAAGCCTCAAAGCAGAACAGCTTTTAAATTGTTTATTAAAGTGTTTTTTAACTTATCAGCAGTTTTATGTCACCACGTGTTCAAACACGTCTTGTTGGATTCACTTGAGTTCAAAACCTGGTTACAGTTTGAAGAAACACAGAAAAAGACTTGTATAGTAACAGACGTGAAATGCAATTAAAATGAAACAAATTGGTTAAGTTACTTCTATATGAAGGGTAGATGATTATGACCAGAATATTAAAACTCAATATACATGTTAAAACACCAAATTGTGTTTGCATCTGAGATTGTGAAGTGAAACAATGGAAATCATTGAAAAAATAACGTTTTTAAATGCATTTTCACTATTTATTTTTTTTACTACTTTTTTGGGTAGGGCTAGTGGTGTAGTCTACGTGATACGCAGGTTTACACAGTATACCCACTAAGAAAGCTCCAGGATTTCCATATACCCACTTAAAAATGCCCAATGACACGCAACAACATACTTTCTCTTATATTTTTGATATATTTTGAATTGTCATCTGTGTTTTTCTTCTTTACATAGGCTAAGTAAAGGTATTTCCACCGTAAATTGGTGCATAAAAGTGTATCCGAATACAGGAAATGAAGTCGTTTATGCTCAAAACTTCTCTGGGGGAGGACACCCAGACCCCCCACTATGATATGCCCAATATACTGTATATATACAGTACAGGCCAAAAGTTTGGACACACCTTCTCATTCAATGTGTTTCTTTATTTTCATGACTATTTACATTGTAGATTCTCACTGAAGGCATCAAAACTATGAATGAACACATATGGAATTATGTACTTAACAAAAAAGTGTGAAATAACTGAAAACATGTCTTATATTTTAGATTCTTCAAAGTAGCCACCCTTTGCTTTTTTTGGTAACTCTGCAAACCCTTGGTGTTCTCTCAATGAGCTTCATGAGGTAGTCACCTGAAATGGTTTTCACTTCACAGGTGTGCTTTGTCAGGGTTAATTAGTGGAATTTTGTCCCTTATTAATAAAAAAGCAAAGGGTGGCTACTTTAAAGAATCTCAAATATAAGACATGTTTTCAGTTATTTCACACTTTTTTGTTAAGTACATAATTCCATATGTGTTCATTGATAGTTTTGATGCCTTCAGTGAGAATCTACAATGTAAATAGTCATGAAAATAAAAAGGAAACGCATTGAATGAGAAAGTGTGTCCAAACTTTTGGCCTGTACTGTATTTCTACAGTACAGTTTACCCACTACAATATATTAGACTAAACCACTGGGTAGGGCTTAATGTCAGATGCAGCTAATGTTGGTGACTGACAGTTGAATCGTCAGTACGAAAGATGAACAACTGTGTTAGAAAATATCTAGTCACGCTTTGCCAGACCATCCACACAAGGAGCGGAGGAGGGTCTGGTTGTGAGCTTTCTGGGATGGGAGAAAAATGTTCTCTGCTCTATTGGCATTTCTTTAAACCAATCACAATCGTCATGGGTGGCGCTAAGCTCCACACGGAGCCGCTGTAAAATAGTTGCGCGAGAGAAAACTGAGATTGGACAGATAGTCTAGCTAGCTGTCTGGATTTACCCTGCAGAGATCTGAGGAGAAGTTAACCATAGTCCTCCTAAATCCATCGGAGTTTAAAATTCCACCGCAAATCAAGCGCAAGGAAACGGACATCGGCGAAAAGACATTCATCCGACGGAATATCCCGCGGCACCGGAGCAATCCCGGAAGTGGAATGTCAATGAAATAAACAAAAAAAGTCTGTGAACATAAAAACTGAAGGAGAGAAGTCAAGTACAACTCCCAATCAGTGAACTTCAGTTTTAGTTTAGTTTTTTTCTTTTTGGTCATTGCATGTGTATAGTTCTTGTTTAATGGGTATTTTTGTGTGAACCTGCTTTAAATTGAAATAAGATAAATAGGACTGAAAAGTTTAAGCAGAAAAGGTCAGAAAAAAGTGCAGATTTTAACAACATTTTCGAGTTCTTAGTTCTACATAACTTGGAGTATTAAAAATTGGTGAAAATACAGGCTAAATGAAATTCTAGAAGTTATTCCCTGATGCTCTGTGTTATTTGTTTCTCAGTCCATAGTGACGTTGGGAGCGGCAGCGGGTGGCCTGCTGGGCGGCTGGATGGTGGGGAAGATCGGCAGGAAGCTCAGTCTGATGTTCTGCTCGCTGCCCTTCGTCTTCGGTTT
Source organism: Perca schrenkii (assembly GCA_025617405.1). Taxonomy (NCBI): domain Eukaryota; kingdom Metazoa; phylum Chordata; class Actinopteri; order Perciformes; family Percidae; genus Perca; species Perca schrenkii. Next base: position 6,440,053 of record CM046791.1, on the reverse strand, counting down.
CACCATCATCATCGCAGCACAGAACGTGTGGATGCTTTACATCGGCAGAGTGCTCACCGGCCTCGCCAGCGGGGTCACGTCATTGGTCGTCCCGGTACTGGCCTAACGCCCTTTTTTTTTCAGTTTGGTTCTGTTAGTCACGTTCCTGCATTAACACCTGTTTGTCCCCATGTTGTCATGACATGGCTTTTCTTCTTTCTTTTTTCTTCTTCCTGCGTGCCGTTGTTCATACTGTGATCTCCTGCCCTGTTGCCAACAGCCTCTCTACAAATACAGACGTTATAATAATAGTAGTAATCACATTCCCTCAATAGTGTATTTGTGGTATTTTCACACGAATGCTGGCATACATTTAAGTGTTTCCAAGCTTCCATATTTATAAAAGTCTGAGCATTAGCTGTCCTTTTTCTATTTCCTATCACTAGTTCAGTGTCTGTTGAAAAAGTTGGAAGGGGTCGATTGCTTTTCCTCCGGTGTTGCTGCTTTCAGCTTTCTCGAAAACTACTCATCCAAAAAACTTCACACTGGACACTGCGCTCCTTTAGGTCCTGAGCAATACACCTGCCATGACATAGTTGCGTCCCCTAGCAATGCTAGAGTATACACGTCATTTGCTAGCACAGCTAGCTAACTATTTGGGACCAGGCTATTTCCAGGAACACAACAAAAGCGTTCATTCCAAAAGTTACATCGCTGTTGCTTAAAATGTTTGAGTTTGCCACAATGTAGCACCTCCGGTCTCTTTTTCTTTATCTGTTCTTCAATGTACTGTAGCGAGCAGCGGAGAGCTAGCTGTACCCAGCATGCTGTTCGGCGGTGCAACAGTAAATAAGGGCCCCCTCTTAATACAATATACAGTTTGTACATAACACACTACTTATAAATAAATAAATAAATATATATATATATATATATATATCTCAAGAGCTCATACAGACAGACAGAGACTGTCTCCATTTTAGTTGGATTGTAAATTAAATAGTTTTGGTGGTTTAGACTGGAAGGACGAAAGAATTTTGCATTTGTCTCTTATTTTTCTGGTTTTATACACCAGACGATTTATCAGTTAATTCGGTAAAGTGATTATCTTTTTAATCCATAATAATAATCATATTAAAAAAAAAAAACATTAGTTGCAGAATTAGATTAATAATGAATAGTAATAGGCTAATCGTTTTTAGCCTCTGAGAGTTGGCTGATTTCTGTCAGTAACTCTGGCGTGTTCCTCCTGTGTAATTGTCTTTGTCTCTCTTCGTACAGCTGTATATCTCTGAAATGGCACACGAGCGGGTACGTGGGTTGTTAGGCTCCTGTGTGCAACTCATGGTGGTGCTAGGCATCATGGGAGTGTATCTCGCAGGTATGTAATCTCAGCTTTATGTGTTTACGGCATCCTTAAATCTCATTTTGTAAAGTCTGACTCCAAGTTATTGAAATTTGCTGAATGTTTAAATGAACATAAGAAAGAAGTCTAACAAGGTTACTTAAGGTAACAAAGCAGTTTATAAGCTGTAAATCATTGAGGGGTTTCCATGATACAACTTTACAACAGCCACCATTATGACAGCAGCTACATAATACAGAGCTACAAATCTGCGCTCTTATTTTACAATTGTGTTATATCTCTGCTCTCTTTCTGGTTATTATGTGTATTTATTTTCTTTGTCAAACACCCTGTGACAACACGGTTTAGTTTAAAGTGTTTTTATCTGAGGTTGCTGTGCCGTTTAAAACCTCTGGATCAAAGGTTGTGAAAAAGAGATGACCAAAACGTGGCCATCATGTGATGTGAACATCCTCAGATATGATCAGAGTCCTGCGCTGCCTCTTCCACAGCAGCCTGTATGAAAATAGCTGCTTCTCGCTAATCGTGTTAGCTGCATACCATTCACATTTACCCAATGGAAGCTGGTGTGTCACGTGATGTGGGTTGTCTCCTATAGAGGACAAATGTTAAGTATGTCATTTGGGTTAAATGACCCTTCCAATGTATAACAAACATAGCATTTAGTCGATGTCATGTGAAGGAATCATTGTCTGACAGTTTGAATGGTACAGAAAAAAATGGTACGAAAAAAGAAAAAGAATTCAACTTTGTCACAAGCCAGCTGCTGTTCAGCACAAAGGTGAACACTGTGATCGTTGTAGAAAATCCAGCGAAACAATCAGATTTGCAGAGGAATGTATTTTTAGATGCAGCAGATGAAGATGTTGTGAGGAAACCTGGACTTGACAAGGCTCCTCTTTTGTCCTGCAGCCTTCAGTCTGACCCGCACAGTGCAGGACATGGCATGTCTGGAACAAAACTCGGGGAAAAACCCAAATTATCTTGGGCCAACCATTTAAAAATGGGGACAAGAGGACAAAGGCAGTTGATCATACCTGCTAACATTTGGTTTTCAAAATCCGGGAGATTTGTGTGTGGGGGGTGGGTACTGTAAGTGTACTGTAAGACCCGCTGTGTTTTAATGTGCTGGGAAATGTCATTGTTCCATGCTACATTAAAATAAATGCGACACACCTTACAAAAGCGTGGAGGTTATCCATATGACTATATTTGGATTTCTTTGCAGGAACACCGCCTTCACCTCCCTTTTTTATCGGCTCGCTTTCGGGTCTGAACTTTCCGCGAGAGATCAACTGCGAAACTGGGTTATAGGTTGCCAGGTTGAGGGTTATAGGTTGCCAGGTTGAGGTGACAAACGGGTTGAAAATTGTATATGGTGTGTGGATTGTGTGAATAGGATGCGTTTCATATCTGACAACTGGTCAACATTAGACAAACATATTGGTCCGAAATAACAAACAGGGAGGGATCCGGGAGATAGGGCTAAAAAACTGGAAAAACCCCGGGAAAACGGGAGTGTGGCAGGTATGCAGTGGATGTCATTGTGTGGTTTGATACAAAAGTCTTCTTTAATTTTCAATAGGATTTATCTTTCTATTGGAATTCCTAAAGGGGCTTAGGGCCCCTCAGCATCCTCTCTGATTTTCTCATATGAACTCCGAACAGTGTCTGGAGAATCAGGTCATTGTCCGGAGCTTTCCTTTCCCACAACAGGAGCTTGTCCGTGTCAGACGCGTTCTGACTTCCTTGATGGAAATACTCTCTTTTGGTTTAGGCGAGGGGTGGTGCCTGGGTAGACACCACGATCACGGACCCGGTTCTTAATTTGGTCATTACCAAACCAACTTTGTTGCCGTTCCTTGAATTTCTCTGACAATGCCGGCGTTGGCCCTTACCGACCGAAGTTCCCGAATCGCGTCGTCACCAGTTGGCAACTATTTTAGTTTTGTCATTTCTTTACCATAAATGCTGAATACAGTTTGGTTCCAGCTTCTCATTCTGAGCTATGTGAACTCATCCTGCAGGTCTCTACCTGGACTGGCGCTGGCTCGCGATCTGCTGCTCCATCCCGCCAACGCTGCTGATGGTCTGCATGTGCTTCATGCCAGAGACGCCCCGGTTCCTGCTGTCACAGGGCAAGAGGCGGGAAGCTGAGGAGGCGCTACGCTTCCTGCGAGGGCCGGACGCCCCCGTCGAATGGGAGTGCGCCCGCATCGAGGAGGCTTGTGATGAGCAGGTGAGGCTGTGGTTGGTTGGCTTGGCTGCGATGCGGTGGACTGTATGATTTTCTGACCACAACAGCACCTTCCCCCTCAATGCTAATGCAACCACAGTTGGAAATATTGAAACCAATACCCAGACTGTTCAGGTCAAAGGTTTAATCAGTCTAGTCTGCAGTCCCAGACATTGACGTGTCTTTAGTCAGTGTTGACTGTTGTGTGGCCTGATGACAGCGAGCTTTCTGTTTCCTCTCAGGGCTCTAGTTTCCAGATGTCCGACCTGAAGGACCCTGGTGTCTACAAGCCTCTGGTGATCGGCGTCGTGCTGATGTTCTTCCAGCAGATGACGGGGATCAATGCCATCATGTTCTACGCTGAGACCATATTTGAACAGGCACATTTTAAGGTGAGTAGGCTTAAAATTGTGATGTATTCTGGGGAAATTAACTTTTCATTCAGTTACAATTACAGATGTGTTCTTCAACTACTGTCCAATACTCTCTAGTGCTCTTGCAATAGGTGACAATATGGATGTATCACTAGGTGCTAAGCAAAGAGTATACAATGAGTGAAATAATAATTTCCTTTCCTTTTCTTCACAAAAAAGCTCCACATTGGTCTTTGACTGAAAGTCTGCTATTCTCTAGTCAGAAGTTGAAAAGCTGTTGTAGGATGTACTGAAAATATATACGTTTCTGATTATAAGTAAGAACCACAAAAGCTTTAATTGAAACAATTAATTACCTGTTCTGAGCAATCCCTTTCTATGCAAACAAAAAAGGAACCACATTTCAGCTAGAAATCCCACGATCATTATTTTATCTACTTACAAATCAGAAAGCTATTGCCCTTTTTGTTTCAGTATCTTGTTGAAAGCATCATTGTGTCTTGTTGTTTTTCAGGAGAGTGACCTGGCTTCAGTGATCGTGGGTGTAATTCAGGTCGTTTTTACAGGAGTGGCAGCGGTGATTATGGACAAAGCTGGAAGGAAGGTCCTTCTCATCATCTCAGGTATTTTCAGTCAATATTGATATATTAAACACATTTTATTTATGTTTAGTTGGCAGCAGTTTTAAGGCACTAATGATGAACTGCAACGTCCCTTTTGTTTCATATCATTTCCTGTTTCTCTTTCCTCTCGTTTACTGCCATCTCGCAACTATCAACTCTAATAAACGGTAGATGCTAGATTGGACCCAATGGACGTGTCAATGTCAACACTGACATACTGCATGTGTCAACACTTGGGCTTTAACACGATTCAAGAGACGGTTGTTTGAATCCTGTTGCAAAGCGACGCTCATATGGCCTGTTCCAGCCAGGGATTGACTGTAACGGAGTATAGCTGCACTTTCTACCGTGAAAAATCACCAATAAAGGTTCCTTTTACGGTATAAAGGTTGCATATGTTGTTCAATTCTCCCCAATTTTGGATCCCATTCCTACTGGACCATGTCCGGTTGTGTAGTTTTTGTAGTTCTTTAGAAGCTAAAATATAGTCCGTCACAGTCATACCCTGGCTGCAATGACAGACCGTACCAGCATCGCGTTGTAGCAGGGTTCAAATATCTGTTAAAGGCAAAGTGGTGTTGCCTGCGCAGTATGCCGTGTGGATGTAGATAGATCCATTGGGTGCGATCTAGCATCTACCCCTAATAAATGAAATTTATAAAAATAAAAGTATTAAAATCACTTTTTTTGTTTTATATTGGATATTGGTGTTGGGTTTTGGAATGAAAATCATTTAATCAGCTCTGCTCTCTTTTTAGCACCAGACAAGACCGCGAGGTCATGACAGATCTTTCTTTCTTTTCCCATTAATAATCAAGGGGTTGCCATGGCGATCAGCACCACAGCATTCGGGGTTTACTTCTACCTGATGTCCAAACTTCACAGCACCCCGTCGCTGAGCCTCTTGGCACTGGACATCCAGAGCAAGGCTGCCGAAGAACCCCACTCTGACCTGGCCTGGTTGGCCCTGGCCAGCATGGCCGTCTTCATCACAGGTGAGATCCTGGGTTACAGACAGGTGTCTGACATAACTAATCCAGTTATTAAAGCTCGCTTATCAGCAGCAGGGAATATTTTTTATATTGAAATGCTCAGGTAGAGTCCAATTTATTTATCAAGATTTTAAAAGTGCAGTGAAATAATTGTTTTCACAATAAACTCAACAATACAATGCTCTTTATTCCTCTCCTGTCCCTCTCTCCAAATTGCTTTCCCTTCGAATTCTAAACATCCCATCAATTACCCCATCTCCCACAGTTCGTTTCCCCTTTATTTATGTCTAATTCTTCTTCTTTGTACCATCCTTTTTGTGAAATGTCTTGTGTTATATGTGACATGTTTTGTCTCTCATGACTATGTTAAGAGAACAAAAAGCTAATGTTGTGTATCAGTCAGGGACAGTGAACTAATAGGTGGGGGAGTAGCTCCCATTTTTAATGACGACGACTGGAGGGAATGCTTCAGTTAGCCGCTGATACAGGATGAAAAACTGTAACTAAAGCTGTCAGACAAATGTAGTGAAGTAAAAAGTACAATATTTACCTCTGAGATGTAGGAGAGTAGAACTACAGTATAAAGTAGCCTAAAATGGAAATACTCAAGTAAAGTACAAGTACCTTCAATGTGTACTTAAGTACAGTACTTGAGTAAATGTACTTACATTCCACCACTGGTGATTTTCCAGAACATATGGATTAGTGTGTGTGTTCCCCACAGCCTGTACCACATTAATAATGGTTGCTGTGTCCAGGTTTTGCTCTGGGATGGGGTCCGATCCCCTGGCTTATCATGTCGGAGATTTTCCCGTCCAAAGTTAGGGGCGTTGCTAGTGCTGTGTGCGTCCTCACCAACTGGAGCATGGCGTTCGTCGTCACCAAGACCTTCCAAGAAATGATGGTGAGTGCTCAACAGGCCACTGTTTAAAGGGTATTTCACCTGTTAACTTGTTTTATCAGCTCAACTTAATGTCGAAACGTTTTCTGATAATCCTGACAGGATTACTTTGTGTTTACAAACTTCACATACATGTCATCACTGACTTTCTGTATTTTTGGATGCTCTGGGGGTAGAATTTGTTTGGATCGGTCTGTGTTATTTCAATTTGTATGGGGTTATTTTTGTGCCTTTTAATTCCAAGCAATCACTACCTCAAGCAAAAAAAATTGTCATCTCTAAAGTAAAACTCAGAACTTGCAAACAAAACATTTGTGTAGTCATAAACTATTTTTAATATACTGTATGTTATTTTAGTGTTTCCTTTAGGATTTTTTTTAGCAGTGGGGGCTGCTAAACGGAACTGACACTTTGCTGCAAACACAAACTAATATATTTATTCACCTCTATTCACATAGACTAAATAATGAATAGAGTAATCGAAAACGTAATCAACAAATTATTTGATAAATAATAAATCCTCTTTATTTGCAGCTCCATGCAGTTGCTTTTGTATGTGTTTTTGGTATCTACTGTGAAACTATAAAACCTTCCTTCTTCTTTGACCTTTTCAACATCTTTTAAATGCAACCTCTTCCAGATTCTTCTAACCAGCGCTGGAACCTTCTGGCTCTTTGCCTCTATGTGCATCCTCAACATCATTTTCACCATAGCCTTCATCCCAGAAACAAAGGGCAAGACACTGGAGCAGATCGAAGCCACTTTCAGAGGGACATCAGGTCCATGAATCTCAGACCTCGTATCTCTGAACCGACTGGTTCTCAGGACACTGTGTGGGCATTTAAAAAAATCTTTGTTAAGCCTATAAAGCTATCAAGCTGATTGACACTTTCTTATAATAAGTTTCTATGACAGAAACAGAAAACCCTCCCTTTTTTGTTCAATCTGTTTCATGGAGGTGTTGATTCAACTGTGATCATTTTTGATAATTGTGGTTTATGGTGCTATTGAACTGTATGGCTTTAAATGACAGGTGTTTCCAATATTTTGCTCATCCCATACACACCAATGAGGTTAGACTAAATTGGCAACTGGGTGTAACTCATTTGTTTCTGTAGGAAGTCTGACCTTTAAAATATAATAGCATATAGTTTTTCGCAGGTCAAATCCTCTGAATTTTAACATATCTAAATGACTCCCAAGGAGGAGTGGATTTAGAACAGGTTTAGTGTCCTATGCTGAATCTAAGTGTTACTGATCGATTGTCTGAGTGTGCTGCTACTTCCAGTAAAACAGCCCTACGCTGCCCTCTGCAGGTCTCACTGCTGTAGTTCCTCTGTTCATGTTTAAAATGTCCTTTACTCAGTTACTACAGCTTGACAGTTGACCAGCTTTGCCGAAAGCTTTAAATCTGAAAATCATGTGCATAGTAAAAGTTTTATATAGGACCTAACTTGGGGTCTTTCATACTTTCAGGTTTGGATGCTTTACTGTGAAGTTTCAGAGTGTAATTGGTGTTAAGGTATACTCCACCCTAAATCTTTCTTTCGAGTTGTAAAGACTTTTTTTGAAGAGAAAAGAGGCTGTGGTAAGCTTGAATTAATGTCAACTATAATAGATCCCAACGGTGTTGAGTTTTTACTGTGGAAATAAACTGTCCTACATGTTACTCAAACTACTGCTGCAGCATAATCTACTTTTCCACTGTTCATCCATATTCCAATACAAAATTTGTCTTTACCCTCATGTATCACCATTTTTTTCAACAGATGTTTGTTTTCTGTTTGGGCAAAAACAAGAAGTACTCTAATAAATAAATAAATAAATATTAATACTTGTTTTTGAAACAATATTGGTGTTCCCTATTTCCTTGCCTAAGTAAGGATAATGCATTGCTTGGTGTCATTGCTCCTTAAACTCTGAACAAAGATTTTTGCAGAAACTTTATTGTACTGATGTTTGCGGTGGGTGAATGCATCATGAGGTCACAGGAGTCTGCTGTTCACACTGACTGTTGTGACTGTTTATTCAACTGCGTAGAACTGCATCATCAGAGAAATGAAGTGAAAAAAAATGATTCTGTGATGCAAGACTTTTTTTTAAACATTGATCAACAACAGATTGAAAACTGTAAACTGACAACTGTAAAGAAAGAATATGGGTGTGTTTTTGTAATGTTTTCTGTTTATCTTGTGAAGGAAACTTGAATCATGCAGCCTATTATCTGATGTGGAACACACTTGAGATACTGATGATGTTAGAAAAAGTGACTTCTCTGAAGAAAAAAACAGATCACCCAACTCTTTTATACAGTTTTTACTCATTCGTTTCTTTATGGGAAAAATCTAATGAAGCTCTTGTCCCAGTTTCCCCACTATGAGTTTTCATGTTTGTGTTCATTATCCCGGGGTGAAACTGAATTGTACCATACACTGTCTGTGAATAAAATCTCTGTTGTTTTGAACATGTGTCTTGCATTAGTGATTAAAGGATCTCCAGTTTTATTATCATTTTAAATTACAGCCTGCACTTGTCAAAAGTCGACGTAGGGAAATAAGTATAAGCCTTTCATCAATGTAAACATATTGAAGCAAATACAAAATTCTTCCAGGATGATTTATTTGTATGAAATACATGTTGTTTTAACCCATTGATTAAGAATATATTGAAATGACAAATTGAAATAACAAATTACAGGTCAAACGTTGTGGAAATGCATCACATTTGAGATCTACATATAAAAAAAACAGATACAAGATGTATTTTGTTGTACAGTTTTTTATGTACAGTTTATGGTTAAAACCATAGACTGCTAATAATTTAAAGTTTATGGTTAAAACCTTATATATATATGTCAATGGTTGGCTAAAACACATAAAAGACCCAACTGCCTCTACATGTTCTTCTTGATAGTTTAAATTCTGAGTTTGCGCACTACAGCATGTGACCTTTCAAAATAAAAGACGAACCAAGTATTTGTACACCGACGTGACACATTTGTTGATTGTTTTGCCATCGAGATTAATACATTTAACTAAACTAAATACACGAGTGCATACAAATCATGATATTATGCTACCGACTATTGTTTACAAGTATTTGATTAAAAAGTCCACTAAGTCGCTCCCCTGCGGAACTATTGTGACAGCCGCTCTGCACGCTTTTTCCTGCTCGCGGTCAAACGTAACGGAAACACTTCCTGAACCGCCTGGTGTTACCTCTCCTGTCGTCCGGACTGAGCCGCCTGTCTGCCGCTGCTCGGGCTCGGAGACTCGGGGGATGCTGCCGCAGAGATGGAGTTGAATCACAAAAACAACAAAGTGTCGGACGGAGTTTGAGACAAAGGGAGGGGGTTAGCGTTTGTTCGTTCTGCTCAACTGGTCGCTGGATGGATTTTTGTTGAATATAAGACAGGAGGGGAAAAAAATAGAAAAATGAAGCTGCTGAAGCCGAGCTGGGTGAGCCACAACGGTAAGCTTGTGCAGGAATCTGTTGGACCAAGTTGGGCTTTTGTTGTCGGCAGGGGGGGGTTAAATGATAAGGAGGCATGATGGTGGTGGTCGACACTTGTTTGACTTGTTTGTCACTTCATAGTCACTCGCATACAATACTTTATTCAACAAATGAACACACACATCTGGTGTTTTTGTCAACATCAATACCACTCCTCTGTGCTCCAAATATATTTCATGTTTGCTAACCTTAGCTTGCTAGCTAACGTTAGTTAGCCCCCCCACGGCTAGCTCGGTTGCCCTGACGCTAGCTAACTTACCTTCAAAATGACCCATTTCGAAGTTGTTGTCTGAAAGTGACTTCTTTTTTGTTTGATTTTAGCAAACGCACCTTATTTTTTGTTACAGTGAACAAGCTTGACGTGGAGCTTAAAGAAAGTGTCTCTCCAAACTGTCAGTTTTGGAAAGTTAACCGTTGGGTTAATGGCCTGAATTTAGGTGCAGCTGACGATTAACGTTAGCTAATGTCATTAGAGTCAAGTAACTCGTTTTTAAAATTATTCTTTAAGCCTGTGAAGCATCCTTAACATGCATAAGTGTCCACATGCCGGAAAACCAAATGTGCAATGGACATGTCCAAAATACATGTCTTGTGTCTTATCTAACGGCCCATAACTGATATGAGTTAACGTTACAGCAGAGACAACAAACAAATCCCTTCAATTTAAAAGCTGCAAACAGCAGATGTTTAGTATTTTTTTGTTAAGGACTTTCCGTAGAGATGCTCTTTGACACTCAAAATAACCAGCAAACAAGAGTTTCCTTCTTCTTCCACTGTGCACAAGTTCAAATATTTGGGCTTTAGCATCATCTACCATCAAACATCTTGCATCCTTATACAACCAGGCACTGAAACATGAAGCCTGTCCGGTGGCATCACTGTAACATACTAAAAAGATACAATTGACTTAGCTTTGAGAGCTTTACTCATTTTTGTTTTCAACTGTAAAATACCACATCTAGACCATCTCCATAAAGGGCTGTCAGCTGTGGAACACATTACCAATTGGAATCATATTAATTCCAGATATACAATATTTTACAACAAAGTGTGTGCTGTACCCATTTTTAGCTAATTATACTGCAAATTACTAAGGTTTATGGTGTTGTTGATATATATTTTGTTATATTTCCATATCTGTAGTGTATCATGGTTTTGTGATACTGAAAGCTGTATATTTTAATTACTCCAGTGGTTCCCAAAGTGGGGTCAGGGGTCCTTGAGGGGTTCCAGTGAGTCCCCAGCACAATAATTTATTTTTACTGCATTTCCATCCACAAATAACATAATGTATGACTGTTTTGGTCATGTGTTTGATACGCTTTCTGTAATAAAACATCTACAAGTAAAAATCCTATCATATGACAAAATCTCATCAAATGGGAATCTGTGGTCTAATTTGTGTCAGTTTAGGGATACTTGACGTGAAAATATTTGTGAATTACACTGTACATGTTAAAGCCAAACTAGGGACAAGAGTTGAACATTGGGCTAGCAATAGCTATAAGCCAACCAAAGGTTTCCAGTCCGCCCTGGGGCTGGCTACATTTTATCTGATGTATTTTATTTACACCACCCACAGTAGCTCTGTATGCCTGTAAAGAGAAAATATTATAAAACTATGATTTGACAAATATCATTAAATGTTGACATATGTTTTGTTCCACAGGCAAACCCATATTTTCAGTTGACATCCACCCTGATGGGACAAAATTTGCAACTGGTGGGCAAGGTAAGACCAGATCATTTGGCACTGAAACCGCTTCACTGTCGTAGGATGTTACTGAAATTAAATTAAATGAACATTTGTCATTTATATAATATCTAGTGCTTGATGAAGTACTGGGCTGATGACTATGTACAGTGTTGGTGTCTGAAATGAATCTGTATCACATCATACTAAATGTTCTCCTGCAGCCTATATTGTGTAAGATTTTCAAAGTAAAACACAGAGAAGTCTTGATCATGCCGTCATGGAACAGAAAGTCAGGGGTGTATAGGCTTTAATTTTGGATTTGTTTTCAGGAGAGGATTCTGGCAAGGTGATGATCTGGAACATGGCCCCAGTCCTCAGGGAGGATGACGAGAAGAATGAGAATATTCCCAAAATGCTGTGCCAGATGGACAATCACCTAGGTAACCGGCCTTATCTGTAGAAATGTTTGGTTAATTGATGTATTGATTAATTCCCCGCTGTGTAAGTTCTTCAAGTTCTTCTGTTTTAAGCAAACTAGTTCTTCTAAAACATATACAACTCTACTATGAACAATACTAAACACTGCTCCAACTTCTACATAGAAAAAAACAAATACAGCCATGGTTGTATTATGATGTATTACGCATCACCCACCACATCAAGCACTACTAAAGCATCTATCTGTTCAATCCTCATTAACTCCAACCTCTGTTATAGAATTAAAGGCTGAATGATATCAGAAAATCAATGGAACATCTATGAGACTCATACGAGAAGAAAATGGCGTAATGGGTTAGGGTTAATAACTCTGTATGCCTGTGAAGAGAAAATCTCTTAGTGAAACTGGGCAAGATATCATATTTGAGTAGCTTTCTATGGAGATTACGTTTCACGAAGAGTGCCAGAGAAAATCAATATACCCGCAGTGCTACCCACCACTAAAATCTGGTGGGTTACACTGTTATATTTGTTCAAATAAGAATTTATATTTGCCAGACTTCAAAAAAACTTAACAATAATAATTAAAGAATACTGCCAGTTGGATTGAGACAACTTCTATACAAGATTACACATATGATGTTACTCTTCTCCATTCTGTAGTCTTGACTATGTCACTGACTGCTTCTGACCTGCCAATTACGTATAGCCACTTCAGTTTCTTTCTGCTAGTTTGAAGTTCCTGTTTTAATCCTGCTGTGCTCCTTTGCTCTGTGAACAGCAAATAAGCAGATACTGCTCCTCTATTTCCCTACAATCAGGCACCAAATGTCTTGATTTTACAGACCTATTTATTTCATTTTTATTGAACAGCTTTAAGCAGTACAACATGTTCTATGACTCCTGCTCCTAAAGTTACTATTACTATAAATAGTAACGGTATTTTCGATGCCAGCAGCCTAAAGTTTGGAGAAGTTGGATTCTGATGCAATAGTTTTTTATTATAATAATAATAATAATAATAATAATAATAATAATAATAATAATAATAATAATAATAATAACTATTTGTATAGCACATTCAAAAACAAATAGTTTACCAAGTGCTTTGACATTCAAAAATATACACATTGTAATAGTGAAAATAGAATATGGGGCAGCGTTAAAACAACAATTAAATTAATAAAATTGAGTTAACAGTTGATAGGGCCACAAGACGACATCACATAAAATCAAGTCTGTAAAATGTGTTGTAAGAAGTGATTTAAGAAGAAGTGGTTTGAATCTTTTTCTATATTTTTATTCTACAACTACTGCTGCCCAGTCTCCAGCAGCAGAAGAGTGTGAATTGCACTAATGTGAAAGTGTTCCAAATAACCATGCAAGCATTCAGATTTAATAATAGGAACGTGTTGCACTACTATATAGCAGGCACTATTAATGCCCATCATAACGCACTGCCTAGTTAGTTATATTTATAACCCGAGTGTATATTTGTCTCTGCAGCGTGTGTGAACTGTGTGCGCTGGTCCAACAACGGGCTGTACCTGGCATCAGGAGGAGACGACAAGCTGGTCATGGTGTGGAAGAGAGCTGCGTATGTACACACGCAAAATGTGCAAATACAAAAGCTGTTTTTGCTGTTACAGTCCACTCTTGATGATTTAGAACGTAATATTATATTTTTATATGAACTTCTTAGTATTGTAAGCCACAAAGTTTTCTAAATCAAAACTAGATTTGTGCTGTTTGTGTTTTGACCGTGTGTTTTCTCTGTAGATTCATCGGTCCGAGCACAGTGTTTGGGTCGAGCAGTAAGCTGGCCAACGTGGAGCAGTGGAGGTGTGTTACCATCCTGAGGAACCACACTGGAGGTAAGACGCAAAACACACTAAAACTCTGTTAACACTTGGTTTTAAAATGCAATACGGGGGTCCGAACACCAACTGGACAACCGGGACACATCGTCTTTCACACCTGTGTCTATCATGCGTCAAATGGGCAAGTTATAGCGTGTTAGCACGTCCTTTAGTGAGGATGTATTTTCCTGATACGTTCTTGGGGATGGATTAGAATTTGCACTACAAAAATATGTGGACAGACCACCTCTGCATGTGGTTTGAGTGATGGGATCACCATGCCACTTGGTGGTCGTTTACACATGTATTAAATGTTGTTCACCTGTGATCTAATTTTAAAACCAAGTGTATACCGGGTCTTAGATCTATGTACACAGACAAGACAATATATCTACAAAATGCACAAAGAAAACATTAAAAACACACAATGTACACACAAGTAAATTAACTAGCATATCTTAAAGTTTTGTTTACTGTCAGTTTTTCTAGCATATATTTGCAGTAAATTTTCTCTCTTCCTTGCATTAGCAATACCGATTTTGTAAGTATTTTAAATCAGCATTATTTACATCATTCTTCTTCCTTGCCTTTGTTTTCACATTGGCGTGTTACCACCACCTGTAGCTCAGTGGAATAGTGAAACCATACTGCCCTACAAAGGCAAAAGACCTTAACTCGCCAGAGTGTGAAACTGAGAAAAATGACTTTAAAGTTATCTTAATGTCCTGACAATTGAGTTATAGGTATAATATTGTAATTGTCACACTTTGTAGTGTATACCTGTATTAATCTATCTACAAAAAAAATTTGAACTCAAATTTGACCTTTGACCCTTTTTCGGAAGTTACTGTATTCTGCCTTAGCATTACCCACAAAATGACAATCGGTCATACCAAGGCAAAAGACCTTAACTTCTATTTTATAGCAAAATGTTATGATAACAATGATACATTTTACTTAAAATGTAAGCAATATTAATCCTATTGCACTCACTATGATAAAAATGTCTTCACATTTATCAACATCAAATGAAAATTATATATCAATACGTTTTCTTCTGTATTTCATACTCATACTACCACACAGGCAGTCGCATGATTGATTCACACACTCTGACAGACAGACAGACAGAATTAAGCAAGAGAGTGTTTTGATGTTTTAATGCATATTGAAGCATGTTCTTCAGTTTGGATATGAGGCACTAATTTAGACTCATTGCAAGAATGAAGACGTGAACATAAAAATGCGGTCGTTCACGTGCATATTAAGTAGCCACGTTGGTTTGTTTTGATCTTATAATACTTTCATAGATGCTCTGCAGAGAGCATGGTTAGTTAAGCCAGCAGTTAACTTCACAATAATTTGTCCACATTGCAAGATTTGTGGCAAACTAAGATAAACAGTTAGACTACAAACCGACAGCTTTTGTTTTAGCTTGTTTGTCAAAATTCGCTATTTAGAGTAGAGAAGAGCTGTGTCTGTGTAAACAGCGCGGTGGACGAGAGTGGACTGCGCCCAGACAGAGATTTAAATATATCGCTTCCTACATGTGTGTAGACAGGTGAGTGGGTATTGATACGGATTTACTTTTAGGTTTTATTGTAGCTTACTTACAGTAACGAGCGTAGCGATATTTTTCCCAGTCAGGTACATGTGCTGCGCGTCAGCGTCGTCCTCTTGTGTGTGTGTGTGTGTGTGTGTGTGTGTGTGTGTGTGTGTGTGTGTGTGTGTGTGTGTGTGTGTGTGTGTGTGTGTGCGCAGCGCGGGCAGCGCATTTACAGAGTACCTTAACTCAATTTGAACATTCTGAAGCGCCATGAAACTAAGACAAAGAACCGTAACTGATGTTACGGTATTCTGCCTTGGCTTTTCTACGGCTTTTGAAGTTACGGCAAAGACAACACACAATTTTCTCCCCAAAACAATAAAATTGACTCAAGATATTTGTCCACATGATAAAGCAGATCTTTAATATTCCAAAAATGACAATAACTCATTTTCGACCAAAATTGAGTTACGGTCTTTTCGCTTTGCACGGCAGCATACCTGCGTGCATATACATCGGTGTGTGTGTGTGTGTGCACTGCACAAGTTAACAAAACAGGGACCCATTGATAGAAAAACAGCTCCACAGCGCTACCGGAAATCAAAACTCCACAGGGAACCTCTAATTAGTAACACTAAGGGCGTTTTCACACATACCTCGTTTGGTCCGGACTTTCGGACTTTTTAGTTTGATCCGAATCAAAATTACATGTGTGAAACCTCCCCCGGACCACGGTCCGGATCAAAAGACCAAATTTTGGTCCGACAAAAAGAGGTGGTCTCGGTCCGGACCAAACTGAACCACGGTCCGGTTTGTTTATAGTGTGAAAGCATTTTTTGGATGGTTCGGACTTTCGGACCAAATACAGGAAGCTCTAGCAGGCTCTCCTTGTGTTACAAGACCGGGGAAGCTCCTTTTAAGGAATAGCTCGGTGCTTAGTGAGAGAGAGAGCGAGTGTGACGGTGAATGCGCTCAGAGCAGACAGCTGTCAGCTATCAGAGCAGAGAATACATTAGCAGTTTATTTGTTAAGTGGTAGTAAATGTAGGCTACAGTGTATGTTTCCGTTTGTCTCTGAATAAATGCTCCAGAAAGAAAGTTCCCGTGTCTTGCTTCTCTACATCACAACAAAACAAAAAGAGCCGCAGCAGTAGCCTAGGGGAGAGCAGCGGTCAGTTGAACAGCCTAAACTCCGACACAGAGAGAAGATACGAGGGGACGGGGAAGCCCGTCAACAAACCAATCACTTATAAGTATCTGGAGACGCAGCTCACGTATGTGATGACGACAGGACGTAGGTTTGTCACGTAGAGATCTTTAGTGCGCTTGCAAAACTGCAGTGTGAAACCAAAACTTACCGGATCAAATGTATACAATGTAACAAAAACCTGAACCTTGGTCCGGACCTTGGTTCGGACTTTCATGTGTGAAAACGCCCTAAGACACTACACTAGACTCAGGCAGTGATTTCGGTGTGTTTTGTTTGTAGATGTGATGGACGTGGCTTGGTCCCCACATGACGTGTGGCTGGCCTCCTGCAGCGTGGACAACACCATTGTCATCTGGAACGCTCGCAAATTTCCAGGTAGGAGAAAAACGACTTTTAAAATGTATCATTCACAATAATTAAAGGAAGACAGAATATTTTGCGCAGTTCCTCTTGACCTAATGTCATTTCATTAATCATGAGCAGAATTTAAAGGAGATTTTGCAGTAGGGTGACATTATTAAAGATATATTTTGGGAAGTGCCAAGAGTTTAATGAGATCCATACCACTCTTGTGTTTGTATGTTAAAGCTACAGCCAGCAGCATGTTAGGTTAGCATAATGAGTGTCTACCAAAGTATCATTCTGGATACTGATTAGCAAAATAATACATTTTCAAATCCTCCACATAAAAAAAATAACTTGTTTTTCCTGAAAATGCTAAATACTGAAAAACCTCTCTGCACACTGTATTGCAAATAGCAATTATTTTCATTATCTAATAACGTGCTGCTTATTTTTCTACTACTTGATTGTTCTTTTAGTTTATAAAATGTCAGAAAATATACTGAATAAAACTTCTTAAAGCCCAAGGTAATGCCATCAAGTTGCTCATTTTACCTGACTGATACTAGACCTAAATATGAACCCAAAACATAGGCCTAAACATTCAGTCTACTATCACATGAGACAAAGAAAAGCAGCAAATCCTCATTTTTGAGAAGCTGGAACTTGGAAACGTTTAGTCATTTTTCAAGCCAAAACCAATATACCAAATAGCAAACAATCTTTATCAAAATAGTTTCAGATGAATGTTCTTTTGATAAACTAATTGATCATGCAAGCTTTACTTTTTGTTTGTTTTACTTCTAATAATTGAGCCTAAAACACTGTTAGTATTAAACAGTATGCAGTATGTTGATAGAGCAGGAAAATATCATCGATGTCTTCTGTGTCTCTCCAGAGATGGTGACATGGCTGCGAGGACACACTGGGTTGGTTAAAGGTCTGACGTGGGATCCGGTGGGGAAATACATCGCCTCCCAGGCCGACGACCACAGCCTTCGAGTGTGGAGGACAGTGGACTGGCAGATGGAGGCCAACATCACCAAACCCTTCAGCGAGGTACAAAAACACTGCCCGCTGTGTTTGATGATGCAGTGGCGCACACAGGGTTGACATTATTACATGGGAACGTCCACATTCGTTATGTGTTTTCACTCTTTTATTTGTAACATCATTATGTTTTCCTCCCAGTTCTGTCACAGCACAGTTAACCAAATGAGGGTCTGAATTAGTTTTTGTTATGTCTATCTGTGTCTCAGTGCGGCGGGACGACCCACGTCCTGCGTCTCTCCTGGTCTCCAGACGGCCAGTACCTGGTATCGGCTCACGCCATGAACAACTCCGGTCCCACCGCACAGATCGTGGAGAGAGACGGCTGGAAGACTAATATGGACTTTGTGGGCCACCGTAAAGCTGTCACTGTGGTTGTAAGGAAATTTTAGTCTGATGTTCTGCATTTTAAAAGTGTACGTCTTAACATCTGTCTGCACACTGATGGATCTGGTTTCTTTCTCTGTAGAAATTCAACCCCAAGATTTTTAAAAAGAAACAGAAGAACGGCAGCGCTCCAAAACCCGGCTGTCCATATTGCTGCTGTGCAGTCGGCAGCAAAGACCGATCGCTCTCCGTCTGGGTCAGTTTCACGCTTCACTTTGTTTTGGAAAATGGTCATCAATATTGGGCAATTGACTTAAAATTCAATATTACATATTACTAGTTACTTTTATTTGAAAGTAAAACGCTACTTTACAATATTACTGTCTATGTAAAGTAATGTGTTACTGTATAAATTACTTTTGTGTTACTTTCACACCATCTTAAGGCGCTGACACACCAACCCGATAATCGGCCGTCGGACAGTCTGGCGAGGTCGGTGACTCAAGTCTTTTCGATGTGTTCCGTGCCGTCGTCAGTCGGCGGAGCCGTCTGCATGCATTTTGGCCGATTTGACTTGTTGAATCGGCCAGTGGGCAGTCGGACTCAATGGCCAATCTGATTGGTGGAGTGCTAACCGAATCGGGGCTTCTTACACAAGAAGAAGCCAGAGAGCTGACAACACCAGTATCTACTAGCCATCGCATTTTCTTCCGTTCAGCGAGTAATGACAACAATGATCCTTCTTGACTACTATCAACACTCTCTGATGAAAAAACAATGTCTGACGACAGCGTGCTCTGTGTTTACGAGGTCTAGAGAGATGTTCCGTCATTTCCAGTTTTCATTTTTTGGGCGACAATACAGATTAGCGCTGCCTGCTGTTACGGAGACGTATTATGTCTCGCGCACGCACAGAACGTAAGCTCAAGTCGGCGCCGCATCAGTGTGTCCTGAGGCACTTTTTTGAGAGACGGGAGCCGACTGATCAGTCCGACTGCCTTTTCTGCCGATGGTCAGCCGTCGGATTGGTATGTCAGAGCCTTTAGCTGTTCATCACACAGCGTTAACGGGAACAAACACCTGGCAAGCTGCCATAGTTTTTGGTATTGGTTGTTTCAATGAAGGCTACTTGTCAATTTTAATATCAACTTTTTTAAATGTTGAATGATTGTGTTTGTGTGAGAAGTGACTTCTCAGTAGAAAGTTCCTTACCCCGTTTTAGTTACTGTTTAGTTCCTGGCGATACTAATGTTTCCTGTTTCTCCTCTTCAGCTGACCTCTCTGAAGCGCCCCCTGGTGGTCATCCACGATCTGTTTGATAAATCGATAATGGACATTTCCTGGTATGTTTTTGAAAGGCGCTGTGGGGCCTGTCACACATGTGCTTCAGTGTCTCCCTCCATAAGTTTCTCATTCACAAAGACTTAACATTGAGATGAAAGAAATAATCTGACCTTGTTAACAGCTCCAGGTCTTCTGTCTGCAGGTCTTACAAATGTCTATTTATATAATCACAAGCTATTGGAAAAATGCTGTTTGGCTCCTGGCGATGAATTAATCTTTTTGTTGCAGTGCCACAGTTGACCCTGGCACACTATTCAGCACTACTCTATACTCTCTTATCCATGAACAGGATTTTAAGACATCACTGGTACACCCTCCGTTTGTCTGAGTTATAATTGTGTTTGTCAGGACTCTGACAGGTCTGGGGATGTTAGTGTGTTCGATGGACGGCACTGTGGCCTACCTGGACTTCTCGCTGGATGAACTGGGAGACCCACTGAACGAGGAGGAGAAGGTTAGACACACATCATGGAATCACATCTGGCTGCCGACACAAACTTAGTTATTTAACTCAATAAACCAAAACAAATTACTCCTGTATTTAAAAGAGACCCTGTTTGTCTTTTCTCAGTACTGATAACTTAAAGTATTTAGTAAAAAGTCATAATACCGATTCCCAACCAGAATGTTCTAAAATAAACTTTCCTGCATTTGCTTTTTTCTGTTGACTGTGAAAAACATTTCTAGAAATCTTGGTGTTGCCTAAAAGTGTTAATCTCTGCCTTTTTTTCAAGATACCTGCATTGCATTTTGTCACATCTTAGAATAAAATCTAAACTAACTCTATACCAGCTACCAGACACATTAATTGAATGTGTCTGAGCTTTATTAATATGAGAAAACACATACTAACCTCTGTTATCCAGTAGTTTTTCATGCTTAAAAGGTAAGAATAAACCGATGAGGTCTGGTTTGACACTTGGAAACAGCTGTTTTTTCAACAGTTTTTACCTGGTATGAATACCAGAAAGGAAAAGCAGGACGAGACTTTTCTTCCGATCATGGATATATCATGTTATATAGCAAATAATTTGTGGTTCAGTTATAAAATATGTCGGTTTCCATGAGCAGAATAAAAACGTGAAGGGAAGTGAAAACCGAGTCGCCCGAGCTATGTGATTTATGTTTACAAGCCCTGGTTGGCTTGTAATTGGTCAATGCCACCCAAAGAAAAAAATACAAAACACAACCTCTTTCCATCATTCCATCAAGAACACAAAGAACCCAAATTAAACTTCCTCTCTCTCTTCCTCTGACACACAGAACAGTATCCATCAGAACATTTACGGTAAGAGTCTGGCTATAACCAGCACCGAGGCTCAGCTTTCCACCACCATCATTGAGAACCCCGAGATGCTCAAATACCAGCAGGAGCGACAGAACTCGGCCCAGGCCAACTCGGGACCAGGAAGTGCCGGGCCCGAATCCTCAGCCCCCAAACTCAACAGTGTGATGAACGGAGAGTCTCTGGAGGACATCAGGAAGGTGGGAAACTGAAATGTTACATCCAACAAGCAGCAGAGTGTCGGGTTCTCATGCATTTGATAAAGAATCCTAATTTGTTCATTTGTGTGTGTGATTTTTTTTATACACACATTTCTGCTTAGAATTACTTGTATATTAAAATATGAAGTCACAGAACAGCGTTTCCGACTCTGCATAGATTATATATTTGCAATATTTTATTATTCAGGTTGCAGGGAAAAAACATAGAAACTCACTGATTATGTTAAGAGAATAGAAGATACACCGTTTTACAAATACAAGTCAAACACAGGAGAGCAGATGATGTAGAATAACTTGGAAACAGCCCATTTTCAAATATCTAAACAAATACTTTTGTGATATTTTTTTAATCTTAAATATCTTGGATGTGTTATTTTGTGGTCTTGCAGAACCTTCTGAAGAAACAGGTGGAGACGAGAACCGCAGACGGCAGAAGACGAATCACACCTCTCTGCATCGCTCAGCTGGACACGGGGTACGAAAATGTGAAACACTACGGTGGCCCCCAAGAGCTCAAATTAAAATAAAATGCATGCAAATAGACCCAACACAAGCAAAATAAAATAAAATAACCTCATAATCAATTGGACAACACATGCACAACAGAAAAACACTGCATATGGAGAAAGTACAGCAAAATAGTCCTTCTGTCTCTGCAGGGATTTTTCGCCGGCTCTGTTCAACAGCGCTCCCATCCTGCCCTCGGGCTCCTCCATGTCCAACCAGCTCACCCCCCAGCTCAGCTCCGACTCCAGCCCAGGACAGGCCTCTTCTCTGGGGCTTAGGCCCAGCCACGACCCCATGCTCACCTCACCTCCACCCAACAGCACCGCCAAGGGGCTCGAAGACAACAAGGATGGGTACAAACTGTTCTGTCTTTTCTTTTTCTATGATGTTCTATCTGCGCTTGTTAACTTCTTCAGATTTCTCACTCCTAACTCTCTATCTCCCCTCCCCCCGTCCTCCTCTTCCTTTTTTTATTTCGTTTAAAAATGCCCTTGATCTTCTCATTCCCTCCTCCTCTTCTGTTCCTTATTTTCTGCTTCCCTTACGTTCCAGTTTGAAGACCAGCCTTCTGCTCACTTCTGCATCCAAGATCGAGCCAATGAAAGCTTTGGACTCCAGGTTCACGGAGCGGTCAAAGGCCACGCCGGGGGTCACAGCCGCCATCTCCTCCATTGCTGGACTCACGCCTCTAGACAGGTGATCACCTCCGTATAAGTGAAGGAAAACAAATTGTACAAATGTGAGAAAAGAGGACAAACCGTCTCTAAAACAAAATTGGACTTTTCTGTTCATCCAGCAGGCCAAAAGACGGCATCTCCGCCCTGAAAGACATAAAAACAAAAGATGACACCAGCAGCGACAGCGAGGACAAGATGGCCTCCATCAACAAGAACTTGTCGTTCAGCAAGAGGAAACCTGAGATGCTGATGGATGGAGGAGAGGTGGTGGAGAAGAGGAAAAAGGGACGGCCCAGGAAAGACAAGATGGCTGCACCCATCGCCCAGCCCTTCACGCAGGTAGAGAGATGGAGGAAAAAGATGGAACAGATAGATGGATGGAGGTCCCGATACATCATTGAACTCCAAGAGATCCATTCATGCCTTCACAAAAACATTAACAAACCAGAACAAGAACATATTCGGGTCGTGAAGACATTAATTAACCCCGTAGTTACAGAATGTCAGTCAGAGCATATTTTTTGGCTTCAATAGTTTTGAATTGAATAGCAAGTACTATTGAAAAGGTCTAGTAAAAGCTCCTTTTGTGCAGATGTCCTTGGAAAAGAGAGAGAGAGAGAAATAAATGTATGATTTGTCCCTCCTCTTCCTGTCAGATAATTCCTCCAGCAGAGCGGGAGCCCAGCAGGGTGGCAGCTCCTCCCGCTCCTCCAGCTGCTCTCAAACTACCAACGCCCAGTATAAAGAAGGCCTTCAGTCTGCAGGTAACACACTGTGTGTGTGCGTGTGTGTGTGTGTGTGTGTCTGTGTGTGCACTCTGAATTCTTTGTGGTGGTTTTATCTTCCAGGAGAAAGGTATTTTATTTTTAGAACAGAACCACCAAGCCATGTCGTGTAGTTACATTTTTCATTTTTCGAGAGGTGCGCGTCAGGCTACAGCGTAGGGTCCGGTGTAAAAGCACAGGGGTCTGCGGGGGTACACCATCGATTCGACGCAGAAGCATAAAACGGCCTTTAAGCTTATAGTACGTTTTACTCCCCTTAAATTTTTTTTTTTAAACAAGCAGAATATGTGTTTGCAACCCAAATGAAGTGACATATATGTAGCATTTTATATTCCTACTTTGTGTTTGTTTGTTGCACCTGCGTCTGTCGCAGACGAAATTTAAAAAACAGAACTGAAGTTGCAGTGATTGTACCTGGCCTTCGCTCACAGTGCTGTATGTGACAGTAGTCTGTAGTAGTCAACTCCCTCTACTGGTGACCAGTAAGAACTGCAACAACATCAGTAGAAATGATCAAGAAATGGTCTCTTTTCTTTGTTTATGTGAGTTAGAAGCACACAAATAAGCATCCATCTCATCCTACCCATAATTCACGATGTTTCTGTAGTTTGTTTACACAGCAGTTTAACACATTACAGACAAAACTACACTTGACGCTATTTTCTCAGTGATACTTTTGTGTTAATGCCACTTTGAACTGCTCTTATGTATCAAACTAAGGATGGTAACGCTGCATAGATCATATAACATTTTGGGTGTGAACATACATTGATTTTTATTATCAGTCCGTTAGGATAACACTGTTTCTTGCATAGCTGTTGTTAAGCTATAAATGGAAAATGTGTTTGTAGGTGAGCATGGAGCCGTCAGTGTTCCTGGAGGTGGAGAACGAGGTGTCGTTGGTTGCGGGTTCAAAGCTCAGCCAGCTGCGATGCTCCAGAGACGGACGAGACTGGAACACACTGCTGCCCAGCTCAGTGGTCACTGCTGCAGGGAGCAGGTACGACGCTCAGCGTGCCATTCACATATGGAGCTCGTCTTTATGCCTCCATCGATTTTTGTATAAATAAACAAATCAACAACACAAAATAAGTTTTTCCTGGCTCTTCCTCTCCTTCAGTGACGTCATCGCCGTCGCCTGTCAGGACAGGATGTTGTCCGTGTTCTCTTCCTGTGGGCGGCGGCTCCTTCCTGCCATCCAGCTGCCCACGCCTGTGTCAGCTCTGCACTGCACCGCCCACTTCGTCATGGCTCTGACAGCTGGAGCAACGCTGTCTGTCTGGTCCGTGCTCACAGATTTTGTTAGAAATGTTGTGGTGGATTTCTTCTATTTTCTTTTTTAGATGTGATCTGTATTTATTGGGGATGTTTCTAACTTGTATGTTATTTCCCATGTAGACTTATTCAAAACATAGTTTTATACATGCATTACAGAGATATTTGTATATGTTATTGTTTTCCCTCTGTATCAGTTGATAGAAATGCTGTTTCAGTCAAAGCTTTTCATGTAGAACAATACAAGAGCAGTGATGTGTTTGCTGGTATTGTTTCTGACATATTCAAATAGCTTTATTAATTTTTTTCTTTCTGTGTGCAGGGACGTTCAGAAACAAAAGGCTCTGGTGAAGAACGAGTCCCTGCTGACTATTTTATCTGGTGAGACACTGCAGCATGTGACGATGACAAAGGAAGAATTCAACATTTTGGGGAATACATTTATCTGCTTTCTATCCTGGGGGGGAGATGATATCAATCTCACATCTGTGATAAGTATGGTGCTGGGCTCAGTTAATTAAAAAAAAAAAGTTCCAGCAGCTGCTGTGAGTAGTCTTTTAGTCTTTATGCTTATCTAGGCTAACCATATCCAGACTCGAGCTGTGTACTTAACATAAAGACATGAGATTACTCATGAAAAGAAAGCAAATAAATGTATTTGCCAAAATGTTGAACTGTTCCTTTTTAAAAGTACATACAACAAATGATTTATAGAAATCTCCCTCTTCAAGAAGATGATCCATAAGAGGTTTTACCCCCACGTGATGATGGCTTCAAACCACGTTATTTTGACTTATGTAACTTATTTATCGTATGTATTTGCATCAGTGAGTCTGGAGAATCCAGTCACACTATCCTCCCTAAAAACATTGTGTTTGTGTTTGAAGGTGCAGACACTTCAGTGTCTCAGTCTCTGCTGACCCAGCAGGGAGTTCCAGTCATTGGACTGTCCAACGGGAAGTCCTACTGCTTCAGCTCCTCACTGGAGACATGGTGAGACCGTAGAGTAGAGACACAGTACGGCTGAAACAACCGCTACTAATATCACTGAGTTTGGTTCAAATGATTCTTAAAGAGCAGGAAGCCGACTGAATAATTCAACTTCTTAAGAATTATATCGTGTCTCCCTCAGGACTCTGATAGCAGATAAAGGAGACTCTCTGGTCCAGTGTGCTGACTTTAGAAGCTGCCTGCCTACCCAAGATGCACTTGTGTCCCCAGGGCCGCTGGCTGTCATGCAGGGCCGCAACCTTAAGTATGACAGCAATATTAAATTGCCACTTCTCAGTCCAGATGAAATGTAATAAAGAAGAAAATAAAAAAATAAAAATGTCTCTGGTCCCTGCAGTGCTGGTCGGCTGGCGTCCCGCCTCTCCTCCACCCCTCACCACCTGCAGCAGAGCATGACCATGGCCTTCCTGGAGAATCAGCTGGCGTCTGCTCTGACTCTGCAGTCAGCGCAGGAGTATCGTTACTGGCTGCTCATCTACGCCCGCTTCCTCGTCAACGAAGGTACCAAACTATCAACCTCTAAGGGTTTCGAGACTTTGAACACAGGACTGACTGTATATGTGGAGCGTTGAGTCTGATTTTTGTTTCAGTTTTGACTGAAGTGTGTGTGTGTGTGTGTGTTACCTGCAGGCTCAGAGTATCGTCTCCGAGAACTCTGTAAGGAACTGCTGGGTCCCGTCCACAAATCAGCGGCCACAGCCTGGGAGCCCACCACTCTGGTATGATGACAAATGTCCTCTTCTTCCTCCTGTTGAAAGCTGTCTTGTTTTCCCATGGCTCGGTCTCTGACCTCTTTTATGTGGGTTTACTGACCTATAGGGATTAGAGTGTGGATCGGGCTGCATTTTTCTGTCCAAGCCCGGCCCGCGTCCGACCGAGCAGTAACCGAACACAGGCATTAAGATATTTATGCCCGAGACAGTTAAAATAATTTTTTTTTCTCATACTAATGACACATGTAGGTTTGTTTGTGTGGAAAGCCCGCTTTTATTAAGCAACTGTAAGAAGGCGTTTGGAAATGTCAACAGATGAGCGCATCAGCGCACACGGGGCAACAAGCGCATGTTAACACAGGCGCGCCCCATTGGCTAATAATAAGCTGTTTTAAATTTAAAATGTTCAATGCCTTATTGCGCTGATGTGACCGAGCCCGACCCGACCCGAACATCATTTCTAAATATCTGTCCGAACCCAGCTCGGGTCGGTTATAATAGGCATGTCCCGATTTGATTTTTTTCCCGGCTCAGAGTCCTTAATAATATCGACTATCTGTCGATACCGAGTCCAGTCTGATACTTCTATTTACCTTAATGTTGATCAAATATGGATCTGACCCATTGAAATAACAGCTGTTAATCTGACAGACCTCTAATTTCCACGAGCGACATGATCCAAATGGCATCAGGACGTCCTGATTCTAAAGCTTTTAAATTATGAATATGACATAAAAGCGATCAGCTCATTTAACTACAGAAGAGGTATCACTCTGAACGGCAAGAAACACTCAGTCCAATCACTTTGTGCAGTGGTGTTACTGAGTGAACTTTCTTTCCTCGCAGATGATCGGTGGGTGAGTACAGACACCGGCTACAGAGAGCCCACGAACCTGACAGCGGCCATGTTGGGCTTGAAGTTACTGGAATTAACGTTAATTAGTGGCAGTTTAAAACCCAAAGATATTAAATTTACAATGAAACAAATCAGAAAAAAGCAGACAATCCTCACGTTAGAGAGGCTGTAAGCAGCCATTATTTAGCATTGTTGTTTTGCTTATTAAACGATTTAATTTGTTATCGAAAATTGGTGATTCATTTGCTGTTGATCAACTCATCAGTTAATCAATAAAAAAATCTGGACTGCTTAATTCTCACACCTGTTGCAAAAAATGCGGACTCATATTAGGCCATCTTCCTCCCTGCATCTGATCTGATTAACTGTGATAATATTTCACTGGTCCATCGTATTGTAACATTGTAGTCCTGTTTCAACCTGTGCGAACAAAGCTAATAGCTAATGCATTTAGCCCTCGCTAGCTCTGCCACCCCAATAACTGTAACATGTTGCTAACTATTTGTTTCCTGTGTTAAGGGTCTACGTAAGCGCGAGTTGCTGCGGGAGGTTTTACCTGTCATCGTTGAAAACCTGCGATTCCAGAGACTGTTCACTGAATACCAGGACCAGCTCGAGCTGCTGCGTAACAAATAACACACACTGCTACAAACAAACACACAGACTGACACAAAACACACACTCAAACTCATCATGAAATCAGTTTGGTTTGTCCCGGCTCGGCTCGGATGAACTCTGACTGCTTTTTCTCAACTTTGGAAGCTTGAAACGTTGTTCTGGCTGAAAGCTGAAAAACACATCCTGGGTGTTTTTAGGAGAACTTTACTAACAGCCAGTCCACAGCTTTTCAAGCGCTGGGACTTTTCAGTGCTGTTGCTCACTGGGGAGAAGTGGTGGGTGCTTAGTTTTATTTTTTTCTAATCACGATCTCAGTATGAACTTTCGTCTTTTGTCTTTTTTTCCTGCTAAAAGTGTTTTTCTGACCTATGACCCTCTCCTGCTCTCCTAATTATGAACATAAAAAGATTAACTTAAGAGAGGCGCTGACAGAAAGGTTGCAGGTTGGATTCCTGCCACGTGTGAATCCTTCTTAAGTTTGTTTCCCTCCTCAGAGAGAGAGAGAGCAGAGGTGAGACGCTCATACAAATCAGAATGGATGTAAAAGAGCAATATGCTTGTACCAAAGTGATGCCTTTAAGTGTAGAAATAACCGCACGCCTCTATCTGCAAGGTGAAGGAAATGAGGGGAATCCAGACAAAATGGTTAGATCTGCCAACGGGGGAATTTTTCTGAGTGTATTGGCTGTCTTTAAAAGTGACAATGCAAATGCCAAAAAGTCACAGCGAAGAAGATAATCAAATGTATAACCCCACTGGAATTTTGAAATTCGGAAATACAAGATGGACCTCTGGAAAACAAAGTCAACAGGGTTTAAATGATGCATTTTTGCCTCATTTCCACTGCATAGTTCAGCTCTACTCAACTCACTTTTGGTACCAGAACTTTTCTCTCTTTCATTTTTCATTTGGAAACTGCTAAATTCAATAAAACTTCCTCAACTGAGCGAAAATGTTTAACGCTTGCTTCCATAACCCACAACTTTTGCTAATGGAAGCCCAAGTCAGAGCTTGAGTTGAGTAGAGCTGCACCATGCAGTGGAAATGCAGCGTTTGTGTCACTTGGCAGCTGATTCTAAATCACGGAAGCATTCACACGTCACTCAAAGAGCACTTAGAGCATTTCAGATGGTAGAAAATGTGTTAGTGCACAAACAGGAAGCACAGCAGTTAATTGTGCATTGTGACTAAAAATCAAATGAGAAATTAACTAACATGAACACAATGCCAGACTTAATAACAAAGTAAAAAGGAATGTGCATCAGCAGCATCTTGAACTGCAACAATGTTAGACATCAGTACAAGTTGTCGATACTAATGTCATTTTTCAACAGTTTGACGTAATTTCATCAATTGTTACACACAATGTAATCATTTTTTTAAAAACAAGATGATCAAACAAGGGTCTAACATAATAAGTGGACTTAATAAGTCCCATTTGTATTGTGTTGGGTGAATAAATTCAGAACCAAGCTCCTTTATCATGACCTCTCAGATTATATATTTACTGTATACCACATTCTCCTGCCTGCAGGTGTTGCTGAAACACTCAGAAAGGTGGGAAAAAAATAATTATTTTTCTTCTTAATACACACAGGTTTAACAAAACATCAACAGTGAATCCTCTGCTCTGCAGAGACTTGGAACATTTGACTGTAAACTTGGGCCACAGTCCCATACAGACACGTTTATTGTGAATATCAGTAGCTGCTCGAGGAAAATATGCTTATGTCAGCCTTCCTGAAAGCAAAAGCAGTCACTCTTCAAGCTATATTACTGGATGTGTATCAAACAGGCCTCCTGTCTCGTATGTGTTCTAGTTTCACCACATGCTTTTTTTAAACTCATAAATCACACTAAAGGGGTTTGCCAGTTAAAACGTGGGATCGTTGTGAAATGATATGAACGTTTCAAAGAGGCCCAGTGGAGACGTGGTATATAGACATTATTTGGTCGGTTTCATTTCTTGTCCCTTGTAAATAACATATTTTTTTTGCTGCAACCTGTTTGTTTTCTCTCTGTTACCAGGCAAAAACCACTGTTTCATCTTACATCCATTAACTTGACATTTTAAGCAGTCATGAAACCTGACAAAACATCATTGACCTTCAAGAATAAGTACTTGTGTAAAGCCTTTTTGTCCACAGCAGCAATCCTCTGCCTGCCCTGTGTGTGTGTGTGTGTGTGTATATATAAATGGAGAGTGTGAGCTTAAGAAGCTTGTTTACTGCTGTATTTGACTGCACAGTGTGGAGAGCAGCACTGAGGCAGAGGGGAAGAACTCATCTTTCTTTACCAATCTGTACAGCATTACTTTCTTTCAATTCTTTTTGCTGTTAGTCAATTTTTAAATGTTTGTACAAGGCAATTTTTTGTTTCCATTTTCTATAAGAAAAAGAAAAAATGAGTGGAGACGAGCTGGAATTTAGCTTTTGAAGAAAGAAAGTGAAAAACTAAATAAACGAGGAACAGTTGGGTTTTGGTAATTTCCTGTCTGGCATTTCTTAAGTGTGTGTGAACGAGAGAAAGTGGGAGACCGCAGATGGGGGTTAAATGAAGATAATATCAAAGAAGAACCTTTCAGCTACCAAACACGTGACGTTATTTGTGCAACACAGATCACACTGTATAAAATCAAAAGATAGTTAAATATGAATTTGAGTGTGAGACTTCTTACTGGAGCTCTGCCATTTTTACTTTTGACTTAATCCATGTGACAATATGCCAAGTTAATGTGCTGTATTCTTTAAAGATGTACCAGTGAACTCAGGATTTAGTCTGCATTCTCCCTCACTTTGAATCTAACCCTTCTTGTGAAATGCTGCTCTTCATCATTTGTATTGTTTTCCTTCAGAAGCCCTGAGAGGCAAGTGAGGAAAAAACAAACACAAATTCTGGTAATTTTCTACATCTAATCTAAAAAGTTTTCTTCCTTGTGTAATTTAAGAACAGGTGGGGAAAAGTTTTGCCAGGATAATGTTTTTATAAATTTTCTTTTATCTGTGAAAACATACTCATTTCAGCCACAAGAGGAGGAAGTGCACCGTTGTTTTCACCTGCTGAAAGATGAAAAGTAAGGAACTCAAAACCATTATTCTGGCAAATCCTTCTTTACCTGTTGCTTAATCAGCAGGGAAAACCATTCAGATCAGACTTAGAAATAGATCACCCACATTTTCTCACATGCTTCTCAGAGCTTCCATAGTTTTAATTTGCATCAATATGAGACATATCACTACCTTTGAAAAGTTAGAATTAGTTTTGGCCCCAAAAGAAGAATAATTTGCACTTGTATGATAACTGTTACCTTTGTATTTGACATGTTGTGCGTTAAGGCCTGTTTTTTTATATTTTATAAATGTAATGAATTATAATTATGACTAATTTTGCCTTATCTTTACAGTTCTGCAAGCGTACACATTTGTGTGTGTGTGTGTGTGTGTGTGTGTGAAAGAAAGAAAGACACAGAGGGCATATATATATATATATATATATATATATATATATATATATATATATATATATATATATATGTCAGTTATTGTTTTTCGACTTGTGAAAACTTTCAGAGAGTTAACCCCATTACAACCAATATAGAAACTTTATGCAGTGCTTGGCAACACAAACTGATTTAGCCCACCCAAATTTGTTCTCTTCCCAAATGATTAATATTACTGTAGTTATGGCGGTTAGACTGATTCTTCTTTGTACTCAGTGATTACATTGATGAAGAGAAAAGGTGAGGAGCTGTATTAGCGTCCTTACCGAATCCATAAACATATGACAATACAGATTCACTGCACATTATCATACCTACAGTATGCTTATGCTTAATATCTGTCCCTATCTTACCAAAGGGAAGGCAACAGCTCACTAATAATTCAGTCAAGGCCAGAGGTGGGTAGTAACGAGTTACATTTACTCCGTTACATTTACTTGAGTAAGTTTTTGAAAAAATGATACTTCTAGGAGTAGTTTTAAATCACTATACTTTTTACTTTTACTTGAGTAGATTTGTGAAGAAGAAACTGTACTCTTACTCCGCTACATTAGGCTACAATGAGCTCGTTACTTTTCTTTTTACCTCTTTGGTATTCTACGAGTCATTGTTTTTATCCCCCCGCGTACGCCTCATTTTATGACAGAGAGAGAGACTTCCGCTAAAGCCTCTACCACGTGACTGTTTCACCCAATCAAACGTAGTTGTGCAGTCTCGTCACCTTCCTCAAACTTAGCAGCGGGATGGGTTAGCTTTTACAGTCGCAGCAAAACAAAAATGTCAGAAACGTCACAGACGAGGAGGAACCGAGCCCTGTACTACGAAGCAAGATCAACATGCCCTGGATTTATTTCAGTTACCCGGCTTCACCTAACCTAACCACCGCGGTCCCGCATAAACTGTGTCATGACGGTGGTTATCAAGTAGTTCAACCAACCCAGGGTTTCCCGATCCAGCGGCGCCTGTTCACAAGAGGTGATGTTTGCACAACATGACCAACAATAGCCACATATTTTACATAAGAAGAGCAAACTATAATTCTACATAAAAATGAACACATACATGGTTTTACAGGCAAAACGCAATACAGTCGCTGCTTCCTAAAAAAAAAAAAATTGCCGATGCTGTAGATGCGCACAACTCGTATCAATATCACTTCCCCACCAGTCAGGCACAAGATCTGACCATAATTAAACTTGTACTTTCCATAAACTGTCGTTGCTTTAGCCTTTTATTTCAGTTGCAACCATGGCAGTGAGAGTGATCGTTTATCGCAAATAAAAAATATAAAAAACATAAAACCGCTGTGCGCATTACACACGGCAAATATCGACATCAGGGAATGATAACGGGGCTGTCGGTCTCTAAATATTTTTTGTATGAGCACACCCCTCTCTTTTTCTCTCTCCCCCTCTCTCCCTCTCTCTCTGTGCACCGAGCTCCACCTGATCTTCTAAGAACGGTGAAGCCGTTATCAGTGGAGTATTGATTGGTCAGTAGGCGGTGCTTTCACACCAGTTGATCTCTGATCTCCAACTTAACCTGCTCCCGACCAGGTTAGGCGTCCAGCATAAGTTACCACGGCGATTGAACCCGATAACAAGTGATCCACCTTTGTGAATGAAAGCATGTTACCTTAGTAAAAGTACCAAACAGCAGCTCCATTACCTTGTTCTAGTTCTGCCTGCAGAGTCTGGTAAAAAAAAGTGTAAAGGTTTGGAAATTTGTGTTACTTGTGCTTATTTATTTTTTATGTATTATTATTTTATTGATATTATTTTTTAAGTACTTGAATTTACCTGGATTATTTTAATTTAAGCTATTTTATAATTAATTAATTAATTTAAATTAATTTAATTGATTGGATGAACTATAATTTGTCTAAATATGAATATTTTGTATTTTTGTCCGTCTGATTGAATGCTTATGTTAAAAAATAAATCAGACGTTACTCAACAGTTACTCAGTACTTGAGTAGTTTTTTCACCAAGTACTTTTTTACTCTTACTCAAGTAATTATTTGGATGACTACTTTTTACTTTTACTTGAGTCATATTATTCTGAAGTAACAGTACTTTTACTTGAGTACAATTTTTGGCTACTCTACCCACCTCTGGTCAAGGTACAGCTTACATGGAGAACACGTGGGGTTGTGGGCAAATATGATGGCTCTACCACATGTGATTGGTCACTCTTTGGTGGATTTCAGGGTGAGTCTATCATAGGTGTAATTTACAGGGGGGGATAGGGGGGTTACAAATTTGCAGGGCTCCATGTAAGAGACAAAAAGTCTCCTGTTGAGAAAAGCTTGAACTGAACACAAAATAATATGCAACCTTACTTATGCCTCCTTTTTTAAAGCTGTTTTTAAATGCACAGTTTCCAGCAAAGTGCAGTTAAATATTAAATATGTTTTAGTATTTAAATGTCATGTGTTCTGGCTCCATCCGTCTTTTTACAGTCAGTCTTTCATATGAGTTTATTTCTTTTTGCGCGCAGTATCTCAAACTATATTTGCTCTCCATGTACAAAAATTAATATCATTGATTTGTAAAGAGGACTTTCTACAACCTAAAAGCATCAAAGACCATTCAAACATATAGACAGTCCTCTCAGAAATCTGACTGGACACAACCAAGCTTTGGGACAGGAGACTCATCAACATGGGAACATTGTTGATGAACTCAGAGCTTCTCCTGTTTTGGCTGTTAGACACCGAGGTGTTTAAACATTCAATAAACATGCACAACTTGGGAAACATGAATGTGTTTAATAATTTTTTAAGACAGTTTTCATACAGTAACTTTGTATATAGGACAGGTTATGCATCCAATTTAAATACAGATGACATGGACGATAACACAATGTGATGGCTCCTAGGCCTACTAATGCTACGTTTACACGTGGCCGGCTATTTTCATAAACGGACATTTCAATCTCTCGGTTTTCAGAAAATTGTTCGTTTATATGTACCCGTGTATATATGCCATCAATGCAGTTAAGAGCATGCCAGACCTGTAGGTGGCGTTGTAACTAGAAGCTCAAGCCCATGTTAGCCAATCAGAATCCCGACAATAGCAACAACAGCTACCAATCACGTCCTCTTTCTCTCTCTCGGCTGCCTAAACCTCCGTTTGTCTCAGTTTACATGCAAACGTGCAAACGAAGTTTTCCAAAATCTCCACTTTGGCCGGAGTTTTTATTAATAATCGTTTTCTGTGATAAAAACTGGGTTTTCGTGTAAATGAGAGGCCAAACCGCAGGAAAATATCGGCGTCTTCCCTTCGGGTAAACAGGGCCTTAAGTCCCTTTGGTTGCTGGGATCTGGGGATTGGCTAATGAGGACTGATGAGTGACACCTGGAGCAACTGATTGCTCCCCTGTCTATAAGTAGGAGTGTTTGGGCAGTCGTTCTCTCTCCCTCCTCCAGGTTGCTTGGTTTGTTTGGATTTTGGGTTTAGTTATATTTGCGTTCTAGCTTTGATACATCTACAGACATCCATACATTTCACACATTTCTGTTTAACTGATTTCACTTTCATCTTTATTACTTTAATAAATTTGGTTTAACTGAACAAACGTGTGTCTCCCCCTTTTTGTCATGCCTTTAAGCCAGGTCGTGACAACAATGTATTACAACATTTAAATTCTTGTTATTCTTTTAAACATTTTAATACAGATCCAGTTTAAGAATGACACAATTGTAAGGGTTCATTTTTATGCAGCTAGTGTTTATTTCTCTTAAACACTTGTTGCACAGTAGAAAATCTACACCTCAATTTGAGATTGTCGAAAAATGTCATTGTTAAATAAATCCACATTCACATTAATCTTGATTAAAGATCATTTGCAGTAAAAAGAGCACAATTTAACTTGGAAACATAATTCTTTGTACTCTCCACTGTATAGACCACCTCACATGGAAGTTTTCGCTGCATAGTTGACCTCTTTATCTTTACGACTTTAAAGACCTCATAGGGAGGAATCAGCACTTCTGCTTCGTTCGTAAATGCAGAATAGGGGGAGATATCTGCTCCCATGCACGTGACAATCTCAAAGCATGACTTCTCTCCGAAAATGTCTTTATTGGCGTAATCACCCAGTGAGGCTGAGGTGAAAGAGCCAAAACGAATCGATGTGTTTTCAACATCTTGGCTAAAGTACTCGTTGACTCTACGGTAGACAGTGAGACATTGTTTTTTATCAGATGCACTTATATCTTGAATGGCAGTAGTCAGGAGAAAGTGAAGTGCGTGATACCCAAATGTGGTCTTGTACCGAGGTCCCTGGGTTCGAACTGCAGCGTTGAATTTACTATACACATCGGTTTCGTCAGTGTAAGTACGAATAGCTACAATCTGTTTTCTTTTCAGTACTTTATTAAACCATTCCCCAAATGGTGTGTGTGTGTTCTCTGACCTGTCCCAGACCGCTTTGAAGTTTTTGTCTTTGTTCTTCTCATTATCCAGGTCTTTTGTTACCCTCTTCTTCATGTCTTCTTTGCACCCATCGTATATGTCGTCAACAGAGTTTTCAGCCATGTCCAGTGGAAGCACACTGTTCTCCCCAGTTTTAGCCCCACCTACAGCACCAGATTTACCGGCCTCCTTCAAAGAAATAATAGACATTTTGAGAGCAATTAATCTTATATTCTTAGTGCACAGCAGTTACAATGAAGCAACCCTACCTTTATTGTAAAGATGATGACCATTGCTACAACAAAGACCAAAAATGATACCCACGGTCTTCTTAACCACTGTCGAGACATGCTGTAGCTGTTAGATAAAATAATCTCTGGCAACTTGTGGAGTCGAGCAGAAAGACCGTCAATGGAACAACATGATCTGGGTATAGTACACTTGTATAGGAAGTAATTAAGGAAGTTAAACAGACACAGACAAAGTAGAACAGGAAGGAAGAGGTGGTTGTGAACGATAGACATGACCAAATACGGGAAAGTAATGGCTTACCTTCACAACTCTGTGACGAAAGAGCACCAAAAAGACTCCTCCTGTTCAGAACAGCTTGAACTGAAACAAAACATAATATTAGTAACGTTTTATTTTTGTGAAGATGAAAGTATTATCTCTCAAAAAGCAGCTTCCAAAACAGTTTCCAGCGAAGTGCAGGTAAACATTGAACAAGTATTCAGATCTTTCACAACAGTAAAAGTAATACCACGCTGTATAATTACTCCACTACAAGTGAAAGTCCTGCACTCAAAACCTTACTCAGGTAAAAGTATGTCAGTATTATCATCACAATATACTTAAAGTACTTAAAGTACAAGTATTGTGCAGTAAAGTTTTCCCTGTCACTATTTATTATATCTGATATTTCTGGATTAATATTACTGCAGCATTAATGTGTATGTTGCATTTCATTGCTGTAGATGTTTAAAGTTGTGCTAATGTTAACTCCTTAATATACTGTTGGGTAGTTTAATCTACAGCGATGCATCATCTTCTATAAGATCATCATATGTTTGGAGTGTTGCTGTCCTGTGAGAACCACGTATCTCTAAAATAAGGCCCTGTTTTCAGCTTTGTTAGGATGCATGTTTCAGCTGATCCAAGAGGCTTTTTACAGACGTTGTTTAGTTTAAGAAGTAGGAGAATTTTCTCAACACTTAAAGGAACACTTCATCCTTCAGTTCATCACAAACATTCAACATTAACACATCTGGAGATACGTGGTTTTCACTGGACAGGAAGGGGATGGAAAACTGGCATTTGAGAAGGAACTAAAGCTGTTGGACAAATGTACAGTGTAAGAAAACAATCTGTTGATAAACGGATAATGTCCTGGCAGAAAATGACCGGTACCTTTTCCGTTTAAGTTTACTGACATTTCTGTTAATCCAAAAACAGAAAATTTTGTTGATTTAAAATATGTCCTCTGTACCTTTAAATAGACATTTCTGTTAATCCAAAAATCAGAATACAGAAAAACACCTGTGAAAAATTAATACAGAAAATTCCTTTTAATATTAACACAGAATTTTAGCCCGTATTTCTACAACAGTGTAGTGGAGTAAAAAGTACAACATTTATCTCTGAGATGTAGAGTAGTACAAGTATAAAGGTGCATAACATGCAAATACTCGAGTAAAGTACAAGTACCTTAAGTTTGGCAGAGATCTGTTTGAGGTAATTTAGAAGTAGTGTCTTCATTACATAGTTTATCCACCAGAGAGTACTGACGACAACACAAACTTTATTCACATCTTCTTTCCTGCACACACGTAGCTCAGTCCAAACAGATTTAAACACTGTCAAATGTATTCCTCAGTCTCAGTGCATGTTTGGTCTTTAATAACATTTCAACTGTTTGTTTTCTTACATGCTTATGTAAAAGGGAGGAAAATCAGTCGATATGTTTTATAAACTCTAAAAAGCAGATATGTTTAACGATCTGGTCATTCCAGTGCGGCTTTCATTAGAGGCTGTGTGGACAAACAAAAATAGTTGTCATTTCATAGGAAAAACACACACACACACACACACACACACACACACACACAGTTGTGTTTCTTTTCATCTCTTTAGAGGACATAATATTGACTTACATTTATTTCCTGGAGACTTACCTAACTAACCCTAACCATAACTGCTACGTGCCTAGTCCTAACACACACACACATGCACACACACACACACACACACACACACACACACGCGCATGCACGCAAGCACACACACACACACACACACACACATGCACACACACACATGCACACACACACACCCATGCACGCACCCACGTACGCACACACACACACACACACATTTGATGGGTTGATGGGTGTCACTTATGAACCCACTTCCTGATCACACACACCTCGGCTGCTCAGTCTGAGTGTTTCTGCTGGCTTCCTCCTCCACCGCTCATATCTTAATCACATCACACATGAAAATAACATGTTCTCTGTCTTTAGTTCTTTAGAGGGAAAATAACACGTATAAAAAAAGAAGGAATGCTTTTGGATGTTTAAAATGAGCTGGTCTTATGAGTATATTGTCATTTTCACCCTTACAGTAAGATGGACATTTGGTCTCCTAAACTGCACCTTGCTACGTGGACTGTGATGAGCTTCCTCTGTGTGTTTTCTCATGGTGAGTTGCCTACACCATGAGACAACACTTCGTAACAAAAGCCTTATATTTAATTTAGCTATTTTTATTTAATTTATATTAAATATGTTTTAGTGTTTAAATGTCATGTGTTCTGGCTCCATCCGTCTTTTTACAGTAGTCTTTCATATGAGTTTATTTCTTTTTGCACGCAGTATCTCAAACTATATTTGCTCTCCATGTACAAAACTAAATATCATCGACTTTCTCCAACCTAAAAGCATCAAAGACGATTCAAACATATAGACAGTCCTCTCCGAAATCTGACTGGATACAATCAAGCAGTCTTTGGTGTTTTTTGCCCTCAACGTCTCCTCCCAGGCAGCGCGGCAATGGTTATGTTTAGGGTGAAGGTTAGGGTTAGCTGCCTGGAAGGCGCCTTTGGAGGCAAAAAACACCATTGAGCCAACCAAGCTTTGGGACAGGAGACTCATCAACATGGGAACTTGTTGATGAACTCAGAGCTTCTCCTGTTTTGGCTGTTAGACACCGAGGTGTTTAAACATTCAATAAACATGCACAACTTGGGAAACAAGTGTGTTTAATTATTTTTTTTAAGACAGTTTTCATACAGTAACTTTGTATATAGGACAGGTTATGCACCCAATTTAAATACAGATGACATGGACGATAACACAATGTATTACAACATTTAAATTCTTATTCATTTAAACATTTTCATACAGATCCAGTTTAACAATGACACAATTGTAAGGGTTCATTTTTATGCAGCTAGTGTTTATTTCTCTTAAACACTTGTTGCACAGTAGAAAATCTACACCTCAATTTGAGATTGTCGAGAAATGTCATTGGTAACAAATAAATCCACATTCACATTAATCTTGATTACAGATCATTTGCAGTACTTAAAAT
The DNA here is from genome assembly GCA_025617405.1 of Perca schrenkii. Taxonomy (NCBI): domain Eukaryota; kingdom Metazoa; phylum Chordata; class Actinopteri; order Perciformes; family Percidae; genus Perca; species Perca schrenkii. The sequence continues at coordinate 6,400,805 of CM046791.1, read as the reverse complement.
GGTGCATCCTAAATTGTACATGTTTTGTTAACTGTATGTTAAACATGTGAAAGTGTTTACTTTGGAAAAAGAGCACAATTCAACTTGGAATAAGAGCGCGTATGCTTCACTGTATAGACCCCCTCACATGGACGCTTCGAAGTTGGCTTCTCTATCTTTACGACTTTAAAGACCTCATAGGGAGGAATCAGCACTTCTGCTTCGTTCGGAAATGTAGAATAGCGGGAGATATCTGCTCCCATGCACGTGAGAATCTTGAAGCATGATTTGTCTCCGAACGCTTCAGTGGCGTAACCACCCAGTGAGGCTGAGGTGAAACGGCCAAAGCGAATCTCTTTGTTTTGAACATCTTGGCTAAAGTACATGTTGACTCTACGGTAGACAGTGAGACATTTTTTTCCTCGTTTAGCTTGAATGGCAGTAGTCAGGAGAAAGTGAATTGCGTGATACCCAAATTTGAACTGCTTTGTTGAATTTAGGATAGACATCGCTTTCGTAAGTGTAAGTACGAATAGCTACAATCTGTTTTTTTTTCAGTACTTCGGTAAACCATTTCCAAAATGGTATGTGTACATCGTTCTTTGAGATGTCCAAGATCTCTCCGAAGTTTAGGGTGTTGGTCTTCTCCTTCTGCAGGTATTCTTTATTTACCTTCTTCTTCATTTTTTCTTTGCACCCATTGTACATGTCGTCAACAGAGTTTTCAGCCATGTCCAGTGGAAGCACATGGGTTCCCCCAGCTACAGCACCGGCCTCCTTCAAAGAAATAAAAGACATTTTGAGAACATTATTCTTGTTTTCTGGTCATCTTACAGATGTTAGTGTACAGCAGTAGCAATGAAGCAACCCTACCATTGCAATTCCTGGAGAGACTCCATAAGTGAGAACCACTGCTGCCAAAACGACCATCATTGCCATCTTCCACCAAAGCAGAAACCTGGAGACACAGCTGTTAGATAAAATAATCTCTGGCAACTTGTGGAGTCGAGCAGAAAGACCGTCAATGGACCAACATGGTCTGGGTACAGTACACTTAAGAAGCAATTAAGGAAGTTAAAAAGTGGGTGTGAGATACAGTTAAACAGGTCATTAGTGTCTTTTAATAAGGAAGAGGTGGTTGTCGAAGATAGACATAACCAAAAATGGGAAAGTATTGGCTTCACAACTCTGTGACGAAAGAGAGCCAAAAAGACTCCTCCTGTTGGGAACAGTTGCCTTGAACTAGAACAAAACATAATATTAATAATGTTTTATTTTGTGAAGATGAAAGTAGGCTAGTATCTCTCAAAAAGCAGCTTACAAAACAGTTTCCAGTGAAGTGCAGGTAAACATTGAACAAGTATTCAGATATTTTACAACAGTAAAAGTAGGGACGTCGTTAGGCCTATTTTAGGGGTGCTGAAGCTACCCTAAAATGTTCCTAAGCCTCCCTAAATAATTACTTTTTTTACAGTGCACTCTGTATCTAACTAGGGTGAATCAATCTTCCTTCACCATTCATCTGTGTGTGTCGGTGTGGAGTGTGTATGTTTTAATTCTATTTTACAACTGTCAGCTGGTCGAAATTAGAGGCTCGACAAGCGCCCACTTGCACGGTAACGGTATGTGGACGAGCAAGGTAGAGAGTTAGCTATAAAGAGAGCCAAGCGGCATTAAAACACACACACACACACACACACACACACACACACCGATACACACGCAGATGAATGAAGGAAGATTTATTACACGTAGTGAGTGATACAGAGTGAAATTGAAAGTGTTTTTAATGACCTGTTTACCTTTAGCTTCGTTTCCTTGAGGTAAAGGAAAGGGGATATTTTGGGTTGCTATAGAAAACAATAGTCTAGCTAGAGTGAAGGAGCGAAATAGAAGAAATAGTTAACCTGGCAAGCTATCCACAGCTCTTTATCTATTGCCAATAATATAGCCTATCACTATAGTATTCTAAAACAATGTCAGTCCCCATAGAATGTTGTTGTCACTGGAAAAACTAAAAGTACATTTATCTCTGAGATGTAGAGTAGTACAAGTATAAAGGTGCATAACATGCAAATACTCAAGTAAAGTACAAGTACCTTAACTTTGGCAGAGATCTGTTTGAGGTAATTTAGAAGTAGTCTTCATTACATAGTTTATCCAGCAGAGAGTACTGATGACAGCACAAACTTTATTCACATCTTCTTTCCTGCACACACGTAGCTCAGTCCAAACAGATTTAAACACTGTCAAATGTCCTCCTCAGTCTCAGTGCATGTTTGGTCTTTAATAACATTTAAAATGTTTGTTTTCTTACATGCTTATGTAAAAAATGTGAAGTCACAGCGAAGAAGATAATCAAATGTATAATCCCTGTTCTGGTTGAGAAATGTAAATGTGAATTGAATTGTTCAGAGTCTGCTTTGCCAGGCTGCTGTGCATCATTGCTGGTGCGAGTGCGTCACTTAGTGGTGAAAACTGGGTAGTGCATTTTGTGACGTTACTGTTGTTAACTAGTGAATGAGTTTAGTTCCCACACCACACGTGTCAAATGGTGAAATACTGCTGGGCTGTTCTATACATGTCGGATCCTTGGAGCAATACGTCTGTAAGTGTTCTTTTGGTTGTTGTGTGCAGATATCATAATTAACACTTATGGGAATATGTATGTAATAATATAATTAAACTCACTTTTGGTACCAGAACTTTTCTCTATTTCATTTTTCATTTGGAAACAGCTAAATTCAATAAAACTTCCTCAACTGAGCAAAAAGGTTTAACGCTTTCATTAATTGTTAAACACAATAATAAATATTTTTTTAAAACAAGATGATCAAACAAGGGTCTAACATAATAAGTGGACTTAATAAGTCCAATTTGTATTGTGTTGGGTGAATAAATTCAGAACCAAGCTCCTTTATCATGACCTCTCAGATTATATATTTACTGTATACCACATTCTCCTGCCTGCAGGTGTTGCTGAAACACTCAGAAAGGTGGGAAAAAATAATAATTTTTCTCAATTTTGAAAACCGTTTTTTTTTTTCAAAATATAACCACAATTATCCAAACACCACACTCAATTTGCATAATTCCTAGATTGTTTGCAAAATGACACACTTCAGTCAAAACATATACACATATTTGTGAAAATGCTATTAGTTTTCATTTAACCAACACAGTCCTCAATGGTCAGACACTGTGCGCAGCCATGGGTCTACTCGGCTCTACTTGATTCTGTCTTGAAATTCCCAGAAGGCATTGCTTCATTTTAACTTTTGCAAACAAATATTCAAATAAAAGAAATGCAGGTAGATTTGTTTATTTGAAACCATGCACGTTTACGTTTTTGAACATCTGATCTGAATAAATAATTTTGCTACAAAACAATACAGACTGATGTAAAAGTTCATGACTGTAGAGGGTAACCATGAAGAATGAAGAAAGTGGACTCTAAAATCAGAAACTATAAAGATAATTAAGTGATAAATTCCATGCACACTGTAAACATGAATGGAACAGAGTATATTCATCAGTTATTTCCCCCCAGCAAAATATAAGGTCAAAAACAATTAAGGTGTCCTCTCCCTGTTGTTACATGAATGTACAGTAGCCAACATCACTAGATAGTTACTGGTCCAGGGAACTAAGTCTATCATTTGGGAGGATTGTACAATTAGGATATGTTCTTAAAATTGTACAATCCTCCCAAATTATAGTCCCAGTTTACTGGACAACACAAATTGTGTGCTAAGAATGCCAAATACAATGTACATGGAAGAGGAACAAACATGATCCTTATTGTTAAAGAATTGAAAAAAAAATGAATCAACTAAAATAATTCAAGGTGCATTGGTCAACTATAGAAATGTACAGCATTGTATGTATTGCCCTTATTAACAGACTTCATTTAAAACACATTTGAAATTTTATCAGCCTTTTCTAATTATCTCAACAACTGCCGTAATATATTCATCAAACTTCTAACAACAATATGAACAGCAGTCTTCATACAGCAATATAACCGTAACAATGACTGTCACATGAATACTTATTTAAAAAAA